>JAQJVK010000009.1:40092525-40692525 GCA_035578135.1 Flexamia atlantica
GTCATGAGGAACAAATAAAATTTGATGGCAAACAATTTGAGGGCAACGACTATGTTAAATGTTTAGGTTTAGAAGTTGACCGTTCACTTACATGGAATCTGCAAGTGGAACAACTGCTCAAAAATATAGTTTCAGCTTTATATGATTAGACTTAAAAATCACTGTAATAAGGAAAAAATTTAAAAGTAGTTTTTTTATTCAATTATATTGAGATGGTTGGGTGGTTTGACCTTTGTAAGGGGAAGTATTTGAGCATGTTGTGTGAGTAGACTGGAGTTGTTATTAAACAGAGTCTTGTAATGCTGACTGACTGGCAGCTCAGGCTTTAAGTAGGTCAGGTAACAAGAGGATGGGTCATTTGCTTAGGAGGGGTTTTTGGGTGTGTGTTGGAGGACCGAGGGGCATCAGGGCTCGTGGCCCATCAGGACAGGGCCTACGTACGTAATCTCAGTGTTTTTCCAAATTTAAATGAAATTTGTATGATTTAATCATACAAGTTCCAGGCTGCTCACCCTTTGAGTTTTCTTTAATTCAATTCAATCCTTTGAAATAACAATAAAAGTAATAAGTAATGTTTGCTTGGTTTTGAGTTTTAATTGTACCAGAATTTTAGTTTTAGCGAATTTCCCCTATAGGGAAGAAGCTATTATGGTAGGTCTCATGGTAAGACCTAAGCCCAAGACCATGATAACTTTTCGTTTTGGGGCCCTCAGAGGCAAAAAACACCATTCGTTCAAATTTCTAGATATATATATATATATATATATATATAGATCTATATATATATATCTATATATATATCTATATATATATGTGTCTGTAAGCACGATAGCGCTCGCAAAAATGGTCTGATCAGAATGAAATTTGGCACAGGTGTGTGAAATAGTAATTATTCGGATGAGTTCGAAAACCAGCCCGATCGGACCACTGGAAGGGGGGGTAAAGGGGGATAAACCCCCCCAAAAATGGGTTTTTTTGGTTTTTCACATAGAAAAATAAAACTAATTGGATTTTGGTTTGCACCATTGAATTCAGCTAGAAAAAACAAACAATTTAGTATTTTGAATCATTGCTCTATGTCTATTGGTTACCGAGATATTGAAAGTGGTAAACACAGTACGTTGTCCCAATGTTAACCTTATGGGGAATAAGTAAAATTCTATACCTCGCTTATTTCTCAACATATCTTAATAAAACTTGGTTTGTGGCTTCATCTACATAAAATCTAACGTTTAATAGTCTAAAATCCCCGATATTTCCATTTTTGTGGCAGCAAACCTGCATACTTATTCCCCATGTTATTCTTATGGAGATTACAAAAACATGTCAAATCTCGCTATGTTGGATTGAAATATGTTCTTTTGCATTTGAAATTCGCTGAGTATGCAGGTCTGCTGCAACGGGGGTATTTATAAAGTAATCCAGTTTGTTTGAGCACCTTGTTAGCCTGTGAATAAACACATTTTTTCTTTGACAGCAAACATGTCTCTTATTTGTTGGAGCTACGTTCCCAATGTGGTCGTGTATGGGACTCCTTAGTTTACAGCCAACAGAGGGGTTTCGTACACGTCACAATATTGTTTTGAGTATCACTGTATGGTGCTACAGCTGATAACAATTTAAATTATATTTAAAAAATGCAAAAAAGTAATAAAAATCATTTGTAATCTCTAATCCATAACCTCAGCCCAAGAGTATTTCAAGTCCGAAAAAATTATGAAGATAGCAAAAAATGTAACAACTAGTTCTCACAATTTACAACTTAAAAAACAACTAAATAAGCTGGTCAAAATTTTACAACAATCTTCCTTTAAAAATTCACGCAGAGGAATCATATAATAAATTTAAATTATAACTAAAACAACTTCTCATCAGCAATGCAGTGTATTCTTTTAAGGAATTAGCAGTGTATGTGTAGTTTGTAATTTTTATGATAAAATAAAGCTTATGTTACAAAATTTATGTTAACAGATTTTATAACTTAACACTATTATAACTTAACACTATTATAACACTGTATTGTTTATTTTGTGATGCTATTTTATGTAAATCATGGTATGTGTTATTTAACAAATAAAGCTATTTAGAATTGAATTGAACTGAATCATGAACGTGTCGTCGCAGTCATAGCTGAGTGGGTAGAGTACTGGCCTACCACCCAAGAGTACCGGGTTCAACTCCCGATCAAGACACACGACTATTTCATCTCAGACTGCCACTGTGCTTCGGAAGGCACGTCGATCCCGACTTCTGTAGTGGTCGATAGGTCATGTCAGAGGCACTCTGTAGTGGTTGATACGTCATGTCAGAGGCACTAGTGCGTCCTGAAAACTCTTCCACCAGACCTTGGCCAGTAGGTTACACAGAGTTATTATCATGATGAGAGTGTCGCCGTGTGAGCAGGTTACCTGGGCAACGTTCTGGAGGACCTGGGGTTCGGCCTGACAGACACGCTGCGGCAGGTGGCGACACTGCTGCGGCTGCCGGCGGACGCCTACCACACGCAGAGTGCCGGCTGCTCGGCCCGGCTGGTGGCAGCCGTGCGCCAGATGAGGAGCATCCCTTCCGCCTAGCACGACACCGCCGAGACCCAGCGATTCCCTTTCTTCTGATGAGACTCAAAGTTGCTATTTTGGTCTGATAGCAAAATTACTGATTGTATTTTCTGTGGTTTACCTATGATTTTGTTTCAAGCATGGTACCAAAGAAAAACGGAACGACTTGCTAAACATTTGGCGGACACAACTTTTTATTTATTATTTTTGAAAAATATGCAATATGTAGGAACCAGGTTCTGTGACTGCTTTGCCCTTGTGTTGCATGAAGGGAGCTGAAGGCCTTGTGGGCCTATAGTGGTAAATCCGCCACTAAATTAACTTCCACTCTCAAAAATACTCAAACTTGACTTAACGAAAAAAATCGAAACTCACAAGCATTTTTTAAACTCAACTCGACTTAAAAAATCAACATTCACACTCTACCTTATTTAAATGCTTTTAGTCTTAAATTTAGAATTCAGCTCCCTTTATTTATAAGCTAGTGTTTGAAGCAGTCATCAATTAAAGATTAATGTATATAATGTTGTACAAAATAAATTATATCACTAATTTTGACACATTTTTCTCCCTTTTTCCATAATTTATCTTAGCAAATTTTCCCCCATAAAGAAGTAGCTATTACTGTAGGTGGCATAGTAGTCCAGTCACCAAATACAAAATAAGTCATGAGCCTTGAAGTAAGTAGGGTCCTACTCAAACTGAACAAGAGTATGGCAGATGCCAGAGTGGCACTTTTTTGGCCTTTTTCAGAATACTTTTGAAGAATCTTTTCCCTTAAAGTTTTATAACCACAAAAATAAAAACCAAAATAAGTCATGGGTAACAAAGGGCATTAAAATATCTAGTAAAACTAAAAGGGAGCTTAGTATATTGGCAAAAAAATCAAATGATGAAAGGTTTAAAAGTTATGTTAAAAAATACAAAACAATTTTCAACAAAGTTTGTAATGAATAAAAAAAAAATGTTTAATGCTAAATTTATAAGGGAATTAGAAAATGTGAGTAGGGCTGCTTGGTGTGTAGTTAAATCGGAGCTAGGTTGCAAAAAAGCCAAAAATAATTTTCCTGATATAAAATTCCTAAATAAGACAATTAGTGAAGCCAAGGAAATAGCAGAGTTTTTTAATAAAAAATTCACATATATAACCAAAGAAATGGGAAAATTACCCTCTGAATTTGAGGCACTAAATCTCACCAGGAATTTAATGACAAATAAAAACCTACTCAATTTTGACTTCAAAGCAATTGAACAAAAAGATGTAATCAAGGTAATAAAATCATTAAAAAATAAGAAATCCGCAGGATGGGACGAAATTCCGGTTGACCTGATCAAAAAAGTGATATACTCTATTTCAGAACCTCTCACAATTATTATCAATCAATCTTTTCAAAACAATATTTTTTCTAAGCATTTCAAATATGGAGAGCTCAAGCCACTTTTTAAAAAAGGTGAAAAGCAAAACCCTGACAATTACAGGCCTGTATCACTTTTACCGTCATTTTCCAAGGTTATTGAAAAAATTGCACATAATCAGATGTATGACTTTTTAGAATCTAATGATATATTTTGTAGTAAACAATTTGGTTTCAGGAAGGGTTGTAGCACAATGACTGCTATATCCCATTTTATTAATGAGGTGTCATGGGCTTTGGATGAGTCACAGAATACAATGGGTGTGTTCTGTGACTTATCCAAGGCTTTCGATTGTGTTAACCATGACATGCTTTTAAACAAGCTAGAAATTTATAATTTTTCAGGGAAATCAATATCATGTCTGAGGTCTTATATGACAGGGAGGTACCGTACCAAAGAACAACAATTTTAAAAGGTGGTTTGCAATCAAGATCTGAGTGGAGGGAGATTAAGGTAGGAGTTCCACAAGGCTCTATTTTGGGCCCCCTCCTTTTTTTAATTTATGTTAATGACCTACCAGAAAATATTCCTCACAACTTAATATTGTATGCAGATGATACTACTGCTGTTGTTAAAACTAAAGCAGGGGAAGATTTATGGGCGAAGGTTGATGAAGCTTTAGCAGATCTGGGAAGGTGGTTTGAAATTAATGGGCTGAAATTAAATCAAGAAAAAACACAATTGGTAAAATTAAACACAATACAATCTCGGGATTTAACAGATCAAATGTCATCCAAAACTGTCAACAGTACAAAATTTTTAGGTCTGTATGTCGATTCTCACTTAACATGGGCAAATTGTGTTGAAAACATATTGAGTAAACTTAATTCTGCCTGCTTCCAAACGCTATGTTTGAGAGGGATTTTAGATTTAAAAACACGCCTTATGATATATTATGCCTGTTTTTATTCAATACTTCAATATGGAATTAAATTCTGGGGGTTTTCATCAGAAATAGAAAAATTTTTTTAAGTTCAAAAAAAATATTTAAGAATTATGACGTTTGCTACATGGAAATCTTCATGTAAACCAATATTTAAAGAACTAAATATAATGACCGTGCCGAGTTTAACCATTTATAAAACTTTGTTAATGGTACAATCCAATTTTGAAAATTTGTTTGCTGAGAATTTTGAACATCCTTACAACACTTGTTTAAAAGAAATTTTTAATTTCCAGTACATCGCTTAAAATTAGTGGAGAAAACTCCTACATATATGGGGAAAAAATGTTTAATAAATTGCAACCAAAATATCAAAATTTAATTAATAGAACTTCATTTAAAAGCAGCCTTGCCTCTTTTCTGATAAACAAAACATATTACAGTATAAATGAATTTTTGAATGATAGCAATATAAATTAATATTCATTTGCAGTAACATAAGTGAACAAGACTATGATAGATTTTTTTTTCTTTTAAGAATTGATGACTGTATTTTTAGGTAGTTTAAGATTACTTTGACATGTCACCTGTTTTTATAGCTTGTGCTATAACTTGTAAACGTTTATGTGACAATAAAGAGCTATTTATTTTATATTTATTTTGGCATCCTTGGGCAAACTTAAATATCAAAGATCAAAATTCACAGGGCCAAAAATACAGAAACAGATATTGTATGTATTGTAATTTATCATAAATTTTATCCTCTAAAAACGCTGTTTGGTCCAATTTTTTAATATGGGACAATTAATTGAGCTTCCATAATAAAAATTAAACTACTTTGTTGAAATTGAAATTTTTATTTTGAATACATTCTATTGGCATGCCTGAACATGATTCAATAGGTTTCCGCGCTGTTGCCCCCTTTTTTGAAGACAATTTTTATTTTCATTTTTACTTTGTTTCAAAACAACGGCACCGCCGTTACGCATCGTGTGACCGACGTTACTAGACAACCCAAAGAATTTACATTAAATGAGAATAAATTTTATTATAACTTTCAATTTCAATATTCTATGCATTTGCGGTGTTATTTGTACATTTGACGATGAAATACAGGGTGTTTTTTTTTTAAACGCAACCCAAAACTTTATTTTATCCGTGAAGGATTATTTCCGCCAAAGATCCCTGGATTTAACCCCACAATATTATTTTCTTTGGGGATACATAAAAATTAAGGTCTACGAAAACAATTCACAGGATATTCAGCACCTCAAAACAAACATAACAAATTTGATGCAAGAAATTCAAAGAGGTACCTTGCAACTCGTGTTCAGGAATTTGATGGAGAGAGCACAGCTTTATACAAATTCCAATGGTGTATTGTTTGAACACATAATGTAAATTAAATGTAATCAAACTAAATAGGTTGTATAAAATGTAAATATCAACAAAATAATGCTCATTTCATATTTATATGTGCATTATATAATCTTAAAAATGGGTTGCGTTTAAAATAAAAAAACACCCTGTACAATGTGTGTAAAGTAAATTGTGGGAAATTTTAGTGCCAACTTAAACCAAGAAACAGACACTGTCCTATTCATGGGCCTAATAGGGACAAGGGTGTTCTCAAATATTCAGTCGTACTGCCGCACAGCAACCAAATGAAAAGGCCACGATGCTGCATTCCAGGGACACCTTGATTGGCGACAAGGAAAAAATAAAGAGCACTCACTGGCAAGCTCTGCACAATAAATTGTTGTTATAATTTATTATAATATATTTGCTAACCTATAGTATCTATATAAATGTATAATATTTAATATTTATGGTTAATAAAGTAGCCAATGCATATTGCTAAATGTATTGAACACCTTTGTTCCAACCATAAGTTTTTTTGTTTGTTTTTCCACGATCTTAGTGATCCAGTTATTCGGAAGTTGACTGTATAGCTAAAATATAGCAAGGTTAACTGTACATCTTCGATAAAAAGAATGATTTAAAATTAATTGATAGCTTTTATAACATGCAGGGCCGCTAGGCCCCGAATATAATATATTTTTCAATATTTTGTGACCGCCATTACTGTCAGTGCCGTTACAAATTATACAATTAGGAATTTTTACGAAAATACGGCTTTACTCTTGACAGCCATATTGGAACCCTAGTTTTAGGTCAACCTATTTAATACTATGAAATAGTCTTAATTTCTCTATAACAGCCGAATTCCAAAACGTGACAGAAGTTATATGATAAACCTTATGCAAGTACTTGTTGACGAATTTCGTTAATAATACAAGAAAAACATTAGTTAAATTTCTTTCTTTTTTTTGTAAAATGAAGAACTTGACCTCACAGCTAGAGCTTCCATCATCTCGTTCACCTTGCTGGCGGCAATGACATGAACTGATTTGTTCCGTGACCGCCGTAACACTAAAACCTAGGGACAGGCTGAAAAAACACCTAATACACAAACGCGATCCCAGATCATAAAATGCACCTTTTGTGGTTGTTTTAGACATTATTTTAAGTATGTTTCATACCATTCCTTTTTGATTCAACAAACATAAAAACAACAAAATATGCTTCAAATCTCTTGAGCTCGTGACTGCCATTACATTTCAGAAGTAAAATATATATTTTTACATACATAACAATTTTTTAAAAAATCACTATAGCGTGAGCATTTTTCTTAAGTTATGTACTTTAATATTTTAACTTGGTTAGACCATTTAGTGTGTTTATGTTTTTGTAAAAGCCAAGGGACATCAATGGTCCCAAATTAAAATATTGGCCGGTTTGCATTTTTTTGTATATGGTTTTTTATAATTAAAAAAATGTTTAGAGAAACATAGACAGGAAATGGTTTTTTAAGATGGATGCTTAATGTTTTTTTCAAGCACAATAGGGATTTCCAGGGAATGTTGTCATTTTAATTTGTATATAGTTTTTTATAATTCAAAAAATTTTTAGAGAAACATAGACGGGAAATGGTTTTTTTAAGATGGATGCTTAATGGTTTTTTCAAGCACAATAGGGATTTCCAGGGAATGTTGTCATTTTAATTTGGGAGGTTGTCTTTGTATACTATGTGTGTATACTTTGTCTCTTAACATCTGTGTGAAGCCTCAACTTGGTCAGGATTTGTTTGGTTGATTCTTTTTTTTCTGCATAATAAACTAAACAACACTCAGTTTGCCACCAAACAAAAAATCAAATTTCTTTGCAATGGTCAACATATAGTAAATCATCTATAAACAGTACATAAAGGAGAAGCGAACAGCAAATGAGCAAATCTCCAAAACTATAAGACCTAAAGAGTTGAAATTTGGCTCATGCACACTAAGAAATGGTTTTACAAAATACCCAAAGGGTTTCACCCTATGGTACTTCAAAGTTTTAATGTAAAACTATAGGGAAGGATAAGTTGTTGAATAAGGTTGTCAGTCATGGCAATCTTAAAAAGTATGACAAATTAAATCCTAAAAAAAGACAAAGGAAGTTTTTATGTTTTTCCGCAGGTGAAACCGTAATGATCAGCTAGTAAGTATATATACATCTAATAATTATTCTACATACTGGATTATTAATTTTTTAAAGAAAGTTTACTAGTAGCTATTTTTTTACAGATTAGCAGGGAGTGTTATTGTGTTTCGCAATGCTGTAAAAAAACCTTTACCAACAAATCATTTTAAGCTTTTTTTTTTTAATTTTTGTATTTTGTATTTTTTTGGTGGTATTAGGGAGCCACCCATGAAAATTAAAAACTTAAAAAAATAAACACCCGATTGTGGTTTGGTACAGTTTGCGGCATTATCACGGGCTAAGGCTACTATACTACTAAATGTATCATGTGTTATTTTCTAGCATAGAACAGATTAAAAAGTTAAATAAATAACTAGACTAACCCCGTGCAGCGCAAAGCACCGCAAAAACCGGATACTTTTATATTTCACTGTAAAGACACTGGCATAATATAACATCTAAAAAATTAAACAAATTTGATGTCATTTTTTCTGAAATTAGAAACTCAATTCTTCATTTTTAATCACCACTGAATTACTTAAATAAAATAAATTACAACATAAACCAAGGAAGTTAGCAGGCGCGAACCCAGGGGGGCTCAAGTTTCTCCCAAACACGGAAAAATATGCAAAAAATGGAAAAACACAAATGTTTTTAATTGAGGCAGGAAAATCTCTCAATTGTGTAGTCTTCAGTAGATTTCTTGATTATTTCTCAGAGATTCGGTGATTTCACGGTCATCAAAACTCTTTTATCACTGTCGGTCAATCTCGGCATATTTTGACTATTCATCACTATACCGGTTTTCCAGCCTAGGTTTTCCAATAGCTAACTTTTTATTTTATGTATGACATTAAACCTCTCCATATGACATTAAACCTCTTATAGGGAAACCTATTATTTTTTGCTCCTTTTAGGTATGTAGTTCAATTTTTGAAATTCCCTGTAACTATCCAATATGGTGGAAAACATATTTTTTTCTTATGGTACCATGTATTTCATCGTTTTTTTGGATTCTACACAGAAAAATTTGAATTTGTTATCACTTAAAACCTCAAAACTTTTGAACCTTAATTTTTACAGACATACGGGTGGTGTCATTTTGTTTGGCATTTTAAGCACTAAAAACCATGAAAGTTTTATCAAAATCGTTTAAGCCGTTTTTGAAAAATATGGAGTTTTGTAGTTTCTTGTGGGTTTTCATGGGGTAAATACCCTTAAAAATCTAAAATTCAAAAAATGTAAAACAACGCCTGGATATATTATAGTTTCATACCTACTTGCCAAATTTCATGAAAATCGAACAATTGGTGTCATCTCTAGCCCTGTTTACATACATCCACACATTCACACACACACACACACACACACACACACACACACACACACACCGCTCTGAAAACAACTTTTTTTGGATTCGGGGACCACTAAAACGAATATATCCACTAACAACTCAAATTACAACATTATGACGAAAACGATACTTTCTCCGAAAACCATATTTTTGGATTCGGGGAACTCTAAAAGAAAATATTTCCACTAACAACTCAAATTCAAAAATTTTGACAAAACTACCTTCTCCATATATTGTGGTAAAGGGGGAGAAAGTAAAAATTACAGGAAAATTAAAAAATTGAAACACATACCAAAAATCAGCATAAAAAAGGGGTTTCCTCATAATAAGTTTACTGTAACATATGAAATGAAAAAGTGAGCTTGGAAAGCTGGCCATTCGGCACCTATAAACAATGGTATAACACCTAGAAATTTAGAATATATTATTTGTCATGTTCTTTGAAACACAATTATACACATACAATAACTTCTAACCTTCTTTTTTTTACAAACTTTATTCTGGATCAACATACAATGTTTTACACAGAAGTTATAACTATATTAAAAATAAGTAACGTACTGAGTCGCATATCGGGGTCGTTCCGTTAGGAGACTCCCTTTAACTTGAGAGTTGTTTATAAAATTTAATAGTGAACTTTGATGAGTGTCAATGAATTATATCTTGAAAAAGTCTTGGTTTCAATCTCCTATTTTGCAGAGGCTGGCCGATCCCAAAATGCTCAGCACCAGGAACATTTTCCAATCGAAGGGAGAACTTCTGTGTTGATGCATTAATGTATTCCGGGACAGTGTCCAGTCCGACTTCACGATGTAGGTGTGAATTTCGAACGAACCACGGAGAATTTAGAGCTATTCGTAATACTTTAATTTGAAAAGCTTGAATTTTCGACATCTTGCTGGATGAAATTAAGAGTCCCCATACTGGACAGGCTACAAAATAAGAGGCCTGAGAATGGTTTTGTAAACTAAAATTGCGTAAGATGACCGAAGTGTTGAATTTCTGTTGAGGAGTGGATAAAGGATAGAAAGCCAGGAGTATGCTTGACTTACTTTGGAATTTAAGTGAAGATTGAAATTTAGTTTTGTATCCAACAGAATTCCCAAATACTTCACCCCTTGATCACGTGGATTCCAATTATAACGATTGAATTGTTAATAACGATTTCAGGTGGAATTTGAGGTCTCCGTAAGGTAACCTTTGCTTCAGTTTTATTTACGTTCAAGCGCAAATTCCACTTATTAAACCATTGCACTACTTCATCCGTTGCATTTTGAAGATTTTGACGAGCAACTAGAATGTCAGAGCTTTGGGTGATAATCGTAGTATCGTCAGCATATAAAGCCAGAGTTGAATTTTGAGGGACAGGGACATCATACATGTAGATGTTGAATAGTATAGGACCCAAAATTGATCCTTGCGGCACTCCAGCGGAAATAGGCCGGTAAGAAGATGACGATGAATTAACTTTCACACAAAAATGTCTGTTCGATAGAAAGGATTTTATCAAATTTTTCAGATAGAGTGGAAAACCAAGATGATCAATTTGATAAATCAGTCCCTCGTGCCACACCTTATCAAAGGCCTGTGAAACGTCGAGGAAAACTGCGGCAGAGTGCTCCTTTCTTTCAAACCCTTTTACTACGGATTCAACAATGCGTTGGATTTGGTGAGTGGTGGAATGTTTGGGTCGAAATCCAAATTGGTGAGGAGGAATAGCACCCGAGTCTTCAAGGAAAGAGTTTACCCTTTTTTGGATGACCTTCTCGAATAGTTTTGATAAGCATGACAAAAGACTAATAGGTCTGTAACTTGAAACCAAAAATTTAGGTTTGTTAGGCTTATGAAAAATTATTACTTCCGCTTTTTTCCAAACGTCAGGAAAGTAATTTTGGAAAATGCAGGCATTATAAATTGAAGTCAAAACAGAAAGACTCTTGGCAGGGGCGGACTGGGAAGGAATTTAGGCCCGGGCAATTATATGGCGTACCGGCCCACAGCATTTCCACACCGGCCCACTCAGGGGGGCTTTGGAGAGGGCAGGCAAAGGAATTTCCGGCTCGCGAAAAGTGGTGACCTTTTTTTTAGCTCGCGCGTGTGTGGTTTTCGGCCTCTTTGTTCTCATTTCAGTAACTTTTCTCTGCTCAAGGGGGGGAAGTTGCCTCTGCGGCCCGGCCCCCCAAACGGCCCAGCGGCCCCTGGAGGTGGCAGCCCACCGGTCATTTGCCCGGATGCCCTTATGGCCAGTCCGGCCCTGACTCTTGGTGGTAAGATTTTTGATAACAATATTTGGAATAAGATCTGGAGCAGGGGATTTACGGAGAGGAAGCTTCTTTATCAGTTCCTTAATTTCACCTGGGGAAGCATAATTAATTGGAAGCTCAACTGTCGAGGTCGCATGTGTCATGGTGTAGTTGACAATGCTGGCAGTGTCTTCATCTGTCTCATTGTTAGGTGAGAATGCTTCCTCAAAAAAGTCAGCAAGAATATTACACTTATCGAGATCACTTTCAAAGACATGATCACCATGCTTTAATGGTGGGATTATAGTTGGAGTGCGTAAGATCCGTTTAGTCGCCTGCCAAAGACTAGAGTCTTTTGGATTTACATCGCTTATATAGGCTTTGTAAGACATGATTTTGTACCCATCGATTTCCATTTTCACTTGTCTTATAAGTTGATTGAGCCTTCTTCGAGTTTGAGGGTGTCTATGTCGAATCCACTGACGTCGAGCCTCGTGCTTAGCTTTAATCAAATTAAGGATTCGTAAGGGAGGATTAAGGAAGCTATTGGTCCTAACGGGAAATTGTCTGTAAGTTGCAGATTTAACAGCTTTACAGAGGCAGTCTGTCAATGGCCCTGTTGATTCCATCAATAGAGTTTAAGTTTTTCCGTGGCTCAAGAAGTTCATCTATTTTTACGCTAAAGACATCCCAGTCAACTTTCCCAGTTATTAGTCTCCGAGGAGGTGAATTGTGGTCGGGTTGTAGGAAGAAACTGATTACAACAGGGAGATGGTCTGAGTCTAACTCAGGCAAAACAATGTGATGGATAGGAGCTACAAAATGGCAGTAAACAATAATATCTAATATATCGGGTTCACAGTTCAATTGAAACGGGTAAAAGGTAGGTTCTTCAGGTGCGGAGATATTAAAACCTTCGTCCGTGACAAGTTTTCAAAGCCGCGCACCATTTGGATTAGAGACTCTGCAGCCCCAGTCCTGATGTTTGCAGTTTAAATCACCGATAATTAAAGTGGGCTGATTTCTAACCTTCTTAAATAAAGTTAATTACAACATAAACAAACCATGTTATGACAGTAAAACATGTGCTTTATAACAAAGCGTTGTAATCAGCTGATCTGTGCAGTTATACTCAGTTACAACAATACTAATGAATCCAGCTTTGTTTTGAAAACGATGTAATTATTCGAAATATTAACAACTTATTTGAGCTGGAAAATGTATTTGTTTTAATTCTTTTAGTTAAAAAAAAAATAATATTGAAGCCGATTGGTGTTATTTCATTTGAAATAAACATTATAATAATGAATGTAGAAAAAATATTCCAATTCTAAAATATAAAATGAAGGAACATTTAACTTTTCAGGCAAATGGGCATATATAGAGTTAATTACCTTTCATTTGACACAACCAGCATGTAAATCGGTCCGATAGAACTCCAGATCGCACTCTAAATATGCTTTTAAAGTCTTACCTCATGTTATTGTCTTAAGTGATTTTAATTTCGGTTTTTTTAGAAAATTTAGTGGAGTAACAGCTGAAATTGAAGCAGAATGGGCAAATATAGATACAATTACCTTTTATTTGGTACCAGCCGTGTGCAAATCGGTCCAATATGGGCAAGCTTGCTCGCTGTCAAAAGTTTAACTTCCTTTGGACCCGATTAACACAAATGTTTTCAAATGTTGCATTCATCGTAGGTCTAAAAATGACACTTAATATGAGTGCAACCATTAAAACCGACCTTTTACAATTTTCCATTGTAATAAACATTTAGATCATCATCGTTATTGAAATCAGCTGTTTCACATAATTAAGCAGTTATAATACTAAACAATTTAGCAATCAAATCTTATTTTTTATTTACACCTATAATTTGAATAATATAAAACTGCTTTTTCCATTTAAAGGATAATACATTATAATGCATAATTTTTTATAAACTGGCCATGATAAACCAAATGCTTCTTAAGCGTTTGCTCTTTTTCTGTCGTTAGACAACTTACCTAGTGCTGTTTTCACAATCAGCTCATCAGCTGAATGAATGACTGTAAGATTATATCATTGCAAAGGTTTGGAAATGTCGATTTTTTAAATTTAAAAAAGCAAGATATCGGAAAAGTAAATAAAACCTGCAAATATAAAAAAGTTGAGCTTTTATTTGGTACAAACTGCATGAAAATGGGTCCAGTGGAAGTCTCAGAAGAACTGTCCAAAGGATTGGAAAAGTTGATTTTTTCCCCTTTTTTCTCCCATAATCTCCATAAGAAAAGTTTATTTTCCATTTCTGACCCAGTTAACATAAATATTTTTAAAATACAAATAAAACCTGCACATATAGGGCCGATAACCTTCATTTTGGTACAACCCGAATGGAAATCGGTCCAGTAGAACGGCCAGGGTCGCTGTCATTAGTTTTAAAAGTTTTTTAATATATATAAGATAAAAAAATGATATTGGCAAACACAGTGTTTGACAAGCAGCTGCACTGTAGAACAATGTTTTCACAAACCCCCCGTACCATTAAATCAGCTGACTGCCATAGCCTGAGACATAGTGCGCGAACTAGTACTAAAGCTAAATTTACACTAGCATCTAAAAGTTGCGTCACTTGGACACTCTAATTAACATTGTTGTTATGCCAATTCAGGTTTACCAATCACAGCTGTGTTAACACTTCAATTGTTACAGCACCTTATTTATCATTAGAGGGATGCAGTCTTGAGCGACGACACAAATATTCGTTTTTACAAACATTTATGTCGCCACTTAAAACTGCATCCCTCCAATGATAAATAATGTGTTGTAACAACTGAAGTGTTAAAACAGCTGTTTTTGGTAAACCTGTATCGGCATAACAACAATGTTAATTCGAGTGTCCAAGTGACGCAACTTTTAGATGCTAGCGTAAAGCCTAGTTTACACTAGCATCTAAAAGTTGCGTCACTTGGACACTCTAATTAACATTGTTGTTATGCCGATACAGGTTTACCAAAAACAGCTGTGTTAACACTTCAATTTTTAATGCTTCATTGATTACACTGGCTAGGTGCGATCCTGAGTGGCGGCACAAATATTTGTAAAAACTAATATTTGTGTCGCCACTCAAGACTGCATCCCTCCAATGATAAATAAGGTGTTGTAACAATTGAAGTTAACACAGCTGTTTTTGGTAAACCTGTATCGGCATAACAACAATGTTAATTAGAGTGACCAAGTGACGACACTTTTAGATGCTAGTGTAAACGTAGCTTAAACTAGGCTTAACTGGCGTCACTTTTAATGACATGTAAGTGGTATGAAAAATGTCCCAACTCTCAAATGTCGAGCATCTCATAAGCCTAGTTTACACTAGCATCTAAAAGTATCGTCACTTGGACACGCTAATTAACATTGTTATTATGTCGATACAGGTTTACCAAAAACAGCTGTGTTAACACTTCAATTGTTACAACACCTTATTTATCATTAGAGGGATGCAGTCTTGAGTGTCGACACAAATGAGTGAAAATTTTTTATCGTGCCCTTTAATGTCCCTGGCCTCTTATTTCGTAGATACTGTTTTTTTAGTATCATAAGAACAATTATGCTTGCTTAAATAAATAATGCTATTTTTTATATCAACACTAATTATTAAACTTACAAAAAAAGAGTATTTAATAATTGTTTATTTATTGCAAACTGAGTATTACGACAAAATAAGTCTGTCCCTCGATTTTAAGTCCCGACCGTAACGGCAAAATTTGGAACTTTGGAACACGACAGTGGCGAGCCTGGTGGCGATAGAGTCAGTTAGTTTGAAGAGACAGAGGTGAACGGGAGTGTTTTACGTTGCTCCAGAGATTTTTCGTTGCTTTTAAACTTATCAAGGTTGATAAAGGTAATTTTGTGTTTTTGGTAATTTTGATGTGTCCAAGACCGTTGTTTGTTACAGTAGACATGGTGTTAATTTTTGTTGATATGATATTTTAATTGCTTCGGAAACCTAGAAGTCCACTTTGCCTTCTCAAACACGAGGTGCAGGGCTACCACCAGAATAGGGACGAATAATTGTAAAGTCACTGACCGTATTTGTCACGACCGAAACCATTTTTGTCACGGCCATGTCGATTGTACGGGGGTACGGTCGTGACAATCATTATAAATTTCGTTGTAAATTGCACTCTTCAGTTGAAGTGAAAGACAATTTTATCTTATAACAGTACAATTGAAGGATTTATGAAAAAGTATAATTGTAGTTTTTGAAATTTGTAAATATTGAAGGTAATGCTTATATTTTATTATACATTTTTGTGGAATAGAGTACAGTCAACTCTCAAATAACCAGGACATTGGCCCATTAAAGTGCCAAGGATAATTTAAAATGATAATTTAAAACAAAGGCATTAAATAAATTGAGTAAATCGACCGGCGATTCTCGTTTGTCCCTGACCGTATCTATCATGATTTGGGTTATAAAAGTACAAAAATTGATATATCATCATGTAAATCTATAATCACACACAAAACAGACGCCCCTATGAGGACATAAAGGTTTTTCATATAACAGAAACGATTGCTTGGAGCTAGACAAACTTTAAGAGATTTTATGCTTTTTCTCGATTTTTTTTAGTTTTTCGATTTTTTTTTAGAAATACCAAATTTACTAAAGGCTTAATGAGCTGTTTATTGCAATATTACCCTAAAACTAAATCTATTTACAGCAAATCATATTTATCAAACCACATTAAATATTTTTAATCTTCATTTTTATGTTGGTTACGGTCAGTGACAAAAATTCGTGTTCTTTCATGAATGATGCTGTATCATTGAATATACACACAAGATTTTGCGTTACCTTGGCTAATCTATGAATCTTCAATTGTCAATCGATAAAAAATCAAAAACGTTTTGAAAAAAATAAAAAATTTTCGCAAATGTTTTTCCTAAAAAGGCACGATAAAAGATTTTCACTCAAATATTTGTTTTTACAAAGGTGTTGTTACAACTGAAGTGTTAAAACAGCTGTTTTAGGTAATTCTGTATCGGCATAACAACAATTTTAACTTGAGTGTCCAAATGACGACACTTTTAGATGCTAGTGTAAACTTAGCTATAGTCACGATCATTCAAAGTAGCAAGTCATTTCGTTTACAAGAGACGTTTCTTGTGCCTCATACAAGCCAGTAAAAGTGACGCCACTGGCCACTGCTATACATACTCTAGTGTAAATTAGGCTTATCCAAAACCGTTGATGTATAGCTCATTTGAAAGAACGAAATTTAATCTAGTGATTTCAGCAACTGAATCGGGGATCGGGGAATACAATTTTTGGTCTTCATGTAGTTGTTCAACATTCTGGGAATGTTCCATTATGTCCTGGTTAGGTTAGGTTAGATTAGGTTATAAGTTTTTCAGGGGTATGCGAATATTTTTGAAGTCGAGTCGAGACAAGATTTAAGTTACTAGTTCCGAGTTTCCGAGATTTTTTCGTGTCGATTTTGTTCTTAGTAAAAAAAATAATAGTTTTCCTAATTCGCCATAATTAAACTGTCAAAAATATTAATACTTATTCAAATTACAATTAAATCCTGTATGTTATTTATTAAAGGTGTTCCTAAGTTAAAATCAAGTATATAAAATGATATAAACTAAATTAAGACAACTTTATAGTTAAATTGATTTGTCCTCCCCGTGTCATGCTGGATACTGGACGCTGCAGTCTATTCTTGAAGTTATGAAAAGACTAATCTTCACTTAACGTTTATAATAAGCAAACAAAACATCTGATTACGTTTTGTTTACAGTTTTATCGTTCAAAATCTAATCTTGCAGATATCGCTGTCAACCTAACCTGCTTAAAATGGTTTTGCTGGGTATTGTCTAAATTTATTTTGGGATTATTCACGTGTTGTTTTTAGTATCCTTCAATATTGCAGGTTATATACTCGTAATGTTTTAGAGGTAAGCATATTAATTCATAATAGCCTAAGCTATTTTTTATGTAAGTTGAGTAAGGTAAAAATCTAGGACAACGGTCCCATAGGACTTGAATTTTCCAACTTTCTAAAGTCTTATCTTTAAAAAATTAATATTAAATCCTTTCCATTGTAGTTGGGCTTGGTATTGTATCCTTTTAATTTGAAACCCACTATTCAAATTTTTTAACAATCATATTGCTTTAATCATAGATCTCTAATCAAAACTTATGATGTCTTAGGGCTAAATCATGTTTTAACTATAGCTTTACATGTCATCTCAAAATCAACAAAAACACATATATTTTAGGCCCTATGTCATTCTGAAACCAAGCCAGTTCATAACCAACCTTTAGTATTATAGCCATCTCAAATAATAAGGCTATTGTGTATCACAAGTAAAAGACAACACCTAGGCACCCTCTTAACTGACTTTGTTTAACTGACGATCGGATTATCTGCCCTTGCCGGTCAAATATTAAAGGTTGCTTTTACCGACCTTGTTCATGAACAGTTCGGTTTAACAGCCCTTTTTTAGAATTGTGGCATTTACCTTCCTATACCCGGCGATGGGAATGTTACAGTCAACTCTAAGTTATATAGGTTGTTACAGGTTGGAATATTTTGAATAAAGTATTCATTAATTAGCCCAATTAAAATGTACATTAGATGCGTTTCAGTGCACATAGTTCGACAAAGGTCTGTGAGTTTTTGTTTTCTTGTCCAGAAACCATTAGCGAACCTTGTGTGCTTGTGTCGTTGGGGGAGAGGGAGTCAACAACTTGAAGATCTATGTTTTTGTGACTCAAGTCTCAAGTAAAAGGCTATAAATCAACTGTGTGGCTTGTAATAATGCAATGACTAATTGTTTCTTATTACTAATTTTGACAGTCAATACTGCATTATGAAAAAATTGTTACCAAATTGTGAAAACTTGAGATTTTTTTAACCTTGTCTGTTTGATTTGACAAAAATTTGGGGTTATTTGTGACATTTCTACTATGCCTAGGTACCAATTTTTAGAAAATAGATTGATAATTTTAGTTTATTTTCCAAATAATCCACAAACGGCTTTAAAATCAAGTTAATGGAACCCCAAATCGATAGAGCTTTTTAGTTTTTAAGTGTTTAGAGGATTACCCGTTTTAACCGACCTTTTAAATTATCCGACCTAGGTCTGGTCCCATAAAGGTCGGTTAAGAAGGGGTCTACTGTACTTACATAGCCTTGTTTTAGTGTATCCTAAATAAAAAGATAGAATCATATATTACTGCACACATGATTGTAGTTTTGTTCTTTTGTAGGGGGGGGATTAGGAAGCCTGGTTGCCTCACTTCACAGAAAAATCGTGTGAGGGCACTTCAGCCAATTTTTGTTACCTATCTTTATGTAGCCTATAATACCAAATAGGAAATGTAGCTTCTGCTGTAATATCCCTTAGGTCAGCCTTCAATAGATTAATTCAGAAGAAGTAAAAGGGAAAAGTAATCGATGGAATAGGTTTGTCCAAGGTTAAGACTGGGTGGGCAAAGACATACATTTATTCAATGTAAGTTATTTGGAACTCAAGGGATTGGCCCTCATCTTGGTTGTCAGTACATTCCGCCCACCCTGCCATCAAGCCCAACCTCCCCCGGTAGAGGACTGAAGTTTTTCACTGAAAGACACTGCCTCCAATTAACTTAGAATAACTTTTTTGCTGTACCTATCCACTACTTAAGTAGCAAAAGCCAGCTAGGATTCCACTGAGGAGGAATGCACAGTTAGTAATAGTTCAATAACAAACTACAATTTAACTTGAAATTGTCATATCCCCATTCTAAAACTACTATAAATTATACTGAAATTTTCAGGTATTTCACTTTGTACTCTTATATATGCTTATGTGTGTTTTGACACACATTTATTCAGTAAAATATTCTAATAAAAGAGAAAAAGAGAGCAAAAGAACAATATCACTCGTGCTTTTTATTTGTGGTCCCAAATTTTCACAGGCTACTTTCATAGTCTTAAAATCCTCCAAAATTTGTTTTGATGGCCCTCTTAGTGCCATGTCCCCCATTTCGGGCAACCCTGGTGATCCTATTATAGTACAAGATAACCAATTGGCTTCTAGACAACCCGTTATAAAAGATTTCAGAATTTTTAGAATGTTCCTCTATAAATGAGTTTAGATTTTAAAATTGGCATGTAAGTTCCTTCATGATTTTATAATCATAGCTGACGTTTTGTTTTATTTATATGTAAATAATTTATAATTTTACATAATTGTATGGCAGTACCTATTTCATGCTATGTGATCAATGGCAAGCAAAGAATTTGATTTGATTTGATCTAGTAGACCTATTATGAAGTATGGAAAATATGAACTTATTGACTACTTACCTTTTGTGGCTTGTCCAGTTACAATTTTATTTCTTTAAAGGTTTAATCCTGAACCTATTTACTAATACCTTTTGTGGCTTGTCCAATTACAATTTTACCTGTTTAAAGGTCCTAAATCCTTAAGAATGTGTAGAATATATCAGCCTTACGTTTGTAGAATTAGTACGTGACAGACATCAACGGAAACAATTTGATTAACGGTAGCCAAGTATAGAGTTATAGCTAATTGCCCATTTTCAATTTATACACAGTTCAGATGTATCGTTAAAAGTACATAATTAGATCATTTATTTAGTAGGCTAGCTTGTAAAAATTGCACATTGCTTATATACAACTTAATTCAAATGCAGTTTTTTTTCTCAAGATGAGCAAAGCCACAGGTAAGAGCTAGATTTTATATTAAAAGTAAATTATCAATATATCTCTAACAGTCTAATTCTTAAGTGAATGTGTGTTTCAGCTGAAGTCGGCAAATCTGGCCCCTCTTCTACCTCTCAGTGGGTTGCATGGTTTGTAATTAACTTGAAACAGTTAGACCAAGGTAATGAATGTCACTAGAAGTCTCCTAACAAGTTCGCATAATATCTATAGACAGTGTACTTCGTTTTGTATGTACACAACGCACATTTACTATGCCAGTCTGTGTCTGGAGAAGTAGACTGATGTTTTTTCCAGATAAAAAGTAACACAAAATTAATAAAATGAATGAGACAGAGCCATTTGAAGAATATTTTACAAATTTTCAGCAATACTTGCCGCAATGGCTTTGGGTGTACTATTTTGCTGCTTCTGAAGTGTGGAGGGACTTAATTGATAATGTGGTGCTCGCTTCTATTGCAGTATTTCACTTTGTACTCTTATATATGCTAATTGGTGCTTTGACATACATTTATTTAGTAAAATATTCTAATAAAATAGAAAAAGAGAGTAAAAGAGTGCTTTTTGTCATCGCTCATCCTGATGACGAGTGTATGTTTTTTGGACCAACCATTTTAAGGCTTATGAATTGCAGCAAAGTTTATTTGTTATGTTTAAGTCTCGGAAATCACGATCAAAAAGGGTATTTAAGAAAAGAAGAACTGTATAAAAGCTGCAAAATATTTGGTATTCCTCAGTCCAATATTATGGTGATGAATAATTCAAAAATGCCAGATAATCCAGATATGATTTGGAACTCAAAGAGGACTGCCAGAATTCTTCTAGACCACATTGAAACTTTATCGATTGAAGAAGTGTACACATTTGACATCGGGGGTGTAAGTGGACACTTGAACCACATAAGTATTTTCTACGGTTTCGCTCGATTGTGCATTTTTGGGGAGCTCCCATCTGGAGTTAAGGTGTTCTTGTTGGAGTCTGTTAGCAAGTTGCGCAAGTACAGTATAATCTTTGATGCAGCATTGACTGTGCTTCCTCTTAGCAAACGACAGTTTGTTGTTCCTCTAAGTTACAGTGGTGTTGTGAGGAAAGCGATGCGTCAGCATCAGTCACAGATGGTCTGGTACCGGGCCATCTACATCTACCTTTCTCGATACATGTATATGAATACATACAAGGAACTTGAACTGGAAGATGTACAGCTCGACCTACAGATGTCTGATTACAATCCTATGTTATGACTGAACCTCAGACTCTAACTTCTGTGCCATGGTGTTTCACATACAGGCACATTAAACTATGTCCAAAGATTTGTTTATTTATTTTTCACTTAAAAATTGATTTTTGTCCCTTGAGAGAGATCAAGATTAATTAAACCCTTCCTGGGCTAAATTAAATGGTGGGCTGGAATTTATTCATTCAAAATTCACAATGTATAACTGGTGCCAAATCTTAAGGCCCAGTCCGTCCGTAAGATAATGTTAATTTTAGCATTTGGCTTATGGACGGCATGGGACTTAAGATTTGGCACCAATTATAAAGTGTTTAATTAAATAATATTTTATTTATTATTATTAACAATTGTTTATAATTTATAAAAAAATTTTAGTACCTACTGAAATAAGTTTTGTATACATATTACAAAGCAAAGAAAATGTGAGATGAGGGAAATATATCTGTCCATCTCCATCCTTCAGTGGGAAATACATTGCCCACTGACACTAAATTCCCTTCCTTTAAGTAATATGTTTTCATCTTCATAAAATATTTGTTGATTAATATTATTTCATGATTTTATCTTCATAAAATATATGATTGATATTATTTCATGTTTGGGACAAATATATCCATCAATGGAAGAGAAATTTTTTAAGGACTGGCATATGCGTTTGCAGCCTGGAATAGAAATTAAATATGACAGATATATGATTTATCCATTTATAATTCCGGAAAGGTTAAGACTTACAGTTAAGAGCAATAAGACTCAAAACTAGATTGTAAGAGCTGTATGAAATAAGTCTTATGTACCTAATGAAAATTATTGTAGTTATATGTAAATATATTGTTATTGGGTACAGCAATCATATTTATTGAAACCCCTTTCTTCGAAAAAAATAATTGTTCTCTTCCTAGGGGTATTGTTTTTTTTTATTTGCTTTATGGGATGAAATTTAGCATTTGACCTTCTATGTATTACAACCATAGACCAATTGTTCATTTGGCAATATTGAAAAATGTTATGTATTCAATGTTTGTGCTACTGTATACAGACATAATTGTGGTAATTCAATGAATAGACAGAATAATTGTTCCCACAAGTACATTATACCAAAGAACTTCATCTGTGGTTCTCGATTATATATGACATAAGAGCGAGCTCAATTACACCTCAAATCGCGTTATTCGCTCGATTGTTTGAGCTTTTACGTACGTTAACATAAAACCGATATTATTACGTTACAATGCCGGTAAGTACTGTCTCACTGGACGAGCATTATAGTTCCTGCACAAGCCGCAGGTGAGTGCAGGATTTTCATGTGGGTACGGTAAAATTTACTGGGCGTGTGATGAACAATACATCATAATCTTCAGTAAAACATATTCTTTAATCACAGTGTATTATTTGCATTAACCACTTGGTTTCCCAATTCTTCTAAAGTAACCTATAATAAATAAACAAATAACTATTTAACACATTTACCACTAAAGAGATTTAATTTTTGCATGCAGGTGGTAATATTATTTAATTAGTAAACTAGTCAAAGTGGGAACGTCCATTTTATGTGGAATCTGATACAATAGGTACTTTTATCACTTGATTTCACCTTAAAATTTTAAGTAAAGTAATAATTACACTTGAATTATATTAATACGCGAGAGGTTTTGTTTTCAGTCATAACTAGATATTAGCTGGATAGATTTTAATGATTGAAGTACATCAAACCAAAGTATTTTCACGTACATTTGCCAATACATCTCAGAATCGTTAGAAAGGGCTTCAACAAAGAACAGTAAAGAACTAAAATTTTGGAACAGAAGCTCCTTCCTTCAATATTGGATCAAATTCAATCAACCTTGTTTACAACTGATCATAATATGGATATGGTTTTGGTTGAGTTTTGTAGATTTACATCTCAGATTGCATAACTTTTATATTTCCCGTGCAAAGCTGGGACACCGTGTAGTTGTAATAATTATTACATGAATTCAATTGTAATAATTGTCACAAGACATTGACAAGTATATGATAGACTCTTTTGTATTTCAGATTACCCAGGTTTTTAGTTATTTGGATCAAATTTCACAAAACAGTCTAAATAAAGCAGGCATCTGCAGACCATTTTACCAAGCGGTACTATTGTAAAGTAATTAAAGTTTATCGTTGTTGTTCAATTTGCACTCTGATAAATATACCACAGCTGCACAAACGGCAATATCCGGGTTCCAGGGTGTAGTTCGGACAGTGACTAAACCATTCAAGCACAACAATGACAACATTTCTGTCACTCCATGTTTTTGGGATTTACCTAAAAATGTTTATTTCAACATTTTTGCATAATTTACTTATTTACAGTGCCGGCCTTAGGGTAGGTTAGCTGCACAGGACCTCGCTCTTTGAGTACCTATGAGTTTTTACTTAAATGTAAAAAAATATTACACCCAAAAAAATTACTTAGTCATTTTTTTAAATATGAGAATGCTAAAACGTAATATGGGAACTACAATTAAGTCCTATACTCTTATACGAGCAATGTTATCTTGGAGCGTGCTTGCTTGCTTGGTTGTATGTTTGCACAATTATCTCAAAAACGGCTCCGAGAATTTCCTTCAAAGTCTGGAAATAAGTCATTTATGACTAACGTCTTTTATGCAGATTACTTGCCCAGAGAAAATCTAATAGCATAATAAAACGAATTTTAAAGTTGTGAAATGTTAACATTGGCCTTATGAGTTGCCATGATAGCAACGAAAATAAACAAGGAAAGTGTAAACAAATGAAGTAATCATAACAGCTGTTAACAATCTACAGCCATCAAGGGAAAATATAGTGAGTGGGATGAAGAGTTCATGGAACAATAAAAAAGGTTTCTATTTATCAATTTTATGACATTGAATTATTTGATAGTAACTGGATGAACTGGTAAACATGAAATAACACCGAGCAAGGCTCGGTCCTCAGGGTACTAAGGTTATAAAACAGAAAGTCGTGTATGGTTGTTTGGTAAGTGGTAGTATTTTAGGCTATTTTTTAAAGACATCCTAATGCATTTAACAATTTAGTATTTTCAATAATTTTTTATGTCCATTGGTTCCCGAGATTTTTATAAGTGGCAAATACTGTACATTGTCTTAATGTTAACCTAATAGGGAATAATTAAAATTCTTTCTTGTACATTTTTTGACAAATCTTAATAAAACTTGGTTTGTAGCTTCAACTAGATGAGATCTAATGTATTTCAGTCTAAAACCCCAGAAATCTCCATTTTCATGGGAGCAAACCTGCATACTCATTCCCCATGTTATCCTAAGGGAAATAAAAAAAATCTATATCTACCTTATTTCTTAACATAACTTGATCAAACTTGGTGTACGCCATCTTCTAGTTAAGATCTACTAAATATTGGATACAACAATCCCGTTTTAACATACCTGTTGCAGCAACCTACATACTCATTCCCCATGTTATTCTTATGGAGATTACAAAAACATGTCATATCTCGCTATGTTGGATGGAAATATATTTTGTTGCATTTGAAATTCACTGAGGATGCAGGTCTGCTGCAACGGGGGTGATAAATATTATTTCCCATTCTTCAGATATATCCTTTTTCGGTATTATAAATCTAAAAAATGGTGATATCTCAAAAACGAAAGATAATAATATACAACGGATTGTAGCATTCAATTCAGCATGAAAAATTAGTTGAAAATGATGGGTGACAACACCATCTTTTTAACTGAAATAATTTAGCTCGATTCATAATGGTAAACCAAGATGGCGCCCAAAAATGCTAAATCTGCCAAAATCACATGAAAATGACATTGACTACTGATGGTTAATTGTCATTACCTAGCTTCAATCTGAGATTATGGACTTATTTTTACAATGCATAATGTTAAAATGAGTTAAAATACACTTTTTTTAACCCTATATCTTAAGAATGTGTCAACTTTTTGAAAATGATTGTAGCACTGAAACCAGTGTAAAAATCTAGTTTAAAATGATGGGTTCACAACACCACCTTTACATTCGAGAAAAATATTTTGCATCCAAAATGGTGGATCCAAGATGGCGGCTAAAAATGACTATCCTATCAAAATGAAGTACTATACCCCTAACAATTTTTCGTGTTGTTCATATCTCGATAAATTATGGTTAAAAATGCAGAGTAAATCTTATTTTACAATTTTCGCAATGTAAACTGCCATTATGAAACGTAATTTTAGGGGTTTTCCCATAGTCTAAATTGGGATAACTTAAAAACCATACTTTTCTAAAATTAACCCCATAAAAAACGCTTGGGTTGCAAAAGGGTGTTTTTGCTCACATTTCTGGACTAGATATCCTTTATACATACTACACATAAAATTTTTAGAAACAAACTAATCAAAATACAAATAAAAAATATTATATCTCACCCTAACATTGTCCAATTTTTGTGATTAATGGCTCAAATGAAAGCTTATGGCTCACTAGCTATTTTATCACCATTCAGACCTACATGCCTTCTTCAAGGCTGGAGGTACCAATCCTTAACTAAATTTAAAATTCTGAAAAATGGATTTTTATATTAATTAAATGTCCACAATTAGCATTAACCTCAACTGATTTAAATGGTTAAGAGCTTAAATGAAAGCCAAAAGCCAGTAATGTACTGAGTTAACTAAGGCCTTAATTAGGTCTCAATCTCTGCTAAATTTGGAGATATGGTTTTTAACTAATAAAAAATTATGAAAGTAAGAATTATTTATTTTGGATTATAGATCATAACTCCATTTCTATTAGTCAGATTTAAATTATTGATAGTTCATATGAATGCTTTTAATTGACCGAGTGTTATGATACCAAAACGAACTCTCTGAGCCATTTTAAGCCTTAGATATAAATCTTAAAGAAAATACTAATTTGTAGTGATAAATATCTTATTTTAGTGATAAATAGCTCAAATAAAAGCCAATAAATCGCTCAGTATTTTAAGACCAAAACGAACTGAAAGCCTTGCTTGGATCTGGAGATATAAGAAAAATAATCATAAAAATGTTACTATTTATTTAACCCTCCTAAGAAATATAAAGGGAACAATTTTCTTTTGAACATATCTTAAAAACGAATAAATATTTTTGAAAACGGATTTCAGTATTGTAATCAGCATAAAAATCTAGTTCTAAATTATGTGTCACATTGACCACCTTTACATTGAAAAAAAATTTTCAAATCCAATATGGCAGTTCCAAGATGGCGGCTAAATATTTGTATCCAGCTAAAATACGGATCTACTCACTCAAAAATTACTGGCGGTGGTCCCGAGTCAATACATTATTAAATGCAAATAAAAAATGCAGCCGAGTAGATTTTTTCAAAAACTTTCCTTTGTTAAAAAAAAAGCAGATTTCCCTTGGAACAATTTTAGGATAGTACATTAATATACACTTTTTTTAGCAGAATACCATCAAAAACGCTTCTGTTGCAAGGTTGTTCTAGGTTAAACAGAACAATATGGACAACATTTAAACTGGACTAAGTACAAAACGGTTCTATTAAATAAATGATGCTTGTGAAAATCTCTATTTTGACAGATTCTATAGGTTAAAAAGCAAAATAGATAGTCAACTTTAATGTATTTATTCAACAAATATAATATTGAAGATTACAGGTTCAAAATGTACAAATTTATTTCGTACATTCATGCTTAAAAGGAAAGTAGTAGAAAAATGCCCTCAAGATAAATACTTTTTTAAAGCATCATTTTGAGTAAAACATTAAAATTTGTATAACAATGCCTTCGTCAACACATATTCAAGAAGCCTTATATGTTATATAGAAGTATAAAAAAGCAGTATGAGAATTTTAACTTTAAACATTCCTCATGGCATCCTTACCAGTCCACAAGGAATTTTAAAAGAAACACATTTAGAAATACAACAAATATTTACATAATTTAAAATGGTCATTCATATATTATAAAGATTTTTGATTGATCATCTGTAACACCAAATACAATTCACGATATTAATTAACCACATCAATCTGTACATTGGCAAAATCTAGACAAAAAAGTAATAAAAGTTCAAACATATTTTTCTGATGACAACATTCAATTGCCTTCAAGGTGTGTGAGCAATATGTGTCATGTAACTGGAACATCCTGATAGAGAATACAGAAATTGAGCCATGAGAGTAAATTACACAAGTTTGAAATTGAAAGTAAGAAAATTTATCCTAATCTAAATAAGTAATGCAAGACATTGTTCTTTACAATCATTTACATAATAATACAATCATCTTATTTACACATTCGATATCAATCCACCCAACCCAAACTTGTTCAAGCCCGTTCACTCATCTTAGCCACATCAACAGATGCTTCTCATCCCAGCAATTTCCAACCAAAGTCAGCAGACTAATTATAGTTAATGATACTAAGTATGTAAAATATCTTAAATAAATGTGCAAAAGGCGTGTTAAATTTGATTTTCCTTTCATATTTCTAGAAAGGATGAAAAAAGTTCACATCTAAGATTGTGCACTGTGCTGTTACAGACAGTAAGACTATTAATGCAATTTTATGAACCTGGAATTGAGTAAAATTAAATCTCATACTGATGTATACTGACATGGTGATTATTTACAACATATAATAACACCATTTCATGGCTATAGCTTAAATAATAATTATAAGAATTTATGATATGACAAGGAGATGAAAATTTGCTAATTGAACATTGCACTCAAGCATGTAGTTATATAAATACGAAAACGAGACAATAACAAATCAAGTAATAAATATATGAAAAATATAATTGACGAGCACATAACTAACTATAATCAAGCGTTATCACAAATACATTATGTCATTGTAAACACTTAATGAAGTAATTGTATAAATATAAAAAAATAAAGCAATTAATGAGAAATATATCAACTTGAGTTACACTTCTAAATAAAAGCCCTTCAATAATCAAGGAAAATACAAGTAAACATCTTTAGTAGGCAAAGTTAATACACAGAATTTGATTCAAGACCATAAAACAAGTTGTGCTATGGATAAAAAGTAAAATGAGTTGAAGAAATGAAACCCAAGAGATATATTTATCAAAAGCATAATATTTATTTATTGGCATGTGTTTGTTAACTTATCAAACATAGGCGATAAGGGAAAAATGCATCACAATAAATTATATGAAAGTGAAAAGGAATAAAATGGTAAACTTAAGTTACAAGGAAGCAAAAATTAAGAAACGAAAGACGAGAGATAACAAATATGATTTAGGGAGACGTGCTTTTATTTAATAAAAGCGAAATCTGTTCAAATTATGAGGCAAAATACTTTCTCCCCATTAAAATCCTTTCACCTAGTTGACAAACAATAATTTGATTGAACACTAATTAATTTTATAGGTGTTTAACTTCAATGAATAACCATATAAACCAATTTGCACATAAATATTTTCCAATGAAAACAGTTTTTATAGGAATAGGCATATCCTTTATTAAGATCAGTTTTGTAATAACATACAATGTAATACATATTTTTAAACAAAAGTAAAAAGTGGGCATTACCATATTTGAACTGATTGATAAATCTCACACTTCATGTGGTCGAGAATATGCAAAACACTAACCCTCATGTTTTGAACAATATTTTTCACTACACTTGAAATCAGCTGTATTTGTGTATATTGGGAAACATTGTAAAAATAGTTAACATTACTATCCTACAGTGAACATTATTTTTCCGACACTAAGGGCGGGTTTCGGAGCTCGGGGATACGTAATCCTGGAGTTAGTTAACCCATGGATTAAGATAATCTTAGCATGAAAAATCAGATTTCGGAGCTCGAGGATAAGTTTCTTAACTCTCGGGTTATCTCAGTCTGAGGATAATTTTATCTTTGGACTTATGCAAGGAGTTACCGAGGTATTAAGAAGAATTTTGTTTTTGGGTAGTGGTGCGTACTGTGTGCACACACATTTTAACTGTTCTTTTTTCTCTTTTCAGTTGAATTCGGCTCTTTTTGTGTTCGGGTTATGACTACCGAGTTAACTCTCGGGTTTAAGATATTCTTAGAGTTAGCTATACTGGAGCTCCACACCCCAATTTCTACAGTCCGAGAATAAAAACCGGTTCAAACTGATATTTAGTCTGAGGATACAGATAACCCCGAGCTCCAAAACCCGCCTTTGAAGTTTTACAGGTGAAAACACATAACGAAAGCAGAAATTTCATAGAAGTGTAGCGAAAAATAAATTCTCCTTAAGGATGAATTAATAGTGTTTATTTATAACAACTTGTGTGTTGAGTTTTAAGAGCCGATTGCACAAAAAGTAATAAAAACTTATAAGACTAAAATAAAAAAGTCAAAAGTTCTCTCATTCACAGGTAACAATAGAGGATGGTTTGTTAACCAAGTTCTTGTTTTCTGAAGTAACCTAATACAACTTTTAGGACGTGTTTTTAATTGTACAGTAATGGCTCTATTGGGAGCTTTCCTTAAATAAGTTTTTTCACAAAGCTGAACTAAAGTTTGATAAAAATTTGTTGTTATCTTAGCTGTACAGAAGCATACATGTAACTTGACTAACTGACTGCAGTATATACGATTTTCCACTTCCAAATGAACTAGTAATCAGAAATTGGCATGATTTTTTTGGAGAAAAAAAAACAACAATCTATATAGTTTCTGTTATGAAAAAAGATGATGTTGAAAAGAGTAACTACAGATTAACATATGGACAGCTGGATTGTGTAACCGACTCACCAGGTATAGAAATATTGTTCAATTCTCCCTTAAAACAATTCATTGCATCTTTAATGATTCTTGCAAAAAAAAGCCTACGGAATATTGCAGTGCCAAGTCAAAGTACTAAGCGAACCCGGTAACTCTTAGATAACCACTTTTAAATGAGCCAGCGATTTGGAATTTGTCATGAGGATTTTTCTAGTTGGGGCTTGAGGGCAGAGCCCCCATTAGTTTTCTAATGGTCAATCTGAGAGTAAAATTACTCCAAAAATATATTATCAGAATAAAATAGTAAAGCCAAGATAAATATATTTAAAACGTGAATTAATACAGATATTATTAGTTTCTAACATATATTACTATATGTTAAAAACTTCACTAGTTCTCAAATCATCCTTTATTGTTCCACATACAGAGGCGTAACTGGCATCCCAAATGGGCCTGCAAGTGCCATAAATAAGTCCTGTTCTTGCCAATATTACAACTCTTTTCCTGAAAAGTACCTTTATCTACGACCATTGCAATAAGCACCAATTATGGTATTAATATAAACATTATAATGATATACATTAAAACACCAAAAACAAAGCAGTACTCTAATGACGACTTTAGAGTACTGGAGTCACTTTGAGTACTGGTTCTAGACCAATGAGAGCTCGGCATTTGACGGAAGTAGGGTCATAATAACAATTACGCAATTCGCACATCAGCTGATTGTTGCATTACGATTCATGTTTGAGTTTACTTATCCCATCAGCTGATTGTTCCACAACGATTCATGGTTCAGTCTGCTTATTTGCCTAACCTCAAATTTTAGTTGACCTATTCCATCATTAGTAAAAGTCATGAGTTTTGTTTAACTTCGGGGGAAATTTTGTTGTATATTGTTGGTCGTAGATAAAATAGTGTATGCAACGATTGTATTATGCCTTTAAGCCACTCGTGAGATATTTAGAACACTCGCGAATCTCACTCGTGGCTTAAAGGCATTCATTATACAATCGTTGCATAAACTACTATTTTACTGGTATAATAAATCTTGTTCAGGGCTGTTAGAAACTTAAATGTCGTGGCTTGAGCTTTTGCTCTTCAATTATAAATGACGAAATCATTTCAAGCCTACATTTTAAATTTAAAGTACTGAATTTTAATGCTGGAAAAATTACAGCACTTCCAAATATCAGACGAGATCGACATTCATGACTTTAGACATTTTTGTTGCACATGAACTACACTTGCAAGATCCAAAACTGCCAATGGCATTTGATAATGTCATCTCATACTTTAAAAAAAGGTGGTCGTTTTTCTACAAGTTAACTGTTCAAACTCTGCTTGAACAGTTGATGTCGGTACCCGCAAAGTGATAGGATAGATCGGTGTGCTTTCTAAGACTTTTGACATTAGACAAGACCCAGGATCAGGTCTGCCAGTTACGCCGTTACAACCTGACCGCGGGAGAAAGTGTCGTCAGCAGCAGCAGACTAGTGTGGCGGGGGGTGTGGGAGCCGGGCTCGGGGCCAGTTCGGGTGGGGGGCGTGTTCTCAGTAGGCCGACGCCTCCTTGTACTCTGATCCTTCCATGGTGAAGAAGTCCTCCAGCTTCCACTGTGATCAAAGCATTACATTAGCAACGTAGTACAGGCAATTCGAGATAAATAGCAACTTAAAGAGGGCAAATTTTTAATGTTTTTCACTTACAATAAAAAAGCAGACAATTTTTTTCATGCTATGAATAATTTTGGTTTTGTTAATTATAATGGGTCAACATTGTCCCCGTGGGGGGGGGGGGGGGGGGTTGTGTTACCTTTTTTTGCAAAGGGCTTAAGGTAATCTTTTTTCAAAAAATCACTTCTGGGTTTGTGAGTTGTACGATGATACTTTTGCCTCAGTCTTACGACTGTTATCTTTATGACTGCAATAAAAAGTGAAATAGTAAAAGTAGAGAAACAATCTATATAGTTTCTGTACCTGAAGGGTTTCGAAGGTGGGCCGCTTCATGGGGTCCTTGTGCCAGCACTCCAGCATGATGTCGTACAGGGTGCCCGGACAGCCGGGGGGGCTGGGCATGCGGTAGCCGTGCTCCACCTGGTGCAGCACCTCCGCATTGGTCATACCTGCAGCACAATCACATCCCAGCTCAGCATCACAGCTTACAACACATCTTTTATTACTAAAAACTTAACTGCATTAATATTTGAGATTTCTAGAAGGAACCTATTTACATTAAAATCTAAGCTCAGTTATAGCAAAGCAATTTAAAATGCAAGCAGCTAAATTTAAATGTTTATTGCGGTCTGTAATCCCATATGCAGGGTGTCTCAAACGGATTGCGTACAAACTAGTAGACTAGTGGGGAAACAAAATCATTCCCCACTAAATCGACCCCAAGGAACACGTTAACAAATATTTTTAAACTTTTTAAAATACAGGGTGTTCAAAACACCGGGGGACACAGGTTGGAATCTTAGAATTTTCAAATATAAACATATGTTATGGTAATTTCTCTTTTAGCTCCACTAAAGATAGGAGATAGGTATAAATTGAAAAGTTGTTGGTTTTTGCAAGACCTTTAAAATAATATCCTATTTGTCATACGTTGCCATATAAAATTTTGATTTTCAGGGCTACAAATTAAAATCAATTGTTTAATTAAAACAAAATTTAAAGTACTAGCAAAAACTTTTATTTTCTAAATCCTGGCATGTCATTTATTAAAGTAAAGCTGAGTTTACAAGGATTAATAATTACAAACAGAACAAAAGAAAGTTCAGTGGTTCTTGAGACACGAGGTATTCCGTAAATCCTGATATTTCTCACAAAAATGGTCGCCATTTTGACATTAATAAAGATTACTGAATTCTGTATCCACCAAATTGTTTTCCTCATTTAGAGCTTTAAATTGTTACATAGCGTGACATATGTTTATGTTTGAAAATTCTGAGTTTCGAACCCGTGACCCCCGGTTTTTTTGGAACACCCTGTATTTTATAAGGTTTAAAAATATTTTTACTTTGTCCCTTGGGGTCGATTTAGTGGGGATTTTGTTTCGTTTATGTAGGGCTACTTGTTTATCCGCAATCCGTTTGAGACACCTTAGGTGAGACACCCTCTATGGTAATGAGATACAAACCAGCAAAAAATCAACTAGTAACGTACAAATATCGGCGGAGTCTAGTTTAGAATGAGAGGATGACTTGAAATATCTACTAAGAAAAACAAGAATAAGCATATGTCGACAAAGAGGCATACCGGGGTAGGGAATGCGGCCGTAGGTGACGAGTTCAGTGAGCAGGATGCCGAAGGACCAGACATCGGACTTGATGGAGAAGCGACTGTAGTTGGCTGCCTCGGGCGCCGTCCACTTGATGGGGAACCTGGCACCCACCCGCGCCTCGTACTCATCCTCCTGTACACAACATACAACACATTAGGTTTGGTGGGTGTGTCACAGACGGCTGTAGTTGGCCGCCTCGGGCGCCGTCCACTTGATAGGGAACCTGGCACCCACCCACGCCTCGTACTCCTGTACACGACATACAACACATTAGGTTTGGTGGGTGTGTCACAGACGGCTGTAGTTGGCCGCCTCGGGCGCCGTCCACTTGATGGGGAACCTGGCACCCACCCGCGCCTCGTACTCATCCTCCTGTACACGATATACAACACATTAGGTTTGGTGGGTGTGTCACAGACGGCTGTAGTTGGCGGCCTCGGGCGCCGTCCACTTGATGGGGAACCTGGCGCCCACCCGCGCCTCGTACTCATCCTCCTGCACACGACATACACACATTAGGTTTGGTGGGTGTGTCACAGACGGCTGTAGTTGGTGGCCTCGGGCGCCGTCCACTTGATAGGGAACCTGGCGCCCACCCGCGCCTCGTACTCATCCTCCTGCACACGACATACACACATTAGGTTTGGTGGGTGTGTCACAGACGGCTGTAGTTGGTGGCCTCGGGTGCCGTCCACTTGATGGAGAACCTGGCGCCCACCCGCGCCTCGTACTCATCCTCCTGCACACGACATACACACATTAGGTTTGGTGGGTGTGTCACAGACGGCTGTAGTTGGTGGCCTCGGGCGCCGTCCACTTGATGGGGAACCTGGCGCCCACCCGCGCCTCGTACTCATCCTCCTGTACACGACATACACACATTAGGTTTGGTGGGTGTGTCACAGACGGCTGTAGTTGGTGGCCTCGGGCGCCGTCCACTTGATGGGGAACCTGGCGCCCACCCGCGCCTCATACTCATCCTCCTGTACACGACATACAACACATTACGTTTGGTGGGTGTGTCACAGACGGCTGTAGTTGGTGGCCTCGGGCGCCGTCCACTTGATGGGGAACCTGGCGCCCACCCGCGCCTCGTACTCATCCTCCTGCACACGACATACACACATTAGGTTTGGTGGGTGTGTCACAGACGGCTGTAGTTGGCGGCCTCGGGTGCCGTCCACTTGATGGGGAACCTGGCGCCTACCCGCGCCTCGTACTCATCCTCCAGAGCAAAAACAGAGCAAATTTCTCCATCTTTATTACAAATATGCAAGTTGGTAAAAAAGAATGACATTTGCGGCAGGAGGCAGGAGTAATTAAAATTGGGGGATATGGTTGAAAGCATACTGATACATAATTCTTGAGGGGTGGTTAGTGATACCATAACAAAAGGAAGAGGGGCCCTGAAATGGCTGGTTTTAACATTACATAATCCACAGACTAAATAGATTATGAGTTTCTCGATAATATTGTTTGTTAAGATTATTCATACTGGCTTGAGCTGTCCTGAAAATTAGTTTGTATCAAAGGAATGCTTCATAGAAAGGATTTTTTATTTGTTTATAATATGATCAATTTGACATTAATGACTAAAACTTTAAGGAAAACCATAAATTACCTTTATTAGCCTAGCAAGTCCAAAATCAGCAATCTTGACAATATTGCCATCTCCCACGAGGACGTTTCTCGCGGCCAGATCTCTGTGGATGTAGTTCTGTGACTCGAGGTATGCCATCCCCGCAGCTATCTGGGCGGCCATGTCGATCAGCTGAGTCAGCTTCAGACCTCGGCCCTTACCTGCATCACAAGTTGAGAAACTATATTGGTTGAGAAACTAGAAAACATTGCATCACAAGATGATAAAATAGGGTAAGTTGATAAAAAACATATTAATTCCTAAGGTAAAAGAAAGATACTATGTTTTACTTAGATATTAAACCAAAGTTTTTAAACTGACTGCACTACCTGCTACGGTGGCCTTGGCTTAGTAATCGAAGAATAAATAAAAACTGTGACCTTGATCTTAAAATCGGGGGCAGGGGCGGATTTACATATGGGCTTAAAGGGCTATAGACCAGGGCGGCAGAATTAGGGGGGGGGGGGGGGGGGGCGGCAAATTAGAAAGAAAAGTCAAAAACCGGCCTGAAATCGTAGAAATAGCCGAGGTTAGGGCCGGGAACGGGTAAAAACCGTAGAAAAGGACCACAACGGGGTTAAAAAGCACACGCGTGAGTAAAAAAAAAGTCACCACTCTAGCCGAGCCGGAAATCCCGCCGGCCTATTCCCCCTGTGTAGCCCAGGGGCGGCAAATTTCCAAATCCGCCTCTGATCGGGGGAGGTGTAAAACCAAAATTACTACTGTACATAAGTGCTAGCTGGTTCCACCAGTTTACAGAGACACAGAGTGGCACAATAACTTAGGTGAAACTTATCCAGAGAATTATTCAAAATGATCATCACGATGTTTACGTATCGAATGAATTATCGTTCATCATCAGCAGTATGTAGGTAGCCCATTATTTAATGGTTGTCACATCACACATACAATCCAGAACAATGTACATACACATGTTTAAACATTTAAAAAGTACAACAAAATAAAAATTGCGGCATGCCGAACGGAACTTATGGATCCGAACAAGTCATTTAAATGTTCTTTGTTCAGGATGGTATGTGTGATGTGACGACCACTGAATGATGGGCTTATCTAAAGATATGCTGCTTAAGATGTACAGTAATTTGTTAGAAACTCGTACAGTGTAATAAAACAAACACTAAGTAAATGAGGCCACTATGATAAATTCTTTGAATAATATTTAATTAGGTGTCAAGGCTGTCTACAAATTAAACAATTATGTTTTATTAATCCTTGTTTCTCTATGTGTGACAACACTATTCATTTTAAAATTGGTTTTTCTCTTAATTTTTTATTTGTATTTTTTTTGTTTTTGTTATTGATAAGTGTATATTATTAAGTGGCAGATAGTGTATCTTTGAAAAACCAAAAAAAATATAACAACTAAGCTTTTTATTTAATATATATAATCGTGTGTTTTCAAAGGTCTTGATTTTAGAAGTAGACTTTACCTTGGAGGTACTCAAGGAGGCTGCCGTTCTTCATAAGTTCAGTGATAATGTAGATCGGCTCCTCCACTGTACACACTGCATACAGCTGAATCAACTTGTTGTGTCTTAGTTTCTTCATTATTTGTGCCTCTGTAAGGAAGTCTTTTGGATCCATGGTACCTGGACAGAAAAAAATTAATAAAATAGTTACAAATCTATAATACCCCCGTCGCAGCAGACCTGCGTACTCAGCGAATTTCCATAGGATTTATTTTGTATATGTGAGCATTCAACTTGTTTGAAGGAAAGTATCATTTGAATACGTTAAGTAAATAATATACTAAAAACGCATATTTAATCATTCATGAGCTTTAAACATGAGGAAAATTAACAAAGAGACCATATTAGTTTTCATTGGTAATACATACACTTTTGTATTTTATATAATTCTTAGTCTTTTAATTTTTAATAACTGTAATCTTGTTATAGAATATAAATGTCAACAAACATATAACCAATGAACTCAAAACAAACAAATAATTCAATCTCATGAAAAAATTAAATTCAATCATATGGTCAGTTTTATAGTAATTAAAACATCCCTGTTGCAACAGACCTACATCTCCAGCCAATTTCAATAAAACATATTATCAATCCTCATTATTAAACATATCATATATTATGCTACATTTTCAGGCAGTTTAGACCGAGACATCCCCCCCCTCTCCAAATGCTCTTACTTTCTTTATTAAATTTAAAAATAATTTGTATTTTTTGATATAGTATATATTTTCTGCAAAATCTTGATCAATGAACTCTAACTATTCAAAATAAACACAAATAAAATATTCAACACCTGCAAATTTAATCATATGTTCAGAATTGTATTTTTAAAAAACATCTCAAATCAGGGTGACTATACTTTTTGGAGGGAAAAATTAAAAACAATATTGGACAACGTACTGTGTTTAGCACATCCAATATCATCCAATATCTAAGCAACGGATTGACGTAGAATAATAATTCAAAATGCTAAATTGTTTGTTTTTTTAAGCTGATTTCATTTTTGACAATTAAGTTTAAAAATAATTAGTAAAAAGGTGTTAAATCTTGAAAATAAATTTTATTTTGTGAAAAAAACCTTCTTAGAGTAAATCAATTTTGCTGGTTTGCGAACTCGAAGTCATGAATGACGCTTTACACGTTTGTTCCAAATTTCATCAAGATCGGACCTTTTTTACAAAAGTTATCGCGCCTACGGACAGGTATATATATATATATATACATATATATGAAAATGAACGAACGGTGTTTTTGGGGTCTAGGGACCTCAAAATGAAAAAATAACATGGTCCCGGGCTTAAGTCTCACCGTGCCGCCTACGGTAATAGCTACTTCCCTATAGGGGAAATTCGCTAAAAATTAACCAAAACGTACATATGTATGTATGTATAGCCACAGAGTAGAATGAAACAGAGCGCGCTTTTAAATGGATCTTCCATTCAACAATTAAATCCAGTTACAGTTAAGTTAGAAGGCAGAGGACGGTGCTGCTCTCTCGCAGATTCAGTGGTGAACGAAGTCCTTCATACCCGCTGAGCGCAACATTAGAAGATACCTCAGTTTGATTCTTCTCTGTGGTATAGCATCATATAGGCCAATTATTCACTTCCTCAAAATCCCTTTGGGCTATGCTCTGTGAACGTCATTAGTTTCAATGTTTACATTTTAGAGGAATATAATCACAAATACCGCAACATAACAGTTGTGGATGCTACAATTTGACAGTTCTAAGAGCTGAAGTAAGATCAGCTGTTTCAAGCTAACTGAATTACAAATTTTATCGTGAGCGAAGCCATGGGCAAATGCTAGTGGGTAATGTAGGTGCCATATAAATCAAATTAATCTGTCTTGCATTAGCAACTTTATCTGATGTGTTGCACTTCTTTGTTATTTATTATAACATACTGTCAGGATAAAAAATGTATTTTTTATACTTTGGGTTTATGTTACTTATCATTTGTCAACCTGAAACAAGGGGCAAATATTGAGCCGGTTCTTGGTCCTTTACGCGGCAGGATAAGAAATTCTCTGAAGAATTCGCATATGGGCTAATCATTATTATTCCACAAAAGGAAAGAATACCAACAAATTCCTTGAACCCATAGTTGGTGCAGTGCAGTCACTCACCGGGCTTGAGGGTCTTGATGGCCACGGGGGTGGTGTTGTTCCACAGGCCCTCCCAGACCTCGCCGAACTGTCCGTGGCCGAGCTTCTTGACGAACTTGAGCGACGAGCGGTCGATCTCCCACTGGTCCCGGGTGCTGTGCGACAGCCCACCCGTCACCGGCTTCTCTATCTGTCCCACAAAAGAGCCGGTCAGACATGGGGGTCATAGCCGCTCTGTTATTTAGGCTTACCTTATTAACCTATTTACATAAAGTTAACAGGGAAGTGAAAAATTATAACATCAAAACAAGTTAAGACGACATAACCCTTAGTACTTGCTTTAAATTCCAAAAAGTGGGATTTGATTCCAACCAGAATTGTTTGAATGGATGAATACTTGACTAAGCAGCATTGCTTATAGCCCTTGAAAATCTTTCTCTTACTTTTGTGGTTCAGAATTAAATTTTACAGTTGTAGAGACAATGTTTTTCATAACTGTCTTTGCTGTCTGATGCTTAATTGTACAGTTATTAATAACACAGTTTTATGCATTTATCAGGTCAGTACTCACAAGTTGTTTTGACTGAACCTGTAAAAGGTTTAATTGAAGATGAATTCTGAAAAAAACATCACAAGCAAGGCTTCATGTTTATTTATGTTTACTTAGGCTTTGTTTATGTTTATAGGTTCATTTAATAAATGAGCCGTTCTGTGTTGAAACTCAGATCAGTGGCCACGTGCATCACAAGGTTCTAGCCTTACATTAGTGTAACAGATTAAAGTTATAATCTAGTTATGGTGAAAAATATTGTTGATATTGCAATAAAATCTTGATATAATGCTAAATCTAAAAAAATTGTTTTCTAAATCAAAGTATTTTATCTTCCTACTTTTTGTCACGTTTGAATTAAAAATCAATTTTGTTGTATAAAATAATTTGTTTATAGTGTTACAAACAAATAAAAAGAATGTTTATACTAACAGTTTTTTATGCACAAACTTTAGTTTCTATATGGATTCAGAATAAATTTCAAACTTTCCAACTAAATAGTTAGAGAGACAAGAAATTTCCTCAACAAAAGACAAAGCAACAATGCTCTTTATCTTTTTGGATGTCTTGTTTACGAGTTAAAAAAAATAATATTAAAGAGCTATAAAAATTGTAGAACCTCTAATAATCATTCATGTGTAAAATAAAACTGACCAACTCTGTAAATATTAAAGTAAATATTATGAAGCAAAAACATTATTTTTATTATTAATACGCAAGCGGTTTTCTTTTCACAGTCCAACCGCAATAACGGCTGGACCGATTTTAACGTTTGAGGTATCAAATTAAAGGGAATTTTATGTAGTATTTGTCAACAAGTCTCAGAATTTTAAAAAAGGGCGTCACTAAAGTACGCTAAAGTAAAGGCTGAAGTTTCGGAACAGTGGCCCTATTCATGGACATTATTTGATCAAGCTAAATAGGGCGACTGTTCCGAAACTTCAGCCTTTACTTTAGCGTACTTTAGTGACGCCCTTTTTTAAAATTCTGAGACTTGTTGAAAATCTACATAAAATTCCCTTTAAATTGACACCTCAAACGTTAAAATCCGCCTTGCCGTTATTGCGGTTGGACTGTGAAAAGAAAACCGCTTGTGTATTAATATATAGATAATGTAGTGCACCTGCGACAGATAGTTGAAATAGGCATTTCTTTTTCGGCTTAGACCCCCAAGGCTTTAATTTATTTATAGAGGGCGCTTTCAACGCTCCAGTGCTGACCAACTTGCTAAATGTACATCTATATATTAATACGCAAGCGGTTTTCTTTTCACAGTCCAACCGCAATAACGGCTGGACCGATTTTAACGTTTGAGGTATCAAATTAAAGGGAATTTTATGTAGATTTGTCAACAAGTCTCAGAATTTTTAAAAAGGGCGTCATTAAAGTACAGTAAAGGGCTGAAGTTTCGGAACAGTGGCGCTATTCATCGACATTTGAGCAAGCTCAGTTTACTTTGTTTACAAACTGAACAAATGGCCAAGCTCTGAAATAGTTTTACAGGTAAACCACAGATTGCAGCAATGAATCACAATTAATTTTTTGAAAAGAGCAGTTTTTATTTTTACAGCTGGTTTGGCTTTGTTTTCAACAGTTTTCTTTTTTAAAAGATTTATTATGCAATTTAGGTTATGTTATGAAGTTTTTAAAGCTATTAAACATTGCAGTTACCACTTTTACAATGTAGTTTACGATATCCCACAGTGTTTTTTTTAAGTTATATCAACCTGAGCAAATCTATTTTTGGATTTGGTGCATTTATAATGCCACCGATAAGAAGAAGACAAACATTGACCGGTCGGAGGAGTACAGGAAAGAACCGCTGGCATCGCCCTCCCGATGTAACATTTGATGCTCCTTCCAACCCCAGACCAATGAAATAAAAATATTTTCATTGCGGTGGGTTGCATTTCAAGAATGAAAAGGCTGGTAGAGTAGTGCGTCATTTACGCGTTTTTGCCACAAAGGAAATGTTACCTATAAAAACAGCCGTTCCCTACAATATCTGTTTTGGCAATAATTATCAATAAGGTGCAGCGGCAATCCCTAAACAAAGGAAGTCATTGCTCATGGCGCCAGTGTTTGCTCTCGGTCAGCTACATGTTGCTGTAAGCAGAGCGCGATCTTTTGCCGGTGTTAGAATATACATTTCAGAAAAAAGGGGACATGGGAAAATGAAGGTGTTTCCTTAGAAATCGTTTACTTTTACCAGAAACTCCTGCGGTAGATCAAATTAACTTTAAACGTTTCAGTAGTTAAGCCATAATTTTGTTAATGAAGTTAGCCCTTTGATTAAACTTTAAAAGTATATAAGTAGACCGATTATTCTTCATTCTATCACCATATGATTTTTGCTCGATTTCGAGCTACGTGTTATCTAGTCATAATTTAACAGCTGATTACCTTCAGACGAATTGTCAACCAGTGGCATTGTAAACAAAAATAGATTTACTGAAAATGTAAATAAGAGAAGAAACAACTTATGAACAGTGAACAGTCATTTTCAAACATTGATTCGGTCGGTAAATCACTTATTGATGTGTATGTTGACATTGTAAATTATTATTTTATTCATGTACCATTCATGCACCATTCATGTATCGGATTTCAAACAAACATTCATATTGTTTTCATCTTCATATGACAATGTTTTTCTTGAATGTTCAAAGTTTTTTCTCCAGATAGGAAGTAAATTTATAACTGTAAAAGGAAACTATTAAGTTATTTGTTAGGCCTGATGGGAGACGATTTATGAATCCTGAAATAGAAAAAAGAAGAATACAAAGAGAAAATAGAGAAGACATGATTAGAGAGATCAGGGAAAACATGCGTAACCTTCGGCAAGATCAGATAACTGATAAGAGACAAAGATTGAACAGCAGAGCGACATTGTACCACCTATAGACTTCCAGCGACTTAAAGATTATGTATGGGCAAATGTGAAAAACAAATGTGTTATCCTACTGTTGAGCGGAGTTATTTCCAGAAGACAATCAAATTCAAATACATAGTGTTGTGACGATGGACAATGTGTGTGTATGTTTTTCAGCTAAGTTTCTTAAAGAATTAACATTTCAATTTCAAGTTTAAACAGGTTAACGCAGGTTTAAACAGGATTTTTATTAATTGCGAATTTTAAGAAGGTGATAAATTTTTTGAATTTTAGGTGACAGTTTCTCACTAACAAACACAATATTAAAATGCGTAATTTGCGCATGGGACCCCTAGTTTTTATTATAGAATCCCATATAAATTGAATGATAGTATTTCAGTAGCATACAATTACAAGTATGTGTCAACCTTATCAGTTATTTTTGCATTCATCTTCGTTAGTTGATCCTTAGTTTATCTATTGACTATAACCAAAAATTGCATTAACACTAATTACCACTCAGCTAATTTTATCACAGCAGTCACATCATATCTCTAAGTAACTCTGGAATCACTCAAATGCTCATCCTGTTTTCAATGACTTTAGATACAATTGTGTGGAACTACTTTTTATTACACTTATTAAATTGTTTCTCTTATGATTACTAAAGTTGAGAGATGGAAGGGGCTACAACATTCCTCCCCCCCCCCATCATATCTATTTTTGATCTTTTTTGTGTGGAGGATCAATTGAACCAGATCGTTTGTTTGAGCAATAGCTAAACAAATTTAGTAACTGCCGGGACACTCAATACTTTGACACTGTATATTTCAGTCACAGGCTCACACTCAATAAACAATCAATCATTATAAAATATTTAGTCTAGTGATATTTATTGGGAACTATTTTATGATAAAAGCTACCAACATTTCTTGTGCAATGGTTTATGTTTATATTATTTTTTATTTTACATTTAGGAAATTTATAAGTACGATCTGTATTTTTAATGCTTCACATAATGTCAAATTCCATACAGTCCTTATAGTATGACATTTTGATACTTCTGACACATCTGAAGTCCAGCAAGTATCGAACTATTGTCTACTGAATTCAAAATTTAAAACCAAATCTCTTCTTGAGTAGATTAGCTAAGTTAACTGGGAGAGGTGCATTGGCCCATAAGCATACCGTGACGTTAGTTTACAGACAAACAGCTCACTATAGAATCACAATCACAACAAAATGTAAATTATAATAACAAGCTTTTATTAATTTGACTAAAAATTAACCTGAGCCTAACGGACAGAGGAAAAATATTGTTTCCCCGTTTATATAAGTGAATCACATTTAGCAAAACAAAAAAGAATCTTCTTACAGTATGAAACCACCTCCTGTGAATAAGTGGATCAATGAAGTGTTTCCCCGTTTATATAAGTGAATCACATTTAGCAAAACAAAAAAGAATCTTCTTACAGTATGAAACCACCTATTATTACCACCTATTATTATCCTGTGAATAAGTGGATCAATGAAGTAATAACATATCCTAAAACTACGAAACATTGGATTGAAACTAGTTGCTATATTTAATATGGGACATTGTAAGTATAAATACCCCGTTGGAGACCTGCATGCTCAGCGAATTTCAAATTCAATTCAATTCAATCATTTATTTTCACATAACGTTTACATTAACCAGCAGAGCTGGAGAAACAGGTGAAATTGTCATACATATAATAACTTATAAACAAACTTAAACTAAAAAATACAACCTTTAAAAGGATTCATTTAAAAAGGTATTTACATTGTAATAGACTTTACTAATCAGAAATTTCTAAACTTCAAATGCACAAGAACATATTTCAATCCCGTTTATTTGATCCTGTAAGCTCCAAAAGAGTAACATGAGGAATGAGTATGCAGGTTTGCTGCAACAGGTATGTTAAAACTGGGTGGTTTTAATTTATTACTTAGTAAATCTGAACTAGAAGAAGCCACATATACCAAGATTAATCAAAGTATGTTTAGAAATAGGAAGATATAGAATTTTTTTATTTCCTATAAAGGTAACATGGGGAATGAGAATTATTGGATTTTTTTGCTTCTGGGGGCCCCAAAAGAAAAAGTTATCATGTCTCGAAATTAGGTCTTATCATGAGTAGAAAAAAGTTATCATATCTCGAAATTAGGTCTTATCATGAGTACTAAGGTAACTGCTTCTTCCCTCTAGGGGAAATTTCACTAAAACCGTGGTTTGTAAGAACGCCTAGTCACAATTAAACAATAAATTCAAATTCATGAACAAAATAATTATATTAAGTCTATAAAAAGTATGTGTCTATAGTTGCTCTCACTAACGCAACATCAGTGTAGGTTTTATTTCATTTGATAAGGTTGAAAGTAAGATTAACACCTGCGCTAAGTACACATGTGGTCCTGAAACTAAGTGCCAAGAGGCCCCTTATTATTCGGTTTCAGATCAATTGTCAAATATTTTAAACGGTGAAGATTAGTGCTATCCTAGTTATCTTGAGCCAATTTACCTTAATTATTTTAACATGCATGCGTAAAATCATAATATTACAATGCAATACATTAGCTTCAAGATTAAAATACGACCCCCAAACTCCTTGACAAGGAACCAGTTCCTTGAGTGAGAAATTTAAGCAGGTACTTCATTTTTTTTTCGCAATGCAAACATAGGACAAAAGAAGCAGTTCTAGCAATCTAATCGTTCTACAGGACAGACATACCCATTGTTGCATGCATGTGTGGGTCTGTAAATGCAACAAAACATCCAATAAACAACAAAACTCTAAAACCACACTTAACAAAAGGTAGTGGAGCCTTCAAAGAAACCAATAGTTTTAAAATGTACAGTTAGAGTTGTTAATAGCATTTTTTGTAAATAGTACAAATAGGCTTATGTTTTTATAACAAAATAAACCTGTACAAATATAGTTTGTTTTATTTGCTTACGATAAAAAGAAGCTGAGATATAAACTAAGGAAAGATGAAAAACAATGATTACACATTCTTCTAGTGATCATGACCCGTTTGTATAGGATTCAATTGCAAATATAGTGAAGGATTTTTCCCGGTCTTCCTTCTTTATTTTTCAAAAGTCACAACTGTCATTCAACAAAGAACGGGTGATATCTGAATTGAACCGTTTTATTTGGTCTTAGATAGATTTTTATAAAAGACTCCAATAATTTTTTAACAATTAGATCATAAGGCTCCCAAAACGCTGTAGAGAGTGGAATGAGGTTATATTTTCCAACGCAAAATCACATTGAACCATTGAAGTAGTACAGAGACTACATTCAATTTTTAATACTTCCAGTATAAAGCTATTGTGTTCACAATGTGGATAATCAATAGTAAGTTTTCATTGTATTGTATGCTGTTGTGAGTAACCAATGAGTCATGGTAAACCATACTGTGGAGTAAAAATGACAAAAAGAGCCAAAGTTCTTTTAATAGCACTCTGAATTTTTTTTTCTGTGTCCCAGTGTAGGTATCCAAATTTGAAGTATCCACCCCTAATCCTCCGCTATCCCTAACGTAACTGCTGTTCGTCATCACTGCATTATTTTAGAGGTGAGCTTACATTTTATGTCTATATTTAAACAAATAACGATCAGATGATTTGGTGCAGGAATTGTATGAATTAAACGTCTTTTAATTTTGTTACTCTTACGATTGTTCTTTTCCTGTAGGTTTATTTGTACTTTTAGTGCGCTTGGAACAAGGTTTTTTTAGATGTTCAACTGTTCTATTTAAAATAAATAGTTCTACTTGAAGTTATAATATATCTCCATAATCTTAAGTTGGTTAGAATCTTACTGTTGCAAAATGATCCCTTGTGGGTAGAAAATGTAATGGTCTTTCTATACCTTTAATAATAATTTTGACAGTAAGATATTTGAAAAACAGCATAAATTAATTAGTTTGGCTTTAAAAAAAATAAAATCATTAGTTTGTTGTATTCAGTTAACAGCAATCATATATTTATATGATTGCTGTTGATTTGAAAGCAATGTGAGACAACAGTGATAGAGGTGTAACTGTGTGATATCTGCAGACTTAACATCTGACTGAACAGTTAGCCTATTGTTTATGATTTATATAGCAGGTGTTACAATGACCAACAGTCTAAAAAAATAACTGTTTATTTACATTTCAAAAAATGTACAGGTACTAAAAAAAAGTGCTGCACACAAAGGGAGGGGGGCTATTCTACATTTACCCACAACCAATCCCAAGCGGCAAAGCAAAACAGACGATGCAGTCAGCCTCTCAAACAGTTCAACGACTACAACACTACATAAACCGAAAGAACCAAGCGACATTTAATCTGTTATGCAAAAGCTCAAAAAATGGCTTGGTGATTAAAGTTTTGGAATAGTAATTTGATAAAACTTTTGATAAGGAAATATTCCTAAATAGAAGAAAATATTGATAAAGAAGGAAATATTCTTAGAATGTTGTTTTAATTGTTAGTTAGTAACTAATACAAACAAAACGTTAAGGTAAAAAGTTGTCTAGTTGTTATATGATGAGCAAAATGCTTATGGTTCTATAAGTGGTTTGAAAGAGTATTACAACTATTAGTTTAGATGCAGCTTTTAAATCATCAATATTAGGCTCTTTAAAATGATAAAAGATTTATAAACCACAACCAAGGGTATTTTATCATTTGAAAACTATGATCATGGTTAGTTACACTTTATAAACTGTTAACTGGCAACTTAAATTGAAAATATGGTAAATTAACAAGCAAGGGTGATGTTGTGGCAGCACTACTCCTTAAATTTTAATCACTGTACATTATTTTCTGGGATACGAGGGTAAATCAAGCTATGAATTACAACCTAAACGAATTCATTGTTTTTAGAAATTAATTATCCCTACCGAATACTTAAAATTGAATAAATGTGTTCTTATATATATATATATATATATATATATATATATATATATATATATATATATATATATATATATTTCAACAATACAAGAACCTGAACTGGAGTAGTTAATGTGATTTTGTAGCCTGAGGTTGTACAGACCTGTATGCAGGGCTTGCGCAGGTTGACGCAGAGGCCGTCCGCGTCCTTGCTGTAGTGCTCCACCAGCTCCTGCAGTGTGCGGAAGGTGGTGCGCCGCGCGATGAAGAACCCGCCCTCGTCCAGCTGTCGGATCCTGTAGTGCTTCACCGTGTCCCCGTCCCTCACTGCACAACACAACAGTTCAGAAGTAGTAGCGGACTTCTTACCCGCTTTCATTTTAGGCAGCCTTCAAATTAAACCCGGGGAATCATGCTTTACAGAAGTTGTAGCAGAGGACTTCTTAACTGCCCTCGTTTTTGGCACCCTTCGTTTTAACCCCACCCTCTTTCCTTCTGCTCTCGCTGCCTAGTGAGTAATACTTAAACAACACTGCCCAAGTATTAGTAATGTTTAAAAAAAAAATCGAGTTATTTATTTATTTATTTTTCATTTAATGCTACAAAACAGCTTAAGCCAATTACATTGCAGCATTAAGATAAATGTTCGTATGGATAGCAAAACACTTCACAAATTTCTTGTTCAGTCCACATGATGCACAACTAAAAGTTATTATAAATAACAATGATAATAACGTCATAGATATATAAAACATTTTACTGATACATGTAGAGAATAAACCTTTTTAATACTTATAAACATAAATAAAAAACAAATTAATGATTGGAGTGGTCAATATACTATTGCAAGTTGTTTAGTTCCTTTAATATTTGTGATCTAAAAGATTGTAAACTAAAATTAAAGATGTCGGCAGGGTGTGAATTATATAAACGACACATGACATTGACTGGTGAATAGTAACCCACATTTTTGTTCTAGAAAAGCTAGGTGCAAAGAAAAGAAACGTGCTGCGCAAGTTGGGGCGGGGTATACTGAAGTTCAGGAGACCAAGCGACCTGCTGTCATCCAGGCATCCACTCACCAGTTTATGGAGATAAGACAGAGAATTCAACTTTATTCTACTATCAAGACTGCTAATTTGAAAAATTTTTAATAGTTCAATGTAGGGAATGTCAAATGTGTAGAAACCAAATGTTTTGAAAAAAAAGAAGTCTTAAAAACTTTTTTTGAACTGCTTCAATCATGTTACGCAGATAATCCTGATGCGGATACCATACAACACATGCATATTCTAACCGGGATCTTACAAGTGAACAATAAAGTAGTTTTATGACAAAATGACTATTTCCTTCTGCAGTTAACAAATTTAATTATTTTTTAAAGTATTCCACTTTGTGGGCATAGCTGGGTGAGTAAGATACATCTAGAGAGGGAGGAAAATGTCATGAAGAGCCATGAAACATGGGAGAACTATTGCTGGCGACAACATACAAACTATGCCTACCTTAAACATTAGCACATACACTACTAAAGAAGGGCCTTTATTGCATGTTTGTTTATTTATCACACTTATGTTTGAGATATGACTTAAGAAGTCTGGAAAGAAATAGAAAACCTAAGTAAAAATGATAAAAAAAATCAAAAGAATTTATAAAACTATGAAGCAGGAGAGGGAGGGAAATTACATGTATCGTTCTCAAGCCTAGGGTATGTCCCTCGCAAAAAAAACCGAAAACCGATGAGTTTAGTTTGCAAGATCCTTCAATAATATCACGTCTGGAAGAGATTGAATGAAAACCTGAATAAAATGATTAAAAACAGAAGAATCTAAAGAAAAATTGATAGAACTATGAATCAGGAGAAAGAGAGGGACATTACATTTATCGTTCGCATGCGCAAGGCGTGTCCCTCACAAAATAAAAAAACCAATGAGAAAAGTTTGCAAGATACCTTCTAGTGTACCACTGGCTGGAGCATTTTGTTTTTATCTCGCTATCACTATTTCGCTTCTAATTGAATAGCTCATTTTGTTTGTTGTTTTTATCTTGTTATAAAAGTTGGTTGATTGGCTGCTAGATAGCAGCCAAACAACCAACTCAGATCACACATTAGCACATTTAAGACTTTGGAATTTTTTGAGATTTCGGAATTTGTCATGTTTTGGCAAATAATAAGTAAATAAATTACCCCTACCCTCTCTTGCTTTGTAGTTGAATTAATTCTACTATAAGACTATTTTTGTTTCGTCATGAAACAAGGTTCTTAATTATTGGCATTTACACTGTAGCATCTATAATCATACAAAAATGCAAGCATAAATGTTTAATAGTATATTTAGAGCTTATTTTATGAAGAAAAGGATATGAAGAGCTTACTATGTGAGGAGAAGTTTATTTAGACTAAAGTGATAAATTATATGATTTTAAGAAACATCATTATTTCTTATAATTGGTTGTAGACTTAAGGTTTGCTATAATCTTTGGTGAGAAGTAAATCAAAAGTTCCCCTTGAAACTGTATATCTATATTTGGCTCACTTCAATTGACAAGGAAGTAAAAATCACCATTAAATAATATAATGCAAATAATTTTCAAAACATCGCATTAGGTTATGTTTTAGTCAGACAAAATTGTGATCTGGAAATGTATTTTTTAGGAAATAAACAATCAGAATAGTTTCTACATTCAACAATTTGAAACAGTCTTGTATCAATCACAAACTGTTTTAAAGTTTCTTATATAAAAAAACAATACCTATTTTTTTGCATGAAGGAGATATTCTGGAACATAATACTAGTGAAAGTAAGATGATGATGTCAAGGATTATAAAACCAGTCAATATGTCATGTCAATATTAATATGCTGGTAACAAATTACAAGATGTCCGGTATCGGTAGCATTCACTATGCAGTATTACTTTTTTAAGCACACATCAACCAAGATTTATCCCAACCTTCATTCAGTTTTGAGGAAACTGCTGTACATCCATCCTAATTAAAATTTGAGATCCAAGCAGTTAAATTTTTATTTTAGGGTGAAAAAGAACAACATTGTGCTCCCCATCACATGTGTCTAAAATAGAAAATGACTAATTGATTTATGTAGCTTACCGGAGAGGGAGTAGTCATTACGGCGGCTCTCGGAGTCTCGTATCAGGAAAGCCCCGTGGTCGTTTTCTGGTAGTAACAGCTTCTTCTCTGCTTCTATCCGCTTTATTTTCCCAAAGTACCATCTAAAAATCAACAACATTCTTCAGTTTTTTAAAGGTGAAAAATCCTGCTTTAAAGAGATAATTGATTACATTATATAGAAGTAACTAGGCTTAACTTATATACAGTAGAGTCCCGCAAACCCGGACTTCGATAACCCGGAATTCTGGATAACTCGGAAAGCCTGCCAGAGCAATAAAGTGCATTGAGATTCAAGGCCAGAGCAAGGTGTGACACGTATGAAACAGTTTTGGTTTTTCTTTAAGTTTTTTTTTTATAACTGATAGGCCTAATGTAGTTCTTGTACTTTTTACTATGCAATAAGTAAATGATTTTTTATAGAAATAACAGTAACTATTCTTATTTTTTCTTATTTTTACTCATTTCCCGATAACTCGGAATTTTCACAAACCCGGACACCGTTCGGTCCACATTAGTCCGGGTTTGTGGGACTCTACTGTACAAGTAAATTTTAGAAAGTATAAAGATGTATGCTAGATATGTCTGGGGATATATTGTAGCATGACTGTTGATGAGAAGGGCGAAATATTTATTTAATCAAGCACTATTAAGAGTCCAGTGTGGAGAAAACAACTTTAAAACAAGAATTTATAATGTAACCATAGCATAACAACTGAGCAATGTGGTTCACTCAAGAACTGAGATGCCGATTTTGGTTAAAAATGTGATTCAAAATTGCCTCTTATTAGATCAAGTAAATTTTATTTAGGTGAGAGACTCTCTCACATTACATTTTGTTACATGTACTTTATTTATGTGTCTTTCTATGTCAAGTATGGTTCTGATCCACGTAATTGCTAGATTACCCACACAAAAAAATACAGGGTTTGGGTATTTGGTTAGTTTTAACTGCTATTTTCGATATCATATCTAAAAGCTGTTGATTAGGCCAGGCCTCAGACATTCTTAGGATACTGCCAGTGACGGAGAGATCCTGTGTTGGCCGAGTGTCGGCAGGCAGGTGATCGCCCGCCCACACGATCGCACAATGAAAACCGAGAGTGAGGCGGCGGCCGGCGGCGGCGGCACGGTCACGACATCGTGTCCCTCCGACCGGCCATCCTCAAGGTCATTGCCTAACCATCCGAGCCACAAGTGTCACCAACAACATCAAAAAAAGTCATGTTAGCCAAATCGTAGACAAACAATACTCAGGAATAGAGTGTATTTTTCTATCAAGTCTGTGAGCGAATCGTGAAAGAGGTAAAATTTTAAGAAAGGCGATAAAATAGCAATTTACATGGGATAAAATGTTATGATAACAACAGTGACTATTATGGCCCAACATGATGCTCTTAAAAACTCGCTAATATACTATTTAAAAACTCATTATAATTTTTGTCGTGCCTACAATTCTTGCAACGCGATGGATAGAGGGGTAAAAACACTCTTTCGCACAAGAAATAGTTATTTGTGCATCTCTATAAACTAAAGTGCAACTTTTTCTCCGCAAGGGAAACTGTTGTCGCCCGATGGCGGAGCCGAAGGCGACAATTTTCCGAGGGAGAAAAAGCACTTTAGACCCATGATGCACACAAACGTTTTCCTCCGCCTACACCATTAACAATAATTATTGTGACAATATAACGTTACCTTCGATCTTTTTCTCCTTTAAACTAGGCTAGTTTAGAATCGCATATAAATATATAACATAAGCAATTAAAAGCAATTATAACTAAGCAATTTAAGCATTTATTCAAACTTTCATACTATATTTTCTAAAGTATTAATCTTTTTAAATACCTCCCAAAGTCTGTAGGTAAGAAACGATCATCTTAATAAAACGTTCGGCCGTTCGGCATATTGGTAACAAGCTCTAAATCAGGTGTTTTTATGTTCAGTGTTGCCAACTTAATTCATACAAAAAATTACTACCCTGGCTATTAAAATGCATACGGTTTTGTTTTCTGAAGTTGAAACTCTGAAGTTCTTGAATTAAATTTAGAGTAAGTAAATGAAAATCGACAGTGTTGCCACATTTTCTCCCTGTCCATCGCGGCGTTGCCGGATTTCTCCCGTGTATTTCTTATGAGATTACTTTTAGACCCATGGGAGAAAAAGAAGATTTTTAGTCCCGTGGGAGAACAAGTGAGTAATTAAGTCCCATGGAGTATAAACTAGTACTTTAATATTCTATTCCAGGGACTAAAAGACGACTTTAGATAGTAGGTGGGGGAAAAGGTTAAAACTGAACTAACCTATTTTAATTGTAATTGGTTTAAAAGTTAAAATTTAATGGTTGTTATTCTGAACATAAATAAGAATTGAAAAAAGTAAAAATAACAGACATGGATCTTGAAATTGGCATGGCTATGAGTTCACTGTGAAAGATCCATGAATAACACTTAAAGGTATTATAACCATTCAAATGATTCGTTATGTTAAACCATGATGCCAAGAGCCAAGTGTAGTAAATAAAGAACCAAAACAAATAAATTGCCAGTTATATAAATAAATTCACTCAATCAGTGAAAGTGTGAAGTTGCCATGTTGGCAGAAATCATCAGATACTGTAACCTTGGCGCCTGCGCGCTTGTGTGTTGGCACTCTTGGTAGATACCAGAGCTGCCAACAAATCAGCTGACTATTGTGTCAAACTTCCTTCCTCAACTCGGCAAGTGCACCTAGGCTATCGGCCATTGCACTCACTGCACTCCACCATTCAACACTTTAAGCCTTGAATGAAAATGATGAACGCTGTAGTTAACAAAGCATAATCGCTCTAAATAACTACAAAAACTCAGTTACAAATGACGATGATGAAAATAACAATGAGAAAAGACAGAAATGTGCTCCTGTGGTCTTGCGTCCCAATGGAAAGCACTAGGGGGATTTTAGTTGACTTTAGAGAAAATGCCCTCTAGCGAATTACAAAGCCTCGAACAGAATGAAAATGATGAACCCAGAGTTGACAAAACATAATCGCTTTAATGAACTACGAAAACTCAGTTACTAATGGCGATGATAAAAATAACAATGGAAAAATACAGATTGTGCTCCTGCAGTCTTGCGTCCCTGAGGAAAGAACTTGCGGGATTTTAGCATTGGGGATTTTCTGTGACTTTTCGGAAAATGCGTCTCTGTTAATTTACTACCTACTGCAAAAATGTTAGCTTGTCTCTAGTTCTTTCATCACACCTTTTATTGCCTAGTGTAACCTGCTACTGCAATGAAAATATAAAGCACGAATAATTCAACTTCTGGTGACAAACTTCCGGATTCCTCACATTTCATTTATATTTTACGCCCTTAATGTATGGCAGTTATTAAAATATAGTACACAACAGTTATTCATCATTAAATTTACATTTTTCGTTAACCTAAAATTATTTGATAATTTCCTATAATTGTGATTATTCTCTCATTAACTCATGACATGTAAAACTCATTTTATCAAGAACGTTTTACAACCAATCTTGAAATCTAATAAAACATAAATAACTACCATCGAGGGCACGCCAGCAGCGATAACATCTCAGTTTTATCAGTGGGCAAGATCAAGAATTCCAAGACACTAACCATGTTTACACACATAACGCGTATATTTGATTATAATGAGGCCAAAGAGGCTAATCGACGGATAAACTTTCTTTTTGCAGCTTCAAATCTTTGTACTTTATACTTTTTGACGAAATGGCGACCTACCCAGGCAGGTATTTTAAGCCAAGTATGAATGAGAGATAGTGGCGCGATCTAGAAGTCTTGTTACTGACTAAACAATAATGTTAATCTTTATATTAATAGGCGAGCATTTTTTCCATAAGGTTTTTGTCGTCCTTTTTTCTCAGTCTGTGTGCAACGTAGCAAAAATCTAAGAGCACCGATAAAATTGTATTTTTTTGTAGGTGTGCAGAATCCCATTGAAATTTATATGAGTCTTTTAGAAATGTAGAAGATTGAATTTAAAATAAAAAAAAATTAACATTAGCCTTATGAGTTGCTGTTTTGGTGATATTATAACAACCAAATGTAAACAACGTTAGCATCACATGAAGCTGTTATCACATGCTATTTTTCGTAGAGTAAAGATTTGATGTAGAAACATTAAGCCGCAGTTAATTGGGGCATGGAGTGAAAATATAGAATTTGATTGAAATCAGGACTACTTAGAGTAAATTAGGGATATCATACTCAAATGTGTTCAATTTTACATATATATATGGAAAAATAAAGGCTACTTGCTTAAATAAGATTAAGAGATAAAAATGTTCTGATAAAAAGGGAAGAAAAAAGTACATTAAGTTTCTACCATCCAATGTACAAACTGACATGCAACCGGTAGGGCCGGCGACGGGGGGGGGGGCAAATGCACAGGGGCCTGGACTCACAGGGAGCCCGGATCCACGCGAGATTAGTAAAAATGGGGCCCAGAATCGAGATGAGTAAAAAAAAGGCGGGTTTCTCAATTGCACAGGGGCCCGAAAATCCTGTCACCGGACTTGGCAACCGGAGTATAAATGGACACATTATATTCAAATTTTGTTTTTATTGTTGGATAATGGGTAAAATATATATTACATTTTAGTGATAATAATGGGAAGAGAGGGAAGGAGGGAAAAAGTTCCAAATGGTAGGAAAGAAGGGAGGAGATATGGTAAGAAGAGAGTGAAGGAGAAAAGGAGGGAAAAGTGGAAAGAAAGTGGAAGAAGTAGAGAGTGAGGAATTAATGGAGGGAGGGAGAGAACTTTGGTAAGGGGTGTACAGGATAAACTGATTTGATGACTGAAGTTTTACTTTCCTCTGATTCAATAATTATTCTTAAAAAAAACTATGAACTCTTAATAAAATAGTCATTATCTTAATAAAATACTAATTAGTACTAAAATACTAAAAACCATGCCATAAGCCAGAAATGAAGTAAAATAATTAGTCAAAGACTGAGTCTTTCTCTTTTGTTTTTGGGCCCCCAGTTTGGTTATATTTGTGTTTACATGGAAAATATGTACTATATTAAATGTATTAAAGGCGATCTCTAGTGTTAATTAATATTCTAACATCCAATTGCTACAGTTTAGCGTGGGATCCTTAATTTTACCACTGAATTACGAACTAGTCTAATTGTGAGGATGGCATTATGGATTAACAACGTAGTAACACTGTAGTGCGGACGTTAATCCACTCTTGGGAATATAGCATCCACAAGTTATCGCTTATATAACTATCCGCAATTCGTGACCTCAAAGTACTGAAGCTAGGTTACAGAACATGCCACTCCCAGTCATGTAGAAATAAGGGGTTTCACGTTATACGACATTCTATTCCACGTTTGGAAGTAAAATGTGCGCCGATCATGAAGAAATATTTATCTATGCATACTAAAAGAAATATATAATAAAGAGTACCTAACGCTGAGAGTATTCAAAAATTAAAGAATGCCAAAGGCCAGAAATATTAAAAAAATATATGAAGGTGTGACAGATGCGCAAACTGTAAGACAACATACCAATATGACCAAACCATAGCGAGGAATCCAAAAAAGGAGTAAAAAGTCCCCTTATTACTGTAATTAAGAACAATTAAGTGTTTTTGTTGGTCAAATCGTTTCCAACCTTCACCAAATCTCAAGTGTCAGGGTCTTGACAAACTTTCTTTTTGAGAAAGTTTTTTGATCTTATTCATCAAAAAGTTTGGCTTGAATGTTGGGAGCATATTTTAAAGGTAAAAGCTATGTAATAATAGAATTCTACCCCAGGTTAAATCTTTTATTCAAGGCTCTTGCAACCTCAAAGGTTTGACATATGTGCAAATTTAAAAACCCAGAATTGATTATTTTGGATAATACTACACACTTCTCGAGTATTTACATTTGAGGGCAGTAATTGAGTAGGCCTAGCTGGTTTAACTATTGTTAGATGATTATCAATATTTAGACGGCGATTCAAATAAAACTATAAACAAAGCCAAACTAATGTGATAAATATATGGAAATAATAAACAATAATAAGGTCAACCATTTCATTGTGTTGTGTAATATTCAAACATCACAATTCTAAAGGGAGAGTGCAGAGTGCTTCTCAAAACTCTTGGTCGGTTAGGTTATTAGTAGTTGGAAAGTTTTTGCCGCGAACCAACGGTTCGAAAATATGGCAAAGAAAGTGTGAACGTTTCTCAGTACTAGAAAAAATAAACCAAACAAGAAAGAAACAAGGGATGGTGGGAGGATCATACTCATTGCTTCTTAGAAAAATCAACTTTCGATCCAAGTTTTCGATTGATCCCCAACAGAGCTTGACAATGGTTCTACCACTCTATATCGGCAGGACGCATGAATAAAGGCAGTGTTGCTCATATCTTCGTCAAGTCATAAGCATGATGGAGCTCGCCGCCTCTCCTCTTCAGTTACTTCCCGGTATTAGACCTTGTACCTTGTGCTCGCCTATTGTCGCACTCAAGGCGTAGGCCCGAGGGAGTATTGGCTGGGCAGCGCAGTGATGACGTGCTCGCTTTCAAATCGGAACATAACCAGATAAATTTAGAGATGTTGGAAAACAATTACGTAATATACAGAGAAAAACTGGTTATTTATCTTAAGTTATTATGAGATATAAATCTGAAAAATCCCTTCTCAATCCCTAAAACTGTAACCTGATTCAGATGGACGAAAAAATAATCTTGCTTATAACTTGCGATATTATGCCTTTAGGCCGCGTCAGATAATGAAGTGTTCAGGCCGTCCGTGAGCCCGATGAATGCTCAAGTTAATCAACATCAGTCTTATGTGTAAAATGTGACTCCACGCCATTTGACTCGACCTATACAAGTCTGTAATATAGTTCTTTACAGTCAACACAGTCCTTCGTCATGGAAACTACAAGAGTAAAATTCTGTTTGCCCGACCTTGAGATTGTAGCATTTCCTATTGTCTGACTGTAAACTGATTAACTTTTATGTTAATTGGCCTTTTGGTTCTGACCTTTCATTCTGCACTTATACTAGGAAGACCGAATGGGCATGCCAACGAGTGACGAGTGATATGGGTAACAAAAGGGGTTCGTGTCAGTAGGTAACCAATTCGTTAGTGACCAACGGAGCCAACCGAAATTCGGATTCAGGATTTCGTGGATCTGATAACAGAGGCAGCTGCTGAAATTATCGCTGTGTGGGGCGCAGGCGTCGCGGCGCCCCGTTCATTCCGCCCCTACCTCGATCGATAACACCGCTAATATCTGTAAATGCCATGGTCGAGGTCGCAATCGCAATACACGCTGTTGCCTCAGTTCCTTCGTTCTACTTGCACTGCTGGCGTTTTTATGAGTGACACAGTGACACAATTGTTTACGCACACAGAAATAAATGCTGGAGGACTTATGGTCATTGAAGACCGCATATAATAGCAAGTCTTAAACATTCCATTCAAATACTGCAAATAATGCTATTACAAAATAAAATCCACGCTTAATTTAAAATTAATGTTTTTAAATTACGCTTAATTTATTCCAATCAATAAAAACGCTTTATGTAGCCGTTTCAAACGCGTTAAACCGTAAAATTGTGAATACGATAACAACTAAAAATCAGCATTCACAATGCTTCAGGGGAAGCATCAGCATCAGCTCCAGCTCATGGGGGGAAAATTCAGTGGACGAGCCATGTGACCTTGAAGTAGGTACTACTGGCGATGGTTTCAAATAAATATCTTGGGAAATAATAGTTTGAATACCATAAATACAATTCTTTCAATACCTGTTTCTATATTTCCAGTCCTCTGAACTTTGACCTTCGATATTCAAAGCTGCCTAAGGATGCCACTCTGGCGTCTGCCATCTTCTTGTTCAGGATATCAAATACTGCAATTAGTCAAAAATTCTGAGTCGGACCCTACTTCAAGGTTCAAGCCTAATTTCTTACTTGGCGACTAGACTTAAAGGGGGGTGAAAACGGGTTTGTCACCAACTGCGGTACGAAAATGTGACTAAGAGTGACAGTCTATCTCAGCAGTTGAGATAAAACAGACAGGGCAGAAAGGAAGAGGGAAGGTCAGTATTGTCGCTTCTCAAGACAGTTTTTGATCCGAGGCTTCATTTCCAACAGAGTCTTGGAGATATTTTTGAAGTTGTCGTCTCTGACCCCGCCGCCGCTCGCAGCCCCTATCCAGGCCAATGGGCCCCCGCAATTTCCAATTTCGCCTACTTCTCCACCGACGGTCGCCCGCAGCGGCGGCAGTTCCCCGGTCTAGTAGGCCGTACCGAAACCTATCAATACTAATACACAAGCAGAGTTTTTGCTAGAAAGTGGTTAATGATACTTTCTACGGCTCGCCGGCCGGATGCTGAGCGTCCGCGGCGCCGCGGCGACGGCTGGACGTGATTGCACACCGGGAGTGCATTGACACCGCCGACTGGTTTGATTCAACATGGAATTGCTCTCTAATCCACATTCAGACTGTGGCGAATTGCATTCCTTTTCCAGTTTTAAAACCAATTACTAGTAAAAGAGTTATTATAGTAAAATAATATTTACGTTGCAAAGTTTTGTATGTTATGTAACAAGTAGCTGACGATTAACAATGCTGAGGGCCCTCTCGCAGATGTCCCCTCACTGATCGTTGTAACTCATGTTTATACATGCAGACAGTTACAGCAAACGTCAAAATCACCAGGGATTTTAATACTATTGCAGCATAACAATAAACCACTAGTTACAGCAAAGCTTATTTTACAAGAAATGTAGTGTTGAGCTTATGAGGCTACAGAATCCATCCCAAAGAACGCGACAATTTCATGGCTTGGCCGTTTAATATTTATTTGCTTGTCAGGGCACAATTGTGAGCAGGTGCAAAACAAAATTAGGATTGTTATTTTTTCCAAGTCAACTTAAAAGTAATGAAACCCTCATTTCGGTGTGGAGCAGTTATTCCCCAACACTGTGCATCATCGATAGGCACAGATTGGTCTGGTTTATTTCTAATTTACTACTCCGAATAATTACTAATTTAGCGTCTTCACCATAATTCAATAAGATAGGACCATTTACACGAGAATTAATGTGCCCACAAAATCATATACAATATCCGACTGCGAATGCGCGCCGCGATGTTGGGAGTATTGGAGCTACAACGCTCAGTTGGTAATTACGATATCCAACTTTAAATGCAAATAGAAAGTCAACCAAAACCGGACCGCTGAAGGACCACGAAGTGCGGCGTGCTACACGTGCAAGGTGCACGATCTCGACACGGGCGCCCGTCTGATGACAAACGACCGGCCGACGAGCGAGCGGATCCGTCACCACTCGCGGCTCGCTGTTGTGATGAGCGCTACAGGAATAGTCCGGCAAGTGGCGGCTGCGGCTCGCGGCTGAATGAGACCGTGAGAGCCGCAGCCGCAGCCGCCCCTCGCCCGACAGGTTCCCCGACATTCCTGCACTCGGACCTCGGACCGTCATAATCACGGCCTCCCCGCACCCCGCCCCACCGTTATTAGTTTTGAATTTTGAGTTTTACACCGATTGGGTAGGACGGTTTTGTCAAAACGTTTTAGATTTTCAATCCGAAAGCGAAGTTATCGCTGGGGTTTTCTCTTGTACTTGTTACAAGAAGATCGTTTACAATTAATTGCTTTCTTGGACGACCGTACAGGTATATTTTTTAGAATTGTTTACGTTCTTTGACGATCGTATATATTTTAGTAGGCTACTGTTGAATGTTTAAAATATTTTGGATTCAATCCCCATATGATTGATCTGGGCTTTCCTATTCTACTTATTACAGACTAGCTGATGGTTTACCGCTACGCTGAGAAAAATAAACAAATACCCCCGTTGCACCAGTCCTGCATCCTCAGCGAATTTCAAATACAAAACAACATCTTTCATCCAACATTTGACATGTTTTTGTAAGCTCCATAAGAATAACATGGGGAATGAGTATGCAGGTTTGCTGCTACAGGTACATTAAAACTGGGTAGTTTTAATTCAATATTTATTTAGTACAGTGTTTCCGAACCTTTTGGTGCTCGCGTACCACCTTCCACATTTTCAATATTTTGCCGTACCATTGCAAGGACCCCCCCCACTGAGGAATCCCCTCCAAAATTGATTATAGTTAACCTTTCGTGGTTTTGTTTTTGACACTTAAATTTATTTTATTTTACCTACCAATATACATTTGTATATAGTATTTTGGTTATAAGAGCATTTTGACAAATTATTTGCTCCTCTCAGCTCTGCTTGATAACTTTATAGTCAATTTGGCAAAAGAACCGAGTGAATTTGAATATGAATTTCGTAGTGTGAAAAAATTTCTAGGTATACGGGGAAACATATTCTTTGTCTGATATTTGGATATCATATTTCATATTGAAAAATTAACATGAATAAACAATTGAAAGACATTCAAATTATACTGTATTTTCACCATGATGCTATATTTAAGCATATTACAAAATGTATACAACAGATCGACATAATTAGACTGTGTGTTGAAAATAGAAAATACTTTTGGTTAGTAAATCGTACAACTAAAAACTGTAGTAATACCACCGAATTAACACTGTAAAACTGGTAGTATTCTAATGAAAGGAACATTTTTTAATGCCAAAATGTTTTGTAAAAATAATTACTCTTAAAATGAAAGAGTAACAATAGTTCTTGAAGTATGGTACGAAATTGTCATGTTATGACCAAAACAGAGACTGAAAAAATGTTAATAAAGTTAAGGCATTAAGTGCGACTCTACTGTTCGACGGGACAGCGTTCGTCGTAAACCTAGTAGTTTACTTAGTACTACTTCTTCAATCTCTTGCGTACCACCGGTTGAGAAACACTGATTTAGTAGATCTGAACTAGAAGAAGCCAATTACCAAGTTTTATCAAGATATGTTGAGAAAGAAGCGAGATATAGAATTTACTTATTTCCCATAAGGTTAACATTGGGACAACGTAATATCAATTCAATTCAATTCAATTCAATTCAATTCTTTATTTCGACAAATTGGTTTACAATATTGAGCAGTGCTCAGGTAAACATAAGTATTGTCAATTATTTGTCTCATACTACTAAAATATATAAACAAATACTTTGTGAAATAAACACAAAATACATTAACCTTTAATGAATAAAATAAATAAAATACTTCCTCCGTCTACTCGTTCAGAAACTCATCAACCGAGTAAGTAGGCTCGACTCAGGAGATGGTGTTTTAGGGAAGCCCTGAAGCAGTGGATTGGTTGCTGAATTTTTACCATATGTTTACCACTTTCAATATCTCGGTAACCAATGGACATAGAGCAGTAATTTAAAATACTAAATTGTTTGTTTTTACGAGCTGAATTCAATGCCGTAGGTCTGAATATTACCGTAGGTCTCATGGTAAGACCTAAGCGCGGGACCGTCATAACTATTCGTTTTGGTGCCCCCCAGATACCAAAAACACCATTGGTTCAAATTTGTATATATATATATATATATATATATATATATATATATATGTCTGTAAGCACGATAGCGCTCGCAAAAATGGTCCGATCGGAATGAAATTTGGCAGAGGCGTGTAAAGTAGTAATTATTCGGATGAGTTCGAAAACCAGCCCGATCGGACAACTGGAAGGGGAAGTAAAGAGGGATAAACCCCCCAAAAATGGGTTTTTTGGGGTTTTCACATATAAAAATAAAAATAATCAAATTTTAGTTAGCACCATTGAAATCAGCTCAAAAAAACAAAAAAATTTAGTATTCTGAATCATTGCTCTATGTCCATTGGTTACCGAGATATTCTAAGTGGTAAACACAGTACGTTGTCCCAATGTTAACCTTATGGGAAATAAGTAAAATTATATATCTCGCTTAGTCCTCAATATATCTTAATAAAACTTGGTTTGTGGCTTCATCTAGATTAGATCTAATGTATTTTAGTCTAAAACCCCCGCAATTTCCATTTTTATGGCAGCAAACCTGCATACTCATTCCCTATGTTATCATTATGGGAAATAAAAAATTCTATATCTTCCTTATTTTTTGACATATCTTGATAAAAGTTGGTATATGGTTTCTCCTAGTTCAGATCTACGAAATATTGAATTAAAACCACCCAGTTTTAACAGACCTGTTGCAGCAAACCTGCATACCATTCTCCATATTATTCTTATGGAGATTACAAAAACATATTAAATTTCAATACCTTGAATTGAAATATGTTCTTTTGCATTTGAAATTCGCTGAGTATGCAGGTCCTCTGCAACGGGGGTATTGTAACCTCCATAAGAATAACATGGGGAATGAGTATGCAGGTTTGTTGCAACAGGTATGTTAAAACTGGTTGGTTTTAATTCATTAATTAGTAGATCTTAACTTGAAGAAGCCATATACCAAGTTTTGTCAAGAAATGTAAAAAAATAAGTAAGATATAGAATTTTTTTATTTCCCATAAGGATAACATGGGGAATGATTATGCAGGTTTGCTGCCACAAAAATTGAAATTTCGGGTATTTTAGACTAGGATACATTAGATCTCATCTAGATGAAGCCACAAACCAAGTTTTATCCAGATACGTTGAGAAATAAGCGAGATATAGAATTTTACTTATTCCCCATAAGGTTAACATTGGGACAACGTACTGTGTTTACCACTCTCAATATCTCGGTAACCAATGGACATAGAGCAATGATTCAAAACATGAAATTGTTTGTTTTATTAAGCTGAATTCAATGGTGCCAACAAAGATTCGATAAATCTTATTTTTCTATGTAAAAAACTCAAAAAACCCATTTTTGGGGGGGTTTATCCCCCTTTACCCCCCCTTCCGGTGGTCCGATCGGGCTGGTTCACGAACTCGTCCAATCGATTAACACTTTACATGTCTGTTCCAAATTTCATTAAGATCGAACCATATTTACGGCCGCTATCGTGCTGACAGACACACACACACACACACACACACACACACACACACACACACACACACACACACACACACACATATATATATATATATATATATATATATATAGATAGATAGATAGTTATATATAAATTCGAACGAATGGTGTTTTTTGCTTCTGGTGGCCCTAAAACGAAAAGTTATCATGGTCTCGGGCTTAGATCTTACCATGAGACCTACGGTAATAGCTTCTTCCCTATAGGGGAAATTCGCTAAAAAAAAACAACATACTTTTACAGATGTGTTTTAAGAAAATCTCTAGGAAAAAACTGCTTGTTATAGTCAACCGATTTGAACATTAACAGGGACAAACTAAAATAATTCGGGAAATTTCAAAACGTAAAGGTTACTTCCTCATAACACACGCCTTGAAAAAGAGAGCTAGCCCCGTTCGCAAATGTTCCAGGAAACAAGCCACCGGTCTGGTTGGGAATCCCGAAACGGAGGGTGCTGATTTTGGATTGCTCAACAGTTCAGGTCTAGAGGTCCATTACTTTGTTGAGACTGCAGGAACTTTCCTGTATAACTGCTACTCAGGTTTATTCAGCTATTGTCTGGTCAAGGGCCTATTTGGGCAAGCAATAACATGGATATATCGCTGCCATAAGCGATCATAAACCCTGAGAAAGCGACTGTTATCACGCAAATAAAATGGTGCAATTGTATCAAGTACAACAACCACACAGCTGGTTGTAGTACAGCTGGTATTGTATTACTGCAATTACTCATTTACTTTCATTCTAGTACCTGGAAAATAAAACCTTTTAGGTAAAGCAGACGATCCAACGGGGAACTGAAAAAAATATGATGAATAAAAAATATGTTACAATAGTTTTTATTAGGTTTGAAGGAACATAAGTGGTATGTATTTCATTTTAAGTTTTTACTGTGACCGACTTAAAGCTGGTTTATTTTAATATTCTTTAAATTATTTTGAGAGGAGAAAACAAGGACTCCTACTGATTCGGCTTCACTTTAATTAATAATAATAGTAATAATAATAACCAACTTTAAAGTGATGATGCACGAGTTTTTATAAAACTTCTTCATTGTAAATGTGTTTTTACGCATGAAACGCAAGAAAACTCAATTAAAAACGTCATCATATTACAAAAAGAAGAGTTGTAACAATCAAACATAAATACAAGTCACGATGTCGTCGGTTTCGGCCCGGCCGTGTCTCGGTCGTATTGTACAGCTAATTACCCATGTTTAACACACAATGAGAGTTACTCCCTAACAGCCTTCCAGCATCGCCTACGGAGCCGCAGGGTCTGTACCCTGACAACGCCACACAAACGTCTCTGTATTGCATTGATATTTATTTCAACATTTTACAATGCTGCGTCAGTTGCTCAGGGACTGGGACGGCGGAAGCGTAAAAAAAAGAAGAGCAACAAATTTCATAGGAACAGACTCCATTAACGTCTTACGAGACTTTAAAAACGGCAACCCAACTCATAACAGCTTCCACTTGAACCAATGCGGATAACATCAGCCTAAAAGCTGCCGAGGCCGACAAAGATATTTCCTCCTAGACTGGTCTAAAACTAGTAACAGCCTGTAGGTTACCAAACTCGAACCAGAACCAGCTGAACAACTCCACACTGAACAAGCCTACTGTATTCCAATTGCGATATATATATATATATATAGCTATATAATTAATTATTAACCGCAAAATAACTAACTAAGTGAACAATGCAGTGTAATTTAATCTTTAAAATGATTAAAGATAGATTTGCGTAAGTTGATATCGTGTGTCGAGTCTGTGTTTCATTAAATACTATTAATCCAATATTCGAATGATTAAAGTCTCCTTGGACCACCACGAATTTGGATGTGGAATAAATCAATTGTTAGCCACCATATCTTTAGACAAAAGAAAATAAAAGCAAAAAATATTCACAAAATAAAATAAAGTTTAAATTTGTTTGATGTATAGAAATCGGTTTCCTGGTCAATAACGATATTGGCGGACTCCTTATTCGAAGACATTCGAAGGTTTTTGTGTAAAATTAGTCAGCTAACCCTTTAACCTACAGGTTAAAGCACTACATTATCATAAACAGTTTCCTAGGTCAACTAATTTATTAGCACTATTTAACCGAGGTCTTAGTTTTAGTTTACTTTAAATAAGCAAATTATATAAAGCCATAAACCTTGAACTGATTCCGTAAATCTCTATTAAATCAAAAGTTAACAAGTTTTAAATCTCCAATCATGTCTTAGACGTTTTACTAGCTCGCTGTAACTAATGGACTCTCACTGCGCAGCACCTTTTAAGTGAAGTTTTTTAAGTAAATAAAAAGAAATGCTTATGCTGTCCAGCTTTTTTCTTTAAAACAGAGCCCTTAGGAAAAAACTTATAAAAACCTAATATATTTTCTCACCGAGACGTTTTACTTAAATATGGGGTTGGTTGATGGGTGTTGAATGGTTTTCTCAAAAGTTCAGGGTAATTTGGGCTTTACATTACAATAAAATACATAAAGATAAAAGGTTATTATAAAACAAAATTTTATTTGCTGATAATGCAGGCACTATCTGTGATATTCAAGGGATTTGGAATTGTTTTGAAGTTATAAAAAAATTTATAAATACCCCCGTTGCAGCAGACCTGCATACTCAGCGAATTTCAAGTGTAAAACAACATATTTCAATCCAATATAGCGGGATTTGACATGTTTTTGAAAGCTCCATAAGAGTAACATGGGGAATGAGTATGCAGGTTTGCTGCTACAGGTATGTTTAAACTGGTTGGTTTTAATTCATAGTAGATCTGAACTAGAAGAAGTCATTTACCAAGTTTACTTATTTTCCATAAGGTTAACATTGAGACAACGTACTGTGTTTACCACTTTCAATATCTCGGTAACCAATGGACATATAGCAGTGATTAAAACTACTAAATTGTTTGTTTTTTTTTGAGCTGAATTCAATGGTGCCAACAAAAATTTGACAAATTTTATTTTTTTATGTGAAAAACTCAAAAAACCCATTTTTGGGGGGGTTTATCCCCCTTTACCCCCCCTTCCGGTGGTCCGATTGGGCTGGTTCACGAACTCGTCCGAGTGATTACCACTTTACACGTCTGTACCAAATTTCATTAAGATCGGACCATATTTACGACCGCTATCGTGTTAACAGACTTATATATAGATGTATATATATAAATTCGAACGAATGGTGTTTTTTGCTTCTGGGAGGCCCAAAATGAAAAGTTAACATGGTCTCGGACTTAGGTCTTACCATGAGTACTACCGTAATAGCTTATTCCTTTAAGGAAATTCGCTAAAAAGACTATCAGCTGTTAAGTAAATAAAAATTAATGCATCAGCTGTCCAGCCATTATCTTTAAAACAGTGCCCTTAGGAACAAATTATCAAAAACCTAATATTTTTTCTCGAATTTTCTTATCGAGACGTTTTATTTAAGTATGGTGTTTGTTGATGGGTGTCAAAGTAATGGTTTTTTCATACACAGAAAAAAATGCATTGTTTAAATCAACACAACTACGTTTGTTAAGTGATTTTTACTAATTTATCATTTGCTGATACAACACATGGATTTGTCGGAATTAACAAAAGTATTTTGTTTGTTAGATTTACTTAATTTGTTAAAAACACATTTGCTATAAATACAATGTGCATTGTATTTATAAAAACACATTGGTAGTCTGGTAGTGTAAACATACAAAGTTAATTTGTTGCATTAACCAATGCTCTAGAGACCTGATTAGCAGAATTTTCAGTAACTCTGCACTGAACAAATATTTTTACGTATTTACAAAATGTTAGTAAACCACTGAAAAGTTTTAACTATTATAAAAATATTCATAGTTTTACGTATTTTGTAATGCTGCAGATGACGTTTACTAATTATCCGTAGAAATCTTAGGTGATACGCTCAATATTTTTATTTAAAAAATCAAATAATTGAATAAGTAATAGTTAAGTTCTGGCACAGAAAAAGAATGATAGTTCTGGGTAATTTGGGCTTTACATTATTATGAGACGATGTAGCTAGAAGATTATAACAAAATGAAACTTTTATTTGCTGATAATACAGACACAATAAGCGATATTCAAGGGATTTGGATTGGTTTCGAAGTTATATGAAAATGTTTTTTTTAATACAAAAGAAAGAATAAAACTAGCGAACTTTAATTAATAGAAAAAAATAAAGAATGAAACGGGTTTTAAAACAAAATAAAGAATGAAACTGGTTAACTTGCATTCATTCTAACCCTTTTCTGTCTAAATTGATTGATTTGGAATTAGTAAATCGTAGTATAACAGGAGGTCCTCTGCAGCGGTGGGGAAGCGACAACGTCCTGCATGGTACGCATCCTGGTAGGGATTCCGCGACAAACCGGGTTGCCGCGGGTATAAATATACCGCGGATTCCCTGAAAGGTGGAAGAGTGAAGCGACATACTTGGCTCTACCGTTACACTGGACACTGGATAATTGACGTGCTGTATCCGATACGGCTCCTCTACGGCGTCTGCTTCCGCGGGTAATGACTAATTCACGATGCAGCCTCTCGGTCCAGCAGACACCTCGAACGTCCAGGGGTTAACCCAAAACAGCATTTCAGGCCGGGTATCTTGACAAGTGCGGCAACTACTTTGTCCTCGGTTTATCGGACCACGAGGGTTGGTTCGCAAACGCGTGAGACCGCCGCGCCGGCCGGTGACAACATAATATCGATAAGCTCGGTTCTTTAGAACCATGATATTCTACTGTAATAAAACCGACCTCGATACCTCGATAACGAGAATGCCTTGAATCAAGACTGTTCATAGTTCCAAGGGTATCTAGTTTGCGAGATTTTAAACTTTCAAGGACGGTAGGCCTAAATGAAAAGGATATTATAAAATATCTAGAATTCATATTCTAGTCAATTTCATGAAACCTACAGCTATGATAAGTTTTACCAGAAGCACGGTACATTCGAATAAACAGGTTATAAATGTTTAACTGCAGACTTCACACGCTGTAGAGTTTAATCCGTAACATCAATCCATCATCAATCAGAGTAAAAACTAGTCGGGCAGTTATAGTTAGGATCACTGTCGATTTCCGACACGTCGAACGGAGCGGTCGGCTGGCAGCCGGCCACGCGCCCGCGGCCGCCACTCGCTTCCGGCAACAACCACCTACCTGACCACAGGTGGTCACTGTATTGAATTCCTCCAAACCATTTTTTGAGGTATTTTTTCATTATAATTTCTGATTACAGGGCCTAGGTTTCCAAAATATAACCCTCGATACAATTAGCCTGAAGTTAGCCTGAAGTTATGCTAAGGAAGAAATTAATAACTTTGTCGAGCTTAAAAATTGTATGCAGCTAACATAGGCCTAGGTCATTGGACCATTATTGATCCTAAACAATGAACCAGACGGCCTTCGTCCATTAAACAAACCCAGAGCAAACACACTCTGAACTCGTTTATTTACACACACAGTTCATTCTTATTTGCCTTGAAATAAGATAGAACGGTTTGTCGTCTCGGATAGAAATAAAAGTAGGTTATCACAGATGAGTTCGTATACCAACCAGATCGGTCCATCCAAAGTGGAATAAAAGGGGTAAAGACGAAGATCAGATAAATTTAATTTACTTATATTAGAGTTTTGCTGTTTCAATTTATACATAATAACGAATATTCTCATTTTGATGCCTCCTAAACTATCGTTGTGAGTTTAAAATATGTTACACACCTTACTGTACGATGGATAAGGAATGTGAATTGGTTTAACGAATAAAGAAATCTAAGTTTTCACTAGAATGGTACATATACTGAGAGTTCTCAGTGTCCAATATGCAATGGAAATACTAATTCCTTCGTAACCTTAACCACACGTTGTAATGTAGGCCTAATGATAACTCTCAAATCAATTTGAATCTTAACATGAGCGCTATCATAACACTGACTCGCTGCAGTATTGGAGGTCACAGCGATGACCGGTAGTTGTGCGTAGACTCAACGGTACAGTTAGCAAGGTTGACCTTTTGCATAGAATAAGTGTGCGTTGCAGTTGCAATACAGCGCCAGAAGCCGTAGCCAATAGCCATTGTGTTGTGTTGCAAGGGGAGGGAATGGCCCAACACCGGTGTTATCGGCTGGATATCCAGCGTCACAAAACGTCACGTACAGTCGCAATCGTCACGCGTCAGATCGTACGTCGTGACAAATAAGACGATAAGTTATCGTCGTTGACTAACGTACACTGAACTGTTAAGTATTTACAACTGTTCACATTGCAATGTTTGACTGTTTACCTCCTCCTACAATGTTAACATTGAAACATTGGACGTCATGTGTTGGCCGAATTCAACGTACCTTTGCACAACATTTCAGCCCGGCACAGTCGGTTCAGAAGTTTTTACGATTATGTGAACACACGGTTAGATACATACACAGAAACTGCGTCTATTTTATAAAATTAGAAGTGATGTCAAAATATGTAATCCAAAGAAGTCAAACGTTAAAACGGCTTAAGAAGATGTTCAAGCATTAAACCTGAAATCAACTAGGCCTAACTTCTCACTTAAATGTCCAACTGATATTCCTTAGCCTATTTTCTTCCTTAAATTCATTAATATTCTCTGGATATCCAACTGACATCAACTGCCGAAAATGATGTAAGAAAACCAATGTTTTAATTTAAAATGAAATAAGTTCAACTCTATTGGTAATACTGTAGAATCACTTTGACCCATCCAACCAACACTTCTTTCAACGTTTTCTGGAAGCAATACCGAAACAAAACCATTGACTATCATAATGCAGACAAAGTAAACTTATATGCGAAGATTAGTCAAATTACTGCTTGGGTAACTTATTCGATGAGCTCATATATTGTTTGTGGTTGAACTTTCAAAAGACAAATAATTTGATTTGCAAATATAATGGAAAACTCCTGGGGCCTACGTCTAGTTTAAATTCATATTTTAATCTAGATAACTTCCTAAGAGATCCATCAATAAAAAAATAACGCGAAAGGCAAATCGGTTCTTATGAAACAAGGAAGGAAGGGAGATGTGCGTAAGCTGAAGATAGTCCAGTGATAATATTATCACAGATGATAATATTATGTAGACTCGGAGTTCAGAGCCACGCCATGACAAGTACTAGACAAGTCAACATCCGATGAATCATAATATCTTCAGCACACACCAATACAGGCGAAAATAGTGAACAGGTTCGTGACCTACAGGGAATAGGTTCGTGGTCTACAGGAAAATATACTTTTTATTCATACTCGCCTACACTAAAAAGTATTGGCACACGAAGTTATTATTTGATATTTAAACAGAACCTTTTTAATCACTCTTCCAGAATGAAATATTGATGGCCATTTACCGGAGATGATTTCATGAGGGACAAACTGGGGAAAAAATATTCCGTACATTTTGGGTTTATTGTACATCAATTTACATCCTATACTCACCGGAAAAGTTACAGTACTGCGTTCTCGAGTTCAGAATTTATTCTGAAACAGTAAAGGAGGAGAATATTTTTGGAATGGTTATGTTTCTATAATATTCACGGCATTTTCTATGAATGATTTTGTGTTATGTTGATTACTTCTTAAGAAATAAAAAAAAGCGTTTCTCGCAGTTTAAAAATTCCTGAACAGTAACAATTACAACAAATAAATGATTGCAATAAGACAAAACAAATATAATACTCTCTAACACTAATTACCAAAACCAACAGTAACAGACATTTTATTTAGAGACAACAGCGGTACCGGTATCAATAATAATAAAACTGCCGTAGGCCTACCTATGCAAACTTAGGCTAGGACAATCTTCATAAATGCTCTACTGAACGAGGTGATCATTAAAGTTGTATCCGTGTTGTAAACAATCGCTATATATTTTCCTGAAAGCACTTCCTTCAATGATACGCAGTTTGAGAATATAGACGTGCAGCTTGTATATCTATATCACGTTAGCCAACACAGTTGGCATCATGTTAAATATACCGGAAAAATAAGCCTGCAAAAAGATGAGTGATGGGCACGAGTGTAATGCAATAATAATGTCTGTCGGTAGGTTGTATACTGCTGCAGCCACGGTCGTAGAAAGCTCCAGCGGCCTTCGGACATCCCGCAGCTCATACCCAGCCAAGACCCCGGCCTACAGGTATTCTAAGAAGTACGAGAAATCTTCGATCAAAGCCAAGGTGCAGCTGTTCTTTCAAATCTGAGAATTTTGACACTTGAAACCACCATTTATTAATACTAGAAACCCCTCAACTAGGAGTCATCAAGTAAGTGTGCAGCATCACCAAAGTAAAATTTAAAGGGTCGATTAATTTGAAACTATAATGTAAAACCAATGTCAATTGATTATCATATTTTAACATCCGCATTTTTTAAACTTTGAGATTTGTTTGTCTGGTCTAAGATCTGTTTTTTAAATTGTATTTCAAAGCTCTGGATTTCCATGGTTATAAACAACATCTAGTATTGCAAGTATGTAACTGACGATGATAACCGGTACGCGGATATGTACAAACAACATGATAATATGCTTTAGATTAAATTAAAGTAGATTATTTATGGGGGTTCGTAACAAAACGCCATTCATAGAGAAAGTGAGTGTGTTGTTTTTTTTTATTTTCTAAACAAATTGTGATAGCCTACTAGAATAAATTTTCCAGTGGCTGAACTGCCCATCAGGCAAACATTTAAATCAACCTATTACTTTTGGCTTGAAACTTATATAGAATAAATTCATTTCACCTGCTTTAAAAGTGTCAATGTATACGTCGTCACTTGCTGTAATTGGGCAATTTATGAAGTGTCTAGCACTACCCGTGCACTTCTTGAAGCGCTCAGCTCGCCTGGGCACATAGTGTAATTGAACGTTTTAATTAAAAATTCGTAATATGAGCTCGACTGTGTTACTCATTCAAACCCCTCTCTTCAATAACAACAAATAAATCAGTTCTTATATTGTTGTGGTAATACTACTGTCCTCAATAAATTCGCATTAAATTCCCATTGTTTTTCGCCAGTTGATGTAAGAGTGGTATAGAGCTGCGGATGAGGGAGCAATAACAGCGCGGGCGGGCAGCCAAATATTTAGCGGGCACGGCCGCAGTCGGCGGTTTTTACTTTTACTGTCCAGCCCTGGGTGAAAATACTTATTTAGTCTGAACAAACTGATACACGGAGTGGTTTGAGTCCATCATACGAATACATCCTAAGCGTTTCGAGGTTGTAGTACAGTGTCAGTTTATTAAAGTTCAATACCGTTACTTAAATAAGCGAAATTTCGCCAATTTTATCACAAATCTCGAAAAGAGTATTTTTTGTTGTATATTTAAGAGTATATAGGTGGCGGTATTGCCGCTGATTATATTGCCGGTGAACACTCCTTTTGTCAAGTCTACGACATTACATGATAGTGTTATTGTGAGCGCGATTATGCAATTGCCAATAGGATTTGTATATTAGATTGAAAGAAACGGTTTGTAACTAAAACTGATACAAACAGACAACGATAGCCCTTCTGTCCTACTTTTCTTATTTTCTTAGTTGACTGCAATTGACAAACATTAAGATTACCGATGGAGTGATTACCTGCAAATGTATCATCAATACTTTTTTTATCGCTTTAACATTAAAAAGTAAATCCCTAACGAAAAACTACTTTTAACACCCTGCATTTGAATAATATATTTATGGGATGTATAGCGTCATTTCACTGTTTTTTCTACAAAATAGAAAGATACTCGCACATCTCCCCGGAGGACCACGTGTCCAGTGCAGGCGGTATGTGGTGCACGGACGGCAAGGTCAGTCGAGTTCAAGTCCGGTACTCCGGTGGCCGCTACGGTCCGTACCAGCAGTCGAGTCTCCGGCGTAACCACCGACGACTCCAATCGAGACCATTTAAAAAGCTACATTTCGACATCTTGATAATATGTATGAGTATCAACGATATTTCCGATATACGATATTGTGTAAGAAACTGACACTTATAACCGTTCTCAGGAGATCGACTAGTCCATCGTCCGGAGAGACATAATGGTCGGAGTTTACGTAGGATGCGGTTTACGCAGTTCCTATACACAGAAGAAAAAGAAGTATATTTCGCGTATAGATTACAACTAATTATCGTAAAGAAGAATAGCATGTTAATCTTGTTTGAGTACAATGAAGAAATGACGTCGACAGCATCGTGTCCGCCCACGATCTCCGCGACCCTCTGTCTCCGAGCCCAAATCCGAGACGGGACCTCCGAATTCCAGGGTGACCCTTACACCAGCCGGTCTCTACCTGCGTTGTTGGATACGCTATCTCCGCGGCGGCCAACCCCGCCCCCCTAATTCCTCCCCTCCCGCACCAGAGTTCTAAATGTTGAAAGTGGTTGTAAGCAGCAGTAATCTGGCATTACTGTTATTTAGTAACATACTGTTAAACAGTTTTATATTTCCATTTTGGTTTTGACAATATGGAAGTTGATTTAACTTATCCGATTCTGAAAATTTTAGATGGTCGCAGGCAAACTTGGTTGATATATTGGGTCCACTTAAATATTACTAGAATGATTTGGTTTAAATTCACAAATCAAATCTAGGAATATAATAAGTGGCCTTCTGGTTTTTATTTTATTTCAATAAAAACAGCAGGTACATACACGGTCAGAGATTAATAATCTTAAAATAAAGATTATTATAGCCGTTATTGTAGGTCTCATAGTAAGACCTAAGCCCTAGACCAGGATAACTTTTCGTTTTAGGGCCCGCAGATACCAAAAACACCATTCTTTCAAATGTCTTTATATTGTGAGTGTGTCGTTAGCATGATAGCACTCACAAAAATGATCCGATCAGAATGAAATTCGGCACAGGCGTATATAGTAATTAATCGGATGAGTTCGAACACCGATCGGATCATCAGAAGGGAGGTTGAGGGGAAAACCCACCAAAAAAAGTTGTTTTTATATTTTACATGGGAAATTAAAGTAATATTATTTTAATTTACGCCATTGAACTCAGCTAAAAAAAGACAATTTCGTATTTCGACTCATTTCTTTATGTCCATTGGTTGTACCAAGATACTGAGAGTGTTAAAAAAAGTACGTCGCGTCGTTCCAATGTTAACCTTATGGGAAATAAATCAAAAATATTATCTCACTAATTTCTGAATATATCTTAATGAAACTTGATATTTGGCCTCGTCTGGTTGGGATGTAATGGACTAAGGTCTAAAAACAAGAATTTAAACTTCAAATTTCCCTGGCAGCAAGCCTAACTAATTTAAATTTCCGTGGTAACAAGCCTGCATAAAATAATCCCTATGTTAGCCTTATGGGAATTAAAAAAGATGTATAATTTAATAATTTCTCAACATACCTTGATACTTTATAATTGGCTTCATACAATTATGATCTACTTGATTATGACCTGAAATTCCCAAACTTTAGATACTGTGGCGACAAACCTGCGTATTCACGTTTTCAATGTTAACGTTGTGGGAAATAAATAAAAGTATATGGCTATTTCTCAACATACCTTGACAAAACTTGTTATGCGGCTTCATATTGTTGATTTTTACTTAATTATAGCATAAAATCCCTCACTTTAACATTTCTGTGACAGCAAACCTGCACACTCACATCCTATGTTATTCTTGTGGAGATTAGTTTATCGTCCCGACCCCGACAGACATACTATTACAATGAGTACCCGTTATAATAACTTATTATAATAATGATAATATTGACTTGTCATTTACAGTATAAAACTCCTTAGTATAATATACAATATTCGGCAGCATATTGTTGTTAGTGTTTGAAATTCATACATAGCGCACCTTTTTACAATATGACACTAGCTTGCCCAAAAACAATGTCACTGCTGTGGTTAAGCCTAGTCCAGCAAACAGCAAATAAACCAGGCTTAATTGCGAGAATCTCAAACATTCGAAATTGGAATCTTTATGTATGTACAGCTCAGCATAGTTTTTTACCTGTTTTAATTCAAGTAATGAAAATGCTGACATATCGTCCTGACAGTTATATACATAGTCAGTTCCCACTATTAGCATATTGTATAACATATGCATTTAAACAATGTTCAACAGCATACTGTACTTACAGTATTTTAAATTCGTAACCAGCGCTCTATTTCACTGTATGACATTGAATTGCACAAAAACAATATAACCATTATAATTATTAACATAAAGTTAATAGTGCATTTGCAATATAAACTACTGTATTATGACGAGTCTGTCAAGAAAGGGGCTGGGAAGAGGATTAGTGGGGGGGGGGAGGGATTAGGGGAGGCGGGGTTGGCCGCCGCGGAGATGGCGTACCCAACAACGCAGGTTGAGACCGGCAGGTGTAAGGGTCACTCAGGAATTTGGAGATGGAGGGTCGCGGAGATAGAGGGTTCGGAGATCGTGGGCGGTAACCGACAGCATTTCAGGTAGTATGGGGTGACATCAGAAAAAAATCTGCCAGTCTGGGAAACCACCAACGCTTCTGGAGGAGGGAATAGAAAGGGTTGTGCCAGAATGTTTGGTTTACAACTGACCAAACTCAACAGATCTCAATAATTTAATTGATGTTTGTAATAAAAATAGCAGCCTAGGCCTAAGCCTGATATTTTCCAAATAAACCCTGGCACAATCGTACATCTCTCTCCCCTCCCTGATAGCGAGTGGCGCTGGTGTTCTTCGGCCCTGTAAGGTGGCTGGTTAAGGCCCCCCCCGGTCGTACGTAGGCGATTATCCGGTATATACCCATCTATTTTGATGAAATAATCTCAGTTTCTACAATTCCAGAAACAAACAATGTAAAGTAACAAAGCTTTCAAAAGGGGTTTTACTGTTTTCATGATGTCCACACAAGTAAAAGTTAGCCTACTTAAAACATAATATCGACTTGTACAGGGAAGTTTACAAACAACAATTTTTTAATTGACGTGGTATGTTTTGTTCTAAGTGTGAATCTTGATCCATAAGAAATTCGCAACACTTCCTGATACAAATTTACGGATAAACTTTTATGAACTTCTTAGAAAACGTTTACAGATAAATTGCATATTATGTCGATCAAACTACCAAGATTGAAACGTGCAAAAACCTGCTCCGACCTTAACTGTTTATCTGATTACTATTCAACGAGCAGCCAATATGGGATAATGCTTTACCGTTCAACGTAATTATAGGTATTGTGGATGTAAGCTAAACGGTTGTTTACACGCAATACATTGGTCCTTCGAGTTAATTGATTCATACAAAAACATGTACCAAACACGTGTTCAACACACATCATGTCGTTTACTACAAAAAAATAGCTAACATACTAAAAAAATAGTAGGATGCAGGCTTTAAAAGCGTGTTTACCTCGTGGGAGCACAGTTAAATTACAATAGAGCAAGCTCCGTATTAATTAACTACAATGGCATAATAGTATATTTTTTATGGTCTGGTTGAATCATTAATTCATAATTGATTGTTAATATTTTACAATGCACTTCATACTGGAAAAACCGAACATGACATAACATATAAATAAACTGACATGTGCTTAGCATAGGATAAATTAAGGAATCGTCCCGCTTGTCATAGGCCACGTCAAATAACTTGGCCCAGGCCATCCATAAGCTCAATACTACATTCAACATTGGTCTTATGAGCGGGCTTGGGCTAATTATTTGATTCATACTATGCTAACGTGTTAAAGAATTCATTAACCGTTACACCGCAACACGGCTGTAACTGAACTGTTTGGTTGGGTAACACATCAGACGTATCGCAGTCGTTTCGCAAATTGTATCATCGGGCGTATATACCAGGTGTTGAAATGATTGTATGGCGGTTCTTAGCTGGATACAGGTATAATTTGATATTAGAATATGAACTCTGCGGTCACTGCGGACGTTTACTCACAGCTGCGCCGCTAGCACGCAGTAGGAGCTGCTGCCCGTGGACAGCTTCCTCGTATTCCTCGCCCACGCCTGCCGCAGCCGCTGGAGTCTGTTCTCGTGACACCGGGGGGTGAACTGCTTCTCCACGCCCTCCCACAGCAGCGGCTCGGCCTCGGGCTCCGGGGGCGGGGGCGGCGGGTGGTCCCTGGGGGGCGGCGGCGGCGGGGGCGGCAGCGGCGGAGGGTCCGGGGGCCTGCCGCCCGGCGACGTATCCAAGAACAAGCGGTGGCTGCTCGCAAGCCGTATCAGGTTGACTACGCTCTGCCAGTGAGCCTGGGTCAGCTGTTGTTGAGAGTCGATCTTGATCGCGTCCAGCCTACACGGCACCCACCGGTCCGGGCCCCGGCACCACACCACGGCTCCACAGTTTGACACTCCCATGGTGACTGACGCACGGGGGCTATGCCCCGCCGGCGCGCCGCGGAGGACCCCCTCCACTCCGCCGACCCCGATACCTCCGCCGTCCAGTTCCGTCTTCGGCGGCGGCTTCCTTATCACCTCCTTATCACGTGGACGGTCAGCGGTGTCGCATCGTAGGCCGGCGAGTCAATAATGGTCAATAATTTTGTCGCATTGTAGGACGGGTCAGCGGCATTGATTGTAATGAACATAAAATGGAGTAAAACAATTTATCAAGACACGATGGCCTGCATAAAAATACATTATTTACTACAGCCAACCCCGCTGGCTGTGTGGCCAATGTTGGCCATTAAACTCAAAGCTAAAATCAGGGGAAAAGTCTAATTAGGCCTACTAATAAAGCACTCGGAACGATGTAGTTTAGTTTTAGATACATGTATTTCTCATTGATAAGGATAATTTGACGTATCAAAAAAATTACTCATGACCAGGGTACGACCCGTGATGGAAGTCCAAAAATTCTTAAGGGTAAGCATACCTCGAGTTATACCTCATTTTGAAGGTCTTAATTAGTAGATCATAACAGCGCAAACCGCACCTCAAAAGGTTGATCCAATCAGAAGTTACAGCTTGATAAAGATATTAGTCTTGGTTTTAGCCTTGAGTTTAATGACCAACATTAACATCTTTGAGGAGCTGTAACGTCTGATTGGATCAACCTCTTGAGGTGCGGTTTGCGCTGTTGTGATCTACTAATTAAGACCTTTAAAATGAGGTGTAACTCGAGGTATGCTTACATTTAGGAATTTCAAGACTTCCAGCGTTGGCCGTCCCCTCATCGTACGAAAAACTGAGAAAATACGCCAAAATATTCCTATTTGTACTAGATACACAACTGTAAAGTTTCATCACTTTCTGCATAATAATATAAAAGTTATTTTATATATTCTAGAATTTTGCCCAACCCTGTATATAGGCCTACATCAATAATGTCTACTGATGTGATATCCTACCACACACACAGTCACACAATTAATTAATTGAATTTGTCAGCAAATTATTTTTAGGTACTGTATGGTGAATGTGCAGAAAAAGAGGGCGTATGGGATCGATGAAATCGATCGATATCGATTATGGCGTGTATGGGAATGTTGAGGTGTCACATTTTATTATTGTCAGGAAAACCGACATTTCACCTGAAATGCACGATAGATAGTATTTATAAAAACAATTGTGAATTGACAATGTGCGGGTGAAAAACAAACGATATTTTAATGTCAAATAAGACCTGCATAAATCATTATATTGATTGGCCAATAAAAAAGGTGTTTTAGTCGGACTATTCCTTCAACGATTACGCAGCCTTGTATGATATTCGATATATAGAATAGTAGTAGAAACATCAAAGACGTGACACGTGCTATGCAAATGTGTAAAGCGAAGGCAAATTCCAAGTGAAGATCGGAAATTTAGGATTTTAGTTGAAAGTAATATTTTGAAGAACTATACAATATGCCAGTGCATTTAAGGTAGGTTACACGTATTTTTAAAGTGACTCAATCGGCGCCTTCAGCCATAATCGATTCCTCTCGGAGTGACGTGGGCTTCAAACGAGTTCCCGGGAGCCGCGACAGAGCGAGGCGGAAGAAACACCGATGCCGAGACTCAAAGCGTGGACATACCTACAATAAACTATCGGGGCTCGATGACGCAGGTGGTAAATGCATTTCGTAAATCTAGTGCATAGGGTAAGAAACATCCCTTCATGGAGTTACTTCTAGAACGTTATACTTTTGCCGTCAGCAACGGATTCTTATTTATTTATTTCAACGGAGTTTAAATTCCAAATGCGACTACAGTGTCTATAACAAGCTTACAAATTAAAAAAAGGATGCTGTCATCATTCGTAGAAAAACAATGATGGTCAGTTTCATAACAATAACCGGTATACCACAATTAACACGATGGCTTAAGAGTATGATACAATATCTAAGCGAAACAAAGAATTCTTTAGCTCATCTTATGACCAAAGAAATGCCCTAATAGTAAATATTAGTGGCTTGAATAGACTAAAAAAAGCCTCTAGTACAACAATTCTTCTTTATTATACTACAAAATACCTTCATAGTTAACTGGCTTTCAAATAAACCATATGTTAACATCTAGCATGTAGCTTTGAATTAAGTATCAGGACCACACGTTTTAATGTAAACAAAGCAGACATTTTCCAGTCCCAATACTTTATAAGTGGCATATATTCTACGTCTTAGTATTTCTCGTGTTATGTTAATATTACGAGGCTATTTTTCCTTGGCATCTAGACTTTTAGTTTGAGCTTTGAGACCGTTAGTTATCATCATACGACGTGCCAAAAGTCCACAATATCTGCGTAAAAATTTCCCTTACGTAATTATCTATACCTATAAAAGGCAAAGCCCTCACTCACTCACTCATTCATTCACTCACTCACTCATCACTAATTCTCCAACTTCCCAATAACCCAGAAGGCTGAAATTTGGTACACTGTTTCTTAAGGCATTAAATAGGAAAACTAAGTAGTTTTCATCCTGATCTGACCCTCGGACTCCGCCACAGACCCTCGCAAAGATCCCATATTATCCTTATGGCAGAATATAAATTGATGAAATGTTTATATTTAAACAGATGTGAAAAAGCAAGAAATTTAGTAGAATGTCAAACCAGCTGTCAGGAACAGAAGATGAAATAAATCACTGACTAGAGATACTTATAAGACCTTTCTTCCCTGTAACAGCTGTTATTGAAAGAGCTAATTTTAACCATATATTTTATCTACATCATTAAAAAAAATACTTTGCCTTTGTCTTTTAGCGCATTTCATTGATGGAATTATTACCATAGGTCTCACGGCAAGACCTAAGCCCGAGACCATGATAACTTTTCATTTTGGAGCTCCCAGAAGCAAAAAACACTATTAAAACTATATTTAAAGCTGAAAACAGTTCATTGTCCCTATAGAAAAATTCTATATCTCGGTTATTACTCAACATATCTTGATAAAACTTGGTATGTGGCTTTTTTGGTTCAGATTCACCTGATATTGCTTTAAAACCACCACATTTTTGCATTACTGTTGCAGTAGACCTGCATACTCATTCCCCATGTTATTCTTATGGAAGAAATAAAATAAGGCCATGCACATAGTCTGGAGGTCTGCTGCAACGGGGGTATTTTTATGTTCAAGATAGACCCTAAAAACCTTAGAATTCTTTTGACATTAAATCAAGGCAATTTCTACGTGTTACGTACATATACTTTCATGACACAGAAAACTGCTTTAGGATTCTCTAAGTACGCAAGGGCTGCTGCAACAGAGATATTTATATTCCTGCTTAAGGGCCACTCTATAAACCATGCATGTGAGCAAATTCAACTATATTGGGTATAAGCCTTCCCAGGCCAGTGGCACCCTTGAGGCCTTTATCGGCGGGGCGATGAATCTGCTCACATGTATAGTACAAGGAGGCCAAATAGAAATACCTCCTGCGGGGGGCAGCAATAGAATAACTCCAGTCGCAGCAGACCTGAGGACTTTGAGGATTCCTGAAAACATCTTTCTGGTTAATGAAAGTCAATCTTATTTATATTTGTCCAATACTACTGACCTATCACTGCACAGCCCAAACTACTTGACTTAGAACCTTGGACCTCTGCATGGACGATCTTAAGGGCGTAAGCATCCGCAAACGGTTTTTAATTCGAATTTTTAAGGGGTTTTGGTGGAGTCGAAGTTTATTCCTATGCAAGTGGAATGGATGATCTTTTGTTTAATTTTCAATGATCATTCAGCAAGCAGGTGGTTCAGCTTCACATATGGATACGATATTTTACAGCTGATTTATAATTTGTTTACTTTCATAAAGGTTTTATGGTTGTTTTGTTGGTTTTTTAGGTGATATGTACTATATAAAAGTTAAATATAGTTTAGTTAGTTAAATTAAAGTCGTCATTCGTTTTTGTACCTTATCTGTTTAATCATAAACTCAGTACGTGGCCCTATCTTCATTTAGGCAGAAGGAGTTAGTTTTTATCGTGAGCAAAGCCACGGGCAACTGCTAGTATATATATATTTGTTTATATAAAAATTAGGCAAACTGAAAAATACGACTAATATAATTCAATGTTTTCAAATAATTAAGATTAAATATATGTATTTTGTTACACTATTGCAGGGATACCTTAAAACTGAAACAAAGAAATGTCCAAACCACCAGACCCGTTAATCCTATAATCTTGATCCACGCGAAGTTGTCAACATGATAATGGAACAATCGATCAGCTACTTCAGGAGACATTCATTGTAGAATCATATACTATTTCCGTAATCGACTACAGTGATAAAATACCTAATACAAAACTGCCCCATGACGAAAATGCCTACAAAAAAAAACCAAAAATAAATGTTAGTTAAACTATGAAACATCAAAACTATAGGCCTAAATGAGTTCCTAAATTTAATAATTATTGATCCGATGGGCATTGGCATTTTATAGTTCCCATTTTCGTGTTCAAAAACATAAAAATATATTATTGCAGAAGTAAAGCCGCAAAACGGCATTCTTGCATTTTTTGTACAAAGATTATCGGGGTCATCGAAAGTCGGTTTGTGGTTATTATTGAAACGGTTGGCAAATACAGGAAATCAAAAAGAATGTGCAATAATTTACCTGACTAAAACCTCCTCCACAAGAATTTTAATTAATGCCTATGATTTAATCATAAAACTTAAATCTAAATTGAATCCGGATACCCCAGCAATCCTTTTGGCAGTTCACGTAGGCAAGACTGAGCATTAATAATTTTCAACATGCAAAGCTCAGCTGTCACTCAAAAATCAAAAATCTAGCAACTCTTAAACACCTCTTTCTACTCCCCTCGCACAGACGGATCCAGAGATCCAGTCACCCAGTCACATGCCGGTGCCACACTTGATATGGAACAGGTTCGGTTTATTTTGTTTGTACGACCCGGATCTCACCGCGTCTTCTCCATCAATTCTTCTTTTTCTCACTTCAACCGCAGACGCCCTTCATGCTTTCACCCTAAGTACTCCGAGTAACCGAGGTAGATCATGACACGCGGGTCGGTTAATCTCCATCATTGGATATCAGAATGATAATTGCATGTGCTTGTTGTCTTTGTTCACGATCACGACGTCTATGTTCATATAAGAATTTTTCAAGGAAAGTGCGGTTTCCTTATGTTGCTTGTTAGTTGCAGAAACTACAATACTGCAAAGCATAGACCATATGAAAAATATTGCATACTGCAATATGAAATTATTGAATAAAAAACCTGTATAAACCTGCCCATTGCCTAGACGCAATGACACGCCAAGTTAAGCAAAGCGACGGATGAAAATATTTAATACGCGTGGTATATTTAGCCAAAAACGGCACCAGCCTCCCGAGCGGTGCAAGTTACGACCCGGGAAGGCCGGGTGTGCCAAGTTCTGTTGTCCGGTTTTTGTGCCACTGGGGAAGGTCACGAAGGTGGGCGGTGTCGTCAGGCGCATTCACTTTCCTGGACACACGCATACGTAAAGAACTGGGAATTCTCCAGCGTGACATGACATAACTCCAGTCAATTACCTCAAACTATACGGTTGACTAACGATTTCCACTTAAAAAGTGTCAGTTTTAAACTGAATTGTGTAACGCCATGGTCGCCATGACATTCTTCGTTAATATCTGAATTCCTGAGTGGCTCGGTCCACTTGAGAAGATTGTTTTTCTTATTAGGTTAGGATATAATTTTAAGAAATGAGTTAGGCCTAGTACATGCAAAATTAGTTATAAGAACATAGAAAGCAATTTAAATACAGCTAATTACCACAATAAAACAACATGTTTCATTTATTCACACATATTTTCTCGAATGAACAAATTTAAATATTGAAGTATACGACATGCTGTAATAGCAGAAAATACTGGACACCTCCTTCATATTTTGCCCATAACGGTGTGGTATTAATGTATAAACGCGCAATACCGACTTACAAAATAAATATACCCCGTAGATGCAGAATTGCGTACTCAACGACTTTGCTTAGAATCATACTCCGATCCATCCAACTTCAGCGATGAGGAGTAACTACAGTTTTGCTGCTTCAAGTAATAAAAATAGGTTGCTTCAGGTCAACATACAGTAAGTAAATCTCAACTAGAATTAGCTATATACATGATTTTATCAGGATAATGTGTCTTAAGTAAGGAAAATATACAATGTTATTCATTTTTCCAAATAGGTAAGTTTTCATTCCGACGAGCGCAATATAAGCTCAGCATCCCTGAACTTAAGAATGGAAACAGTCCGGCACAAGGCTACCGCGAGTTGCCAGTGCATGCTATAACATTAATTCACCTTGTTTACTTACGCTTAGCAATTGTTTCCACAAGGGACCCTATATAGGGCTAAAACATTTTTGAGGACAAGCAAGGCCTTTTTTGGGTTGTGCATAACAGCTGAGGCGAATAAAAAACTAATCAGTAATACGAGAGCGATTTAGGCCTATGGTCTGACAATCAAATGCCTTAAATAGGAGCCTGGAATGAAAATTAAGCTTTTGAATTGGCCACACTGCCTTAATCGTGAAGATATTAATCAACTGACTAAATATGGTAAAAATCCTACCTTCAAATTACGTGCAACCTGTTAACATATCAGCATCTCACGAACACTCATTTTCGCAGTTATAACGGACACAAAAACTAACTTTGAGAGTGGCCACAGGAGCGCTGATGACGAAGATCACATTAGTTTTGTCAACTCATACAAATGGTTAAAACAAATAATCGCATTAGTTACTTCAACTTCCTATATTGCACGGGAGCAATAGACAACAGAGTTGGTCAATACAACCGTTTGCAGCGGTTAAATTCTGCTCATTATCTACTAGCTGATCACCACGGTTTTACCCGTGGAAAAACAGAAACACTTCCTTGGATTCATGATTTCATGTTAAGGTTGCCATGGCAACTATATGAGCTTCCCTATACTTTAACATTGAAACTTTGATGTATCATAGGGCGTAGCCCTGAGGGAATTTTTAAAAATCCGTTCTTAGTGGATGCCTATGCCCTGATAGGAACGTTCATGCAAAATTTCAAGGTTCTAGGTCAAGTAGTTTGGGCTGTGCGATGATAGGTGAGTGGTATTTGACAAATATATAGTAGATATATCTATTTTCTATTCTATTATAAAGAAGAGGTGGTTTCTGTATGTATGTATGTATGTATGTATGTATGTATGTATGTATGTCTGCACCAATTGAACTCGAAAAATACTGAACCGACAGGGTTGAAATTTCACACAGAGGTAGATCTTGAACCCGGGAAACACATAGGCCTACTCACTTTCATAAAACCCCATCAGGCTACGCCCCGTGGGCTTCTATCGTCCAGGTTTTATGCCAATTTTTGGTTTTTGACAGTTTTTATTTACTATTGTTTCTTTTTCATTCTAAGTCCGTACAAAGAACGGGTAGAACAGCTAGTTAGTAATAACAAATTCAGAATGTTTGAACTAACTCGAGCGAATAATTTAAACAACACTTCATTTATTTTAAATAACCTCTTAACAACCACCAATTCCTTTGTTGTCCTTAGTTGTTCCAACTAATGCATTTTTTTCTATGTGCACGTGCCCACAACTTATAAATAACTTTTTAGCCACGCAATCGACACAATCAGGACGAACATCACTGCCGGCCGGTTATCGCAGGTCTACTTTTATGGCCTTCTTCACAAAGAGAAGAGAGCAGATTACGGCTGCCTCGGGGTCGCCGACAGGAGGCGCCTCTGCACTTCTGCAGTGTGTGGCACGCGTGGTCGGAGTTACCAAGAACCAGCCTGTTATCTAAAGCTTCCGCTCGCCGCGTAACGCTGCCAAAATAAACACGACTAACGGCAACTCGTTAAAGGGTTGTTAACCTCGAATGATCTACTATCCACAAAAACACAAGTGTACGAAGGGCGTTTCTTTCGACGCTTATGGCGTTTTTCAACTCGGGATTGTAAATGTCGGGTTACACATTACAGGAATTATTCTTCCTTGTACATACAACAAACTTAAATTAGAAAGAGTACGTCCCTATAGAGGAAGATGGTTTAACCTTGATTTCAACCAAAAGTGAAGAATCAGGAAGGGACAAAAGAAGTTATTATTCAGAATAAATACAGTATACATTTTACTTGATAAAAAGATAACACAGTTCAGTGCTTAGGAGGCTCATGAATATGCAGGCAAATTTGTTCTTTGGAGTATCAGAGGGCATGTTATGTTTAAATCAAAATAATAGTTGAGACTTGGTTTAAAAAATTAGTAGTATAATATCATGGTAGAAAGCACTCAGTGAATACGACAAGACGTCAGCAAAATACATGTAGAACAATTTCTAGGCTAAAACTTAAAAACTATTACTAAAAAAACCTTCGTAAAACAAAAGGAGCACATACAGCACGCTAACGTTAGGGGGCGAATTTTAAACTGCTGAAATAGCTAATTTCCAATCTAAACCCAAGATTTAGAGTTTTATACCTCCAAAAGTTGAGGCAGGAGCTTTCCGACCCATTCCTCCAAACTTATTTGACAATTCGAAAATGAAATATAACTTTGCCAAATTAAAAATTTAATCTATATATATATATATATATATATATATATATATATATATATTGACTGACTGACTCACTGATGACAGTTTCTCAAAAACTATAAGATTTTGGGCCATGAAACTTGACACAATGAATCATTATAGACTATAGATGCGTACTAAGAACGGATATTAAAATATATTCTCTCAAAAGGCTAAAATAGGGTATATTATAAAATTCAAGATGTCGGCCATTTTTAGTTTTCAAAGCTTATTTTCCACAATGATGTAGGGCTTTGGGCGATGAATCTTGGCTCTAATATTCTTTAGAGGCTCCAGATGCATACTAATGAAGGATTTCAAAATGTTTTCCCTGGAAAGGCTAAAATAAGGTAAATTCAATAATTCAAAATGGCGTCCTTTTCAGTTTTTGAGATCTATGAATTCAAAATATCAATAGAAGGTCTCCAGAATATTTTAAAGGGGCAAAAAATATAAATTCCATTTACTAAAAGAACAAACTGTACAAAATTATTACGGTTTTCTTATAACCGTATGTTTATATAACCGTATGTTTCTTATAACCGTATGTTTAGCAGTTTCCACATACTCGCGATTTACGGATCACCCGGAGTAATTTAACTAGAATCTTGAAACTCTGCTGGGACATATCATACAGTTATTTTATAGAATAGGAGATTTTCTGAATTTCAATTTTTAGGGGGGTTTAGGGTCGAGAGCGATTTATAGGCAAAGTTCAAACAAATATACTATTTCTACCTAATGAAGCGCTTAAAAACGTAGAGTTTGGATAAGTCATTGAAATCATTATCAGTCTATTACGAAATTTGTAAAAAATGCACGTTAATAAAAACGGATAATTGAACCAAACATTTGTTATCCTTTCAGCGAGCGAAGCCGCGGGTATATCTACTAGTCGGATTATAAATGCGGCCGGTACAACAAGCTTAGAATGTTTTGTTTAAATTATAAACAAAACAACAAAAAACGCTCTGGAACAAGATAGGATTAACACAAGGAACCTGTACAAAAGGCTGTTTAGGACGTTAAGAGTGAAGATGTCAAGAGGCGCGTAGTCCAATTATAAAGCGAATCACTCGACACTTGAGCACAGTCGACACCAGGGGACGCGGGGATAGGACAGTCAGACTGACAGACTTCTCGCGCTGCCTTGCATTCCGAGAGCGCGTTATCTTTTCAAATGCACATCTTGAGCGGTACATTTCAAAACTATTAATGCATAACTAAAACAACAAGGACATAATCGCATCTTACGTTTTGTTAAACTCGTTTTTACGATTTGTTGCACTTTAATCAAAGAGTTGTGTTAAGTTATGCACATTTATTTCGGAATGTACACGTATACGTGCGTGAGCGTATAAAAAACGGACGCGCATTAACTGCGCGAAAGAGTTCCTTAACTGAGCTAATCTCTCTATGGGTCCCAAAAAATGTTCCTTAGCTGCACGCCCACGCTAGGTAGGGGTGAGTTGCCGGCAGAAGGAATGTCCTTGTTTACGTGTCATCATACCGCAAACCATTATTGACAGATTGCAATTTGTAAAGTGCATTTCGAGCAAAATCTGTCTTGTGTAGATGCCTTGATTATGATTGTGATTATGACGTTACTTTTTGAATAAAGATATAACAGTGTTTTTAAATTTCTGAATTTTTATTGCAGTACCTTCCTTGGTCCTATTTACATTTGATTTATTGTAGTCGAATTACTATGACATCACAGAAAACTATTTGGAAGATTAACATTTTCTTTCAGGGAACATACACATAAAGGTATGAAACATTAATTTTAATTGATAAATGTTATTTGTTTTACTTTAACGGGATTTAATTTGAAAATACGGTTTACTTATTTTTCCGTTCAGAGTAATTTATTGTGAAAAACTACGACAATACTTTATAAAACCCCATATTGCTATGTTATTTTTAACGTATGCGATTGAATAACATGCACTTTGGTCGCCGCACAGTGGGGCAAATAGTAACAAATCTTGGAAAAAAATACAAAATTTTTTCTCGATAAAATAGATTACAATGGGCGATAATCGTCCACAATGAACCCAGAAATAACAATTGAAACATTTTAGCAATGTAAGATAAGATTATCTTAGCTTAATCATATAGAATTCTTGAATATTAGATAAGCACTCGTCGATGTACAGCAACATGCAGTATTCTTGTAGTAGGCCTACTTTGAGAGTGAGTCTAAGGGATTGGTGTTCAATCTGGAACTTCATATTCGAAATGGAGTCAGAACCATCAAGTATGAAAGTATTTAATGCTTAAGCAAAAATTAAAGTCACTCCTATAATAATCAAAGTTTGAATCATATAACGTATACAATTATCATTAAAAAAACTATGCATGACATATATGAAAGCTTTTAAAAAAATCAGGGCTTATCATGTCTCTAAATAAGTTAAAATTATTTTCATTGGAACCTCTACTTTCTGTATATGCTTCGTTTAGGCGCTCTTAACTGCTCGAACGTGAGTAGTAAATTAAAACTTGTATCGATGTACCGAGTACAGAAAATTACACAATGCATTTCTTATGGGGAAAAATAAAACTTTAACGGCTTATATCTACTTAAATAATCAGTTTAGTAAAAAAATTCAAAGAGTAATAAGTTCTTAAAATTAAGCGTAGAATCCAGATACACCATAAAATACAGGGTGTTCCATAAGAAAAATCAAAGTTCTCCATCATATCGGAAAATAGAATTCATATTTTTAAATGTCTTTAAAAAGTAGGTGAAGTCCCCGATTCAAAGATTTCTCTAAATACAATAGTTTCCGAAATACCAATGGTGGCACAGTTAAGTCGGACCCCTGTATTCAGGGTGTCCCGTAACTATATGGGCAGATGTCTATATCGTTATAGCTTAGGTCAAGACAAACACTGTCCCGTAACTATCTGGACAGAAGTATACAGCGTTATAGCTTAGGTCAAGACAAACACTTTTCACCATAGGAACATGGGTCTCTGGTGCGTAGTTTTCCGTCTGTCTGTCTGTATGTGTTTTTTACAAACAAATTTATAACTCTTAAACGGTTTGAGGAATAGTGTTGAGATTTTGCTCAAATGTTTGTTTTATTAAGACCTATCGTCGTTTAAAATTATCCCAAAATATCATCAGCCATTTCAAAATGACGGTCATTTAAATGTTTTGATGTCGAATTCCTCGAAAACAGTTAACTTAAGCAAAAAACTACAATCACATAAAAGTAAGTCAATTTTATGTAGTTTTCAATGGTACCTTATGAAATATTAAATTTTGTTAATATTAGATAATGATTTACTGAGAAATTAGTTTTTCGTAATTCTTGGCCACTTTTCTCCAATGTTAAAATACGGGGAGTCCAACTTAACGGCTGCATACAAACTCGCCAACATTTTTGGGACTGTTTCTAATATTCAAACTCGCCAACTTTTAATTAGGTGCAAAAACTAGGGTCAGGAATCCGGCCGGCCATATTCAAACTCGCCAACTTTTGACCGCGGGCATGTACCTCTTCCCCTCCCCCGGCTCGGTGCAAGTTAATTGTTTGCCGGGACCCCTGCGTACAGGCCTCCGCTACTGCACCTGCATTCAAGTCTATATTCCTTAAAAACTACGCTTAACATTGCTACTTAAGAACTACTGTATTCTATAGCATTGGAATCACCTGTAGTTCGAGCAATTGCAATTCAAATAAAAATGTAGGTAAAATTAATTATAATTAAATAAATACTAAGCATTTGGAACATGTTGGTTTTAAAGCGTTCATGGAAATAAACGTTTGAAACCATATAAGAGAATGATAAATACAGTACAGCTTATTTACTATGAATTACCACATGTTAAGACGCCGATGAAACTGTTAGCTGACTAGTCGTCGATTTTTGTTGATTTTGCAGCAGTAATCTTCACTTTTCGTTTTGCGCTAAGACTCCGTATCCACTCATTCTGTTTTGGCTAAACCTAAGATTGAATAAGTTCAAATTTGACAAAATTAAAAGACATTTTATTAGTACAAAATTCTACTTAGATTCATCAGAATAAGATCAATCAAAAGGTAAACAAAAAACCAACTGATTATAAATCATTATTAAATAATTTAAACAAGCAGATGTTCATATTTCACATATTTCCACATTGCTAGAATGATCTGATAAATATACAAATCAAATCTAGCAATGTGATTAGCGGATTTTATTTATTTTCACATTTTCCCCGTGGATGAAGGTAGGGCCTACGTCTAATTAAATTTTTCCATGCAAAGAGATAAATCATTAAAGAAAAAAGTTATTCTCCTATATTCAATTTACAGAATTTTTTTTCTAAACAAAAAACAAACAGGCCTATTGTTACTTTTTTATTATTTGGACTTTTCCATCCGCTTCTAGTGTTTAAACTGTTCCTTAACAAAATTAATGTAATTTAAATTCTAGAAGCGAAAGATCAAGTCCAAATAATTAAATAGTAACCAATCCTCCGCTATCATGAATCTTAAAAATACAGTATATATATTGTGTAACTTAAATGTACAGAAAATTATAAAATTGTAATTCAAAATAAACATTAAAAATAAATCCTATACTAGAGAAAATCTCAGTTCGGTCAAATTGTAAGTTGACAATGAAATAAAACAAAAAATATTCTCAAATGGAAAGTATGTTAATTATTTAAAAAATATGAACAAGGTAACTTTTACATAATTTGGTAACTCCTATCACAAAACTTTTATCGGATACAAAAAAATCATGAAAAATCACAGATAGGTTGACTGATACAAAGTGTGAAAATAAATAAAATCGCTAATTAATTACATTGCTAGATTTGATTGGTATATTTATCAGATCATTCTAGCAATGTCTGAGTGGATACGGAGTCTTAGCGCAAAACGAAAAGTGAAGATTACTGCTGCAAAATCAACAAAAATCGACGACTAGTCAGCTAACAGTTTCATCGGCGTCTTAACATGTGGTAATTCATAGTTAATAAGCTGTACTGTATTTATCATTCTCTTATATGGTTGTAAACGTTTATTACCATGAACGCTTTAAAACCAACATGTTCCAAATGCTTAGTATTTATTTAATTATAATTAATTTGACTAACATTTTTATTTGAATTGCAATTGCTCGAACTACAAGTGATTTCAATACTATAGAATACAGTAGTTCTTAAGTAGCAATGTTAAGCGTAGTTATTAAGGAATATAGACTTGAATGCAGGTGCAGTAGCGGAGGCCTGTACGCAGGGGCACCGGCAAACAATTAACTGTCACCGAGCCGGGGGAGGGGAAGAGGTACCTGCCCGCGGTCAAAAGTTGGCGAGTTTGAATATGGCCGGCCGGATTCCTGACCCTAGTTTTTGCACCTAATTAAAAGTTGGCGAGTTTGTATATTAGAAACAGTCCCAAAAATGTTGGCGAGTTTGAATGTACCCAACTTAACTGTGCCACCATTGGTACCTGAGAAACTAATGGATTTAGAGGAAACTTTCAATGGGGGACTTCAACTACTTTTTTAAGACATTTATGAATTCCATTTTCTTGTAAATGGCCGCTGTATTCCAATATGGCGGACAACTTTGATTTTTCTTATGGAACACCCTGTATTTTATGGCGTATTTGGGTTATACGTTTAATTTTAAGAACTTATTACTCTTTGAGATTTTTTCCTAAACTCAGTAGTTAAGTAGATATAAGCCATTAAAGTTTGATTTTTAACACCCTATATTTTAACATTGTTTATATGGGGGAAAGTGGTCATGCATTACGAAAAAACTAATTTCTCATTAAATCTTTATCCAAACTTGACAAATAAGGTATCATTCAAAATTATGTTGTGGGTGCAAAATATGCTGTACTCAAAGCGTGGTTTGTATTACATTTCCATTTTTAACAATCTGTTCATCTGTCAATTGACTATTCTGCCACCTAAATCTATTTTATTTAATATTTTTGGCCAATTTTTATATAATTAAACACCATTCAAAAGCAAATAATAAGTACTTGGCTTCATAAATATTTTTTTCCAAGAATTAGCGTATTTGGCCCCACTGTGCGCCGTCTTGAAGCCATGATAGTTTCCTAATCCTCAAAAAGGTGCATTTTATTTTCATTAACTTGTTCTATACATTTTATTTTATTTTCATTACAAACTTAAATACGCTACCTCAGTTCGAAATAAACTGTTGAGCACTTTCTCCCTTTTTAGTATAACATAAAATCCTTAATGAATGCACTCTCTGCAGATGACTTGGGCTTTGACAAATTCTTAAATGCTCACATCCAAGAATTCTACAGTCAAAGGGGGCCGCCACTTCGCGCAGTTAAGGAACGTATCTGGTGGCTACCTGGAGTAGTTCGCGCAGTTCAGGATTACCCGAATACCTGACTCAGGTCAGTTCGCGCAGTTAATGCCCGCCCTAAAAAACGGGTTTGCCAAAAGATAAAAAGAAAAAAATACATTGATTTAAATCAACAAAACTACATTTGTTGAGCGATTTTTACCAATTTATTTGCTGATATAACAAATGGTTTTGTCGGAATTACTAATAGTATTTTGTTAGATTTACTAATATTACTTTGTTTAAAAAATTGCTATAAAAACCAACGTGCATTGTATTTATAAAAAACACATTAGTAGTTTTATAGCATTTGTAAACATACCAAAGTTAATTTGTTGCATTATCCAATGCTCTGGAGACCTGATTAGCAGAATTTTCTGTAACTCTGCACAGAAAAAACTTTAGTACGTATTTACAAAACTAGTGGCTTGAAGGAGCTAAAAGCCCCTAATGAGGGAAAATTCAAACAATCCTTATTTATTGTAGTACAAAATACCTTCATAGAGGCAGTGAGGTATGAGAAGAAGCTTGGGTGTTTACAAACAAACCCAGATGAACTTGGATTTTTCCAGGAGGGGAAATAAATATTTACATATGATCAATCGATTCAACTACAAATTTCTTGTGTCAGTCATGTGTTACATGCTAAACAAAAAACATGTCACCTGTTTATTGATTGTTATTCAAAGAGCAAAACATTGTTTCTAATATCAACCTACATTTTGTTTTGGTTTAGTTTTTAGCGAATTTCCTTAAAGGAATAAGCTATTACCGTAGGTCTCATGGTAAGACCTAAGCCCGAGACCATGTTAACTTTTCATTTCGAGGCCCCCAGAAGCAAAACACACTATTCCTTTGAATAGGGTGTCCCGCAACTATCTGGACAAACGTATATAGCGTTATAGCTTAGGTCAAGACAAACACATTTCACCATAGGAACATGGGTCTATGGTGCCTAGTTTTCCGTCGGTCTGTCTATATGTGTTTTTTACTAACAAATTCATAAGTCCTAAACAGTTTGAGGTACAGCGTTGAGATTTTGCTCAAATGTATATCTTATTAGGATCTATCTTCGTTTAAAATTACACCAAAATATCATCAACCGTTCCAAAATGGCGGCCATTTAAATTATTTGGACTTACTTTTATGTTCCTTGCAATGGTTTTCGTGAAATTTGGCATCAAAATATTAAAATGGCCGCCATTTTAAAACGGTTAACGATAATTTTGTGTAATTTTAGAGGAAGATACATCCTAATAAGATGAACATTTGTGCTAAATCTCAACGCTGTATCTCAAACCGTTTAGGAGTCATGAATTTGTTTGTAAAAAACACATACAGACAGACAGACAGACGGAAAACTAGGCACCAGAGACCCATGTTCCCATGGTGAAATGTGTTTGTCTTGTACTAAGCTATAACGCTATATACATTTGTCCAGATAGTTTCGGGACACCCTGTATATATATCTATATATATGTCTGTTAACACGATAGCGGCCGTAAATATGGTCCGATCTTAATGAAATTTGGTACAGACGTGTAAAGTGGTAATCACCCGGACGAGTTCGTGAACCAGCCCGATCGGACCACCGGAAGGGGGGGGGGGGGTAAAGGGAAATGGGTTTTTTTAGTTTTTTACATATAAAATTAAAAATTATCCAATTTTTGCTAGCATTATTGAATTCAGCTCAAAAAAACAAACAATTCAGTATTTTGAATCACTGCTCTATGTCCATTGGTTTCCGAGATATTGAAAGTGGTAAACACAGTACGTTGTCCCAATGTTAACCTTATGGGAAATAAAGAAAATTCTATATCTCGCTTATTTCTCAACATATCTTGATAAAACTTGGTATATGGCTTCTCCTAGTTCAGATCAACTAAATATTGAATTAAAACTTCACAGTTTTGATATACCCGTAGCAGCAAACCTGCATACTCATTCCCCATGTTATTCTTATGGAGCTTACAAAAAACATGTTGAATCTCGCTATGTTGGATTGAAATATGTTATTTTGCATTTGAAATTCGCTGAGTACGCAGGTCTGCTGCAACGGGGGTTTTTTTTATCACATGGCTTTGTTTACTTCCACGTCATCAATGATTTCTTTCCCTCCTCTGTTGAAACTTCAAACTCAAGCTTCTTCTCATACCTCACTACCTCTAGAATCCTTATATTGATATCTAGCCAACCACATGGGTTTCAATCAAGTATCAGTATCACATGTTTTACATAAACAAAGCAGACGTTTTTAGATCCCGATGCTTTTTAAATGACATATATTTACGTTACTTCTCGTTCTCTGGTGAATTTCAAGCAATTTCATTATTTTTCCCGCTATCACTGAATAGAGACCTTTAATTTGAGCCCTCTCCCATCTTTCTATGACTTGCCAGTCGCCTATAATTTTGACGCAAACAATCGCTTTACGAAATTAAATATATGATGACGATGTTACTAAACCACTAAAATTTTTAACGATTAATATTTTTATTTATAACAAAATCAAACACTTGAACAATCAATAGTTACTTATTTACATTATTTAGTTGTTACGGTTACTTAAGTGGACCACGCGCTGCTCAAAAGTTTTCATATTTTTTTCATGTGTTTATTCATGGTTTTATTTAACAATCTTAAAAGATTGTTCAAATAAATAAATAAATAAATACGAACCAAAATAAAAATTTATGGTCAAACTGCTCTCTCTGTCCCAGTTATATGACATATTTACTTTTGATGATTTTACCCGTTTCCCTCGTCTTCCTCAAAACTTATTTAGATAACAACTAGATCCAGGCGCCAGGCACGCCAGATTCCTATTATCGTGAAAACTACAACGACAAACGCACTTTCACGCCGCCGCGAACCCCCTAATAACAATCAATTACCGCGGGAGCGCCACCTATTGGCCTACAACTGCAACTACATGCAGGTGGCTATTACCGCTGCAGCCGCAGCCGCCGGGTAACTATTACATTATGCGGTGGCTATTTTTAGCCGCGTAGGTTAGCGCGTGAAAGCAGGGGCACTTTCCCTGAGCGGCGGCGCCGTTTTCCGGGTCACAGCGAACGCCCGCTCCCGCTCGCTCCGCTCATGTTTGTCGCCCGTGAAATCCGGACCGGCTATTTATAGACTTTTGATAGACTGGGGAAAAAAGTCTCCATTGTCGGAGACTTTCCACTTCCAAGACTCAAAGACAAAAACATCGAATAGCGCGACCGTCGCACACTTCACCGACCGGCGAACGACTTCGTAGCTACTTCATGAGCAGACGCGGCAGGTGACGGGTATCAGGTCTAGAGTACCTGGTGGACCGAGCCTTGCTCAGTGTTATTTCATGTTTAGCAGTTCATCCAGTTACTATAAAATATTTTAATGTCATTAAAATAGATTATTTTTTATTGCTCTATGTTCTCTTCATCCCACTTGCTGTATTTTTCCTTAATGACTGTGGATTCCAAACAGCTGTTATGATTACTTTATTTGTTTACACTTTCCTTGATTATTTTCGTTGCCATTACGGCAACCCATAAGGCCAATGTTAAAATTTTACAATTTTTAAATTCAATTTATTACGTTAATAGATTTTCTCTGGCTAAGTAATCTGCATGAAAGACGTTTTTGAGCCAAAAATAACTTATTTTCAAAATTCGAAGGAAATCCTCGGAGCCGTTTTAGAGATAATTGTGCAAGCACGCAAGCAAGCATTCAAGCATACAAAAGCATACAAGCACGATAACATTACTCACATAAGAGTATAGGATATAATGGGAACCGGGAGCGTTATAAGGTCTGGATTCCGGACAATCGTAAGGCAATAAACAACAAGCACTTCTGATTCATCCAACAAGGTTATTTCAGTCTGTAACTGTCCCAAGTATAAACCCTCGAATCTACTACTTAGCATATAATAAAGCCGATGTAATTACATAAGCCACAAAATTATTATTATTATAACTCATCATTCTCGAGAAACCATAAAATACAATTATGAATTGTGAAACGAGGGGCAAATCGACCTTGAGACAGCCTACATTTAGGTTTACCAGTACTGTATGATCAAAGGCTACACTCACATTAAGTAATTTGTTCGTATCAGATTTAAATTAATGATGCCGTACAGTTGGTTGGAAGTGCGAATCCAGTCATAATTAGGCTGCTTCAAAGTAAGAGTAGCAAAACAGTGAACTTGTTTAAGCTCCTGTATCTATAAATAAATAGCTTATTTCGCTTTTACAATACATTGTGTGATTCCGCACAACAAAGACCAACAGCCTAGCCTACTAAGATTTTTGTTGTTATCGATCCAAGAATCCAAGGCTAGGTTCACAGTAGGTGACCGAAAAATCGACCACAATAATTGATGAAAATAATGACCGATAGAGGAAACGTATCCTGTGCAGCCAATGCACTATCGTGCTGGAGGCAGCTATCGGTGTCGCTGTGACGGAAGGAAGGATGTTGCGTAACACTACAAGGCTACACACGGCGAGCAAGCCCGAGCGAACTGCCTCCTGACCTGTCTGCCACCCGCGTTCCATTATTATTTCGTGTTATATGTTACAATATTTGACGATTTGAGAAATTAAACGGTAATATACCCCAAGGAAATATTTATTTAAGATTAGTTTGGAGCTGCAAGTTAGGAAACTGTAGCTGGTAATGCCGCGAAATATTTATAAATCAGAGATCAGTCTAAACCTAACACAAAGACCATCTTCCCTACAAAGACCACGTAATGTATAAACGTTTTTTATTCCTTGCAATGAGTGAGTAAAATTATACTTCGTCTTCCAGCGGGAGAAAAGTGTTTACTTTGTCTCATGGCGGGAGACAAATAACATTGATATGAAATAATAACTTTCAAATGTCTAAGGAAACATGAAAATATGTTGCAGCTCGATGAATGCAGACGCTAACACAGGGTGGCCACTCCAAACGAATTTTTCCATTCCCGGTTTTTTCCCGGTTTTCACGGGCATTTTCGGCCGTATTCCCGGTGGCAAGGGCAAACCCAGGGGGGGATAAAGGGGATATATCCCCCCAAAATTTTGGAGAACAGAAATTTTGGACGAAAAGACAACCATTTTCGGCTATCACGACGCGACTACGATTTTTATCTACCGCGACGCGAAGATGCTTTTCGTATACCGTAACGCGACGACGATTTTCGTTTCCCGCGACGCGAAGAATTTCGTTTACCGCGGCGCGAAGACAATTTTTGTCTACCGCGACTCGAAGACGAATTTCGTCTACTGCGACGTGACAACGATATATGTGTCTACCGCGACGCGATACTCGGCGACCGTGGCGTTTACCACAACGACGATATTCGTCTACCGCGATGACTAGATTCGCTTACCGTGACAACGATGTTGTCTACCGCGACGACGATATTCGTCTACCACGACGACCTTATTTGTCTATCATCACATTAGTACAGGTGTTTGTGAGTACCTAAATCCCCCCTTCCCCCTTCTTACACGATATCTCCTCCCGAAATTGAATCCTGGGTTCGCCCTTGCCCGGTGGCATATTAATTCCATAATAGTCGTCCCAATTAATTGGTGACAAAAGAGTAAACAATGTCTTACAGTTATTCTATATTATTATTAAAATCCATCAACCATGTGGAAAAAACAGAATAGCCTGTTAATTAACAGAGTTTAAAAAGGTTTAAACGCAATAGGCAAGATGAGTTTCCACCGGCCGCTTGTACAATCAGGGTGTTAACGAAATCAGGCTATAATTCCCGTACGTTACACACCGAAATCACGTATTTTACGCTGGGTAATAGATAATGCTTGAGTTTACACGAAATAAACCACATTTTCGTAATTTGCATTTTTAAATTTCAGTGACTCGCTGAGGAGTCACGGTTAACCCAATCACGGAACCAATAAGGCCGTAGCAACAACAACGGCCGGCAATATTTTAAAGCAGGCGGTATTCAAAAATTCAACTAGAAATAGGCCTAAATCAAAATGAGTCAGAACACGCAAATACAAGGCAACAAAACGTGCAACAGACGGCAAATCAGCATTGATCCTCTACTCACGCGGCAGCAGACTGCTCGCCGTAGAACGGTTAAAAAATACTTGAAAATAAATAGTCCTCAAAAGTTTTTGTTAAAACCAACTTTTCATTGTAAAATGTAATCCAAATGCATTTTGTAACGTACCGTACGTTGTATGACACCAAACGGATAATTATTAAATTACTTCCTTATCGTATGCGATACTTAAAGGTAGTAGAACTATGAACCATATAAATTAGATAAGTGGAGGAAGACGCAAAAATATGGATATCGTTCGAAAACTTGACAAAGTAAGGGTACGCACGCGCCGACTATCGGCCTGTCTTGCTTCACATTGCTGTCCGCCTGAATTCACGTTTCACAACGTAGTGGCAGTAGCAGTCGCTAATTGGCCCGACGCAATGACAACACTTGGTTACCATGACAACCTGCTATGCGCACTATATTATGCGCCATTCGTGTGGTGGGGGTGGGGGGAGGAGAAAGGAAGGAAGAAAGGATGAAAGGAAGTAAGAAAAAAAACTTCGGTAACCAGAAAGACGACAAAACAAAATTGATATTAGATGTTGACTCTCGCACCCGATTTTGTACTGATTTCCCAATTCTAACCAAAGTTGAACTAAACACCATTTAAAGTTGATATTGAAAAGATAAAACCCAATTCGTGACAATGAATAACTTCTGAACATAAAATTTGCTGGTCTATCAATTATTTAATTTTTATACACTGAATGAACTCATTTTTGCGAATCGTCATGCCGTACACATAAAACACAGCACGTGACAAGGTCACGTACAGATAAAAATCAAAAGGCAAGCAAATTTTTTGTTTGAAATTCATTGTTGGTGACTGTGGGTTTGTTTTGATTTTTATTTTTGCGTACATTTATTTGCCATTACTGTTTTTACTAATAATAAGTGATGGCAAATTACGGCAAAAATCACAATCAAAGCCTAACCAATGCTATGCCGGTTCAAAAATTATTTTACGAATCGGACGCCTTTAAATTATACGTTTAATTAATCTTTTAGGGGCGGGCGAATAGTGGGTTTTCATTTCGAGTCGAGTAGTAAGCCAAATACCCGAGTATAAGTTTAATTAACTAATCATGCAGAAAAACAAACAGTAAAGAAAACGTAAGGGGAGGTACTACTGCAAAATAATTTCAAACACAATTTAAAATCTTTGGTGCAAAGATAATAGTTCAGCGTTATCAATAAATCACTTCAAAATTACGTTCTTCAGTTTAGAATAACCCACGCTTTTATCGACATTCGTCGAGCCGCTAGTCAATACGCATGAACACCTGACCACTTTTTGTCTCTTTCTTATCTTCGATTTTCGCTAAGCCGAATCTAGCCAACACAAAAAAACCAATTTCCTGAAACAGGCTGTAGTTATAATAATTACAAACTGAAAAATACAATACTTGTATATTTCGTACGCCAATGATCTCGCGGTTATTCCTTTCAGAAAGACGGAAATCTTTGCCGGTAAAATTGATCCGCAGTTTACAGAATCGTACCAAACTCAAGTTCATTAGTACGTTTTGACTAGAAAATCGCCACAACTAAATAGAGGCATATTATAGGCCTACTTCTCGTTGAAATAGTGGCTGTTTTTCTTGCTTGCAAAACAGATTAATAAATTATAAGCTTTTTTTTTATCTTCGTCAGTTTTGCAACCCAGTTTGCGGTTATTCAAAGCACAACTAACCAATAATCGATACCTAATAAAAACAAATGAAATCGTCTTTTAATGGAGAAGTACGTTAAACAAATAAAAATTAACCCTTGGCGGTATAAGAGCGACTTTTTTTAAGAGTAGGTACTCATCACTAATGATCCTTGAGTACGTTGACTGTACGTAATAATAAAGTTTCGTAGAAAACGTTTTATTCTAACCCCAGTTCTTCTGCGAAGAAATTTGTTGTTCCATTATCTGCCTACCCCTCCCTCCCCTCGACTGCACTATTGCACCATCACTGTTGTCTGTCTGCTCCCCTGCAGGTGGACTGGGCAGAGACAACGTCATTCACTATCCTGTCGACCAACAATCTTCACCACAGATTGGCGTTTACGCTGAGGGTAGCGCTAGACACTAGACACTCTTTGCCGTCTTTCGCTTTTTACTGACGCGTATGTGATTCTGCTTCAAGCAGTTGCGCATTAGTAGTTGTATTTGGAAGTTGCTTAGCATGAATATGACGAAATGATCTTGCATTTTTCGTCAACTACTTTAATATTGATTTGTTTACGATGTTTATTATTATTCTTAAAAAAATGGCGTTTTCCCGGATTTCGCTCGAGATTCACGGTTATTTCCCGGTTTTTTCACGGTTTGAAAAATTCCCGGCTAATTCCCGGTTTTCCCGAATTCCCGATGCAGTGGCCACCCTGTAACAGCTGCTGAGAGGCACTGACGTACAGCAGAAACGTAGAGAACGCTTAGCTAATGACCATTACAGTTTTGTGGTTAGGGCCTATATGAATCAAAACAATACAATTAACTTGTGCTTACAATAGTTTATTTCGTGTCAATTATTTTTTTTTAATTGCATATTTATTTATCCGTGCAGGTGGGAAGGGTAATAATTTAATACTTTACTCCCTCAAACACACATGTAATTATTACTTCCTCACATGCCCCCACAGCTGATGAACCACTAAACATACAAGCTATCAAGAGATTGCATATCAGTTTTTCCCACATGGTAATGTGTTGAAAGTGATGTTCTGAAATACCAAGCAACTGTGTACCCTAAACTGACAGCTGATAAATTACAAAAAAGCACGGCTGAATGACAAGAAACTCAAGTTACGATCGATGAGTGGTTGTGACATAAACATGTTATGGTTCATTTTGATAACATTTTTAAAAAGAACTGATGTATATACTATAGGAAACCAAAGCCAACACAATAGATCAACAACACTAATGCCGGATAAATTAAAATGAATTGAATTTCTCACATTTATTTATTAGTAATTGCTTATTATATCAACAAAACGTTGTAGTTGAATTAATAATACTCCATTACCACTCGGACCAACGTAAATTAATCATGTAAATTTTCCACTGCACTTAATAAATTCAGTTACTTGTTACAGCGCGACGAGAATTGACAAATTAACACAAGTAAACAGTTTCTCCATATAATATGATGTACCAAAAGAATTAAGAACAATATATGTATCCGCCGCCCGACTGATTTTCCACTTACCAGACTGATTGTACAACTCTATAAACCGATTTAGAGCCAATTCCATTCGCCGAGGAAGCAATAAAACTAATTATGCATCGGGCACAAGAACTGAATAAAATACTTTAACAAAACAGACCTTAACTTCCGACACTAAAACATGAAAAAGGAAGGAATAGACGAGTATACGACGTTTTAAGGAAGCCATAAATGTTTTGAAAAAGTTCCAGAAAAGGAGTCTCGGCGGAGGGGCGAGTGCCTGGACCGAAGGTCGGAGCGATAAAGATTCGCCGTGGGCAGCGAGTGGCCTCGCACAGAGGGAAGTGGAAACACCGCACCTGACAGATTGGACAGTAACTGTAGTGGTCCCTACACCGCCACACCCTTGGAAAAACTGTCCTCGGGCTTTGAACTCGTTAGTCAACACGTATTGCATAACGCATTTTCCGTCGTTTCTAACTCCCCCCTCTCCTTTCTATGCCGTATCAAACCGCTGCATTACACGTGACGTAAGCCAAGTAAAATCTAAATCACTATCCTTTGAAAAAAAATTATATCTATAGCCTATAGGCTACTTCTTAAGGGTTTTCTCTATTACATCCCTTTTTAATCCGTCCTACTTGACCAATTTTTATGGTTGAGGTGTCATTTTAAAGCTTAAAATGCAGCGCATCGGCAACTGGTAATTAAAAAGGGCATGTCTTTCATGATGTAAGGAAAAAAGAAAGGTGTGAGCAGGGCCAGCTGGTATGAGTAGTTGGGCTCACGCATAGGGATGGCAAAATTTTTCGATTTGTCGATATATCGGTTTTCCGATATATCGGGAGCAACATATCGATGTCTATGATATATCGACCCCCAAAATATCGATATATCGGGTTAATGATATATCGAAAATTTTACCTCGCTTTTTGATAAGAAAACTCCTTATTGTAAGTTCAAATGTGCAAACAAAGGGAATATGTTAGTTAAGAAAACAGAATCACGAAAAATGTTATCTTTAATTTCAAACATCATGAAAAAAATAAAGTTATACACTTTCAAAAAAAAACTATGCAAATACTTTCATACAAAGAAAAATTATTGAAAATACCCTAAAAACCCAAATTAAACCAATACAAATAAAAAAACATTAAACACAAACAAAGTAGCCAAAAGCAGTCTGTTAAACTTGTTTCACTTCCAATATTTTTCTGGGAGAACGTTCAAAACAAAAGTTTTGATAATAATTTTAATAGGGGATCAGGGCAGCCAACTGAAACGTTTGTAAACGAAAAGAAAAGATAGACCATTTAAATAAAAAATAAAACCGCTTTGAAATTAGTGGATACTTAAAAAAAACATTCAAAATGTTATATGGGTTTGCGATTGGAACTTGAATTTCCAAGAAAATTACAAATAAAATGACAATTTTTGTCATTTTATGAGTCCGATATATCGGACCAAAAACATCGATGTCTCTGATACTATCGGGATGAATTTGTCGATGGCGATATATCGATATATCGGGCCCAGAATATCGATGTATCAAAAATATCGATATATCGTTGCCATCCCTACTCACGCAACTAGCCATAATTACCATCCTCTTAATCCTTAACCAGGCAACTGGATAGTATATATGCGTCAATTGTTGATATATACTATTTATATAAATTTCAATTTCTTGATAAATTACTTGGTAATTTTGTACTACTTTTACAAACTTCTGTAACTTAACTATTAGGCGGAGTAAGGAGGAATGATTAAAAAGTTTTTGGAGCCTCAAAAAATTCTTCAAGAGAATAAAACCAGTTCATTAGGCACCAAGTTTTTAGTCTAGACTTGAACTGCCTCAATTCTAAGCATTTAAGTTCATAAGGCAGCTGATTGTACATCTTGCAAGCTAGCAGAGGAAAACTATCCTTAACTTTGCTGGTTCTGAATCTGGGTTTCTATTCCTTAGATTGTGTGCATGCAACTCTCCCCTCGTTTCAAAGGTAGCTGCTAGATTTTCCTTGACATAGATCAGGGAGCTGAAGATGTAGTGCCCAAAGATAGTATGTATGCCTAGGTCTTGAAATATAGGCTTGGAATCCTGCCTGTAGTGGGCCCCTGTCATGACTAAGAGCCTTCTTCTGAAGCAGGAGTATTCGTTTGCTTCCCGCTGAATGACCCCATATACTGATATGAGTCCATATATAATATGACAATGAAAAAGAGAGTGATAAACAATAGTCAAGAAGTGCAATGACGCCAAGTTTTTAAGTTTTCTTATCAGAAAGAGTACTCTCGACAGCTTCTTGGTAACTTCATTTACATGATAATTCCATGTTAACCTGCAATCCAGATGGAAACCGAGCAGTTTGACAGAGGAGTTATCTTCTAGCTGGAGACTGCATGGAGAACAGATTAACTGTTGAGTCTTCGCCTCATTTAGGCTCAGTTTCTTTGCCTCAAACCATGTCTTGGCCTCCTCAAGGCTGCGGTTAGCTTCAAGCAGCAATTAATCAGGATTCCTATTCCGAGACAAGATGGTGGTATCATCAGCGAATAGCAAACAGTTTGTATGATTGCTTAGATCATTAATCATGATGAGGAAAAATAAGGGACCAAGCACCAACCCCTGCAGGTCTCCGTGAATTATCACTTTTGTGCTTTGTGTAAAAGACATGCTAGTAGGCGGGGTGTAATATATTTTTTGTTTTATTTATGGGCATCAATCACCTTAAGGTTTTTATGCGGCGTTGCCTCCAAATGCAGCGACGACATTAGTTGTTGTCTTCGTCAGTTGTTAAAATTATTTTTACATAACACGACACATACACAAATAGCACACGCCACATATATCCCGATGTTTCGAGAAAACAAAAATAACGTTTCCCATTATTGAGGGACTTGTCGAAAATTACGACCGACCTGAGCTGAGCGCTCATAGGCATACATACCGCCGAACCACGACTGTATGTATGCCTAGGTCTTGAAATATAGGCTTGGAATCCTGCCTGTAGTCGGCCCCTGTCATGACTAAGAGCGCCCCACTGAGTCGTAGTTCGGCGCTCGGCTCGGGTCGGTCGTAAATTTCGACAAGTCCCTCGATAACGGGAAACGTTATTTTTTTTTTCTTGAAACATCGAGATATATGTGCCGTGTGCTATTTGTGTATGTGTCGTGTTATGTAAAAATAATTTTAACATCTGACGAAGACAACAACTACTGTCGTCACTGCATTTGGAGGCAACGCCGCATGAAAACCTTAAGGTGGGTGATGCCCATCAATAAAACAAAAAATATATCACTTTTGTGCTCGAGCTGACTCTCTTCATAGAGACAAACTGTCGACGGTTGCCGAGGTACGACTGAAGGGTTGCGAAGACTGTGCCTCTTATACCGTAGTGATGGAATTTTTCCAGTAAGATGTTATGAGAGACACAGTCAAACTCCTTACTCAAGTCGCAGAGTGTTAAGGCAGTTGACTAACCATCCTCAAGGGCGTCAAATACTACCGACTAAGTCTCTAACTGCTGTCAAAGTGAATTACCCGGCCTAAAGCCGAGCTGCTTACTGGTAAAAAGATGTTTTTGCTCAAAAAAGTCATAAAGCTGGATTTTAATTACTGTTTCAACAACCTTGCTTAGTATAGGAGTGATTGATATAGGCCTATGGCTACTACCAAGTTTGGGATCACCCTTCTTGAAAATGGGAACAGTTCTTGACAACTTTAATTGGTAATACATAATATGTTCTCAGTACACTCTGAATAGTAAGATCTCTCTAATATGGTAAGATCCATATAACTTTGTGTATCTGCAGTTATCAATCTTTTTCCCTATGTCTTGTGCATCATTTGATGCACGGGACAGATTTTGAAAGTCTTAAAAACAACATAGGCCTGTATTTATAAATAAATACAGTTAAATTTATTTTGATAAACCTTAACAAAGGGTCTTTTATGTACAGTAAACATTATAATGATAAATAATGCTATTTTTTAAGACGACATAAAGAAAATTCCAGAATGTTTTTGTGACGCACGGAACACAGTGAGGTTTGTTCAGGAAATCGTTGCTTAAGTGACTTTCATAACTCAAACCACCCATATTATGTAATTGGCATATTGCTTTAAGACAAAGCAATTAATTAATGTAGGCCTAATAATATTATTTTATGAAAACATTCCAATATGATCAAACAAGTTACATTTAAATCGAAATAGCCTATGCTAATTTTTCTGAGTGATTGATGTGTCTAGAAGATTGAACTTTGTAAGGTACTCTTTCACAATATGGAGGGAAAATAAAATTGTTTTACCGTAATCATTTAATTTATATAGGCCCTATCTATTTTACTAAAACAAAATAGGCCTACACCCATTAAGTTCATATGTTACTTTCAAAAACACCATGGGGCAGTTTGGGAGCTCGGTATTAGCGCTAGTCCAAGCCTAAGAACTGGTTATATCCAGTATTTAGGCTGGCGTCCAAAAAATCGGTTTGGGAGCTCGGTATTAGTTGGTCTCGAGCCTAACTGGCGTAGGGATAATCTCGCGCCTCACTTTTTTGGGTTTGGGAGTCAAGTAGCCTTGGGCTCACGCCTAAGAGATAATCTAGTTGGGTTTGGGAGTCCAAGTTCGGGCCTAATAAATTTTTGTTGTCATCATAACTGTCGATTTTAGGCTCAAAAGTTAGACCTGCTAGGGGGCAGGTCTAAGTAAACATCATGTTGGTTTTATCTAATTATCTTGTTTATTAATTTCACTTTAACCAAACGATTGTTATATTTGGATTCGTCATTAAATTCCGAACAATTCCATTACCCTTAAGTAATATTTTAAAATAATTAATTTTTGGTTCCTGATGTTCACATTGTACTAGAGATCGCGTAGATTACTTTGTTTTAGTTAAGATTTTGACTAATCAACGGTAATATCAAACAAATTGGCCATAAAAATTCGGGTATAGTAATTTATTTTCCGTTGATAAATAAATTAATACAATTTTGTAACTAAATATGGTGTATGATATAACTATGAGAAAAATAGCAAATACACACAAAATTCACAACATTCCAATTATAAATTACTATTCAACAAAGCATATTTTGGATTGTAAACATTTTTTACGATACTTATCAGGGTTACAAAATATCGCGGCTTTTAACATCGTTAAGCTAAGCAAATAATACAGGGTGTTTTTTTTAAACGCAACCCATTTTTAAGATTGAATATTGCACATATAAATATGAAACAGTATTGTTTTATTAATCCTTACATTTTATACAACTTAGGCTTATTATTTAAGTTTGATCACATTTAGTTTACATTATATGTGTTCAAACAATCCGTAATCAGCGATCTCTATAATACAACTGGATCGCGCGCTGTGTGCTGTGTTTTCGGTCCGGCAGCTCGGCTCTCCCCCCACCACCGCTAACGGGTGAACCGCGACGCTGCAGCCATACACTTTACACGGGACTACCGTGTTCGCGCTCACAAAAACCGCTATATCTTCGCTCGTAGTTGCTTGATTTTTAATTAATTCACACAGCTGCAATCTGTATTAAATTGTGGAGATAATGATATAGATTTTATATCAAAATAATTGTGTTATAAACTGTATTCGGCAGACATTTTTTTATGTTGAATGAAAGTTGCTATCTTCGCTAATATTTTATTGATTTAATTTAGTTTAGGCATTTAATCTGGTTCGAGTATGAAGTTATAAAAATGATGTTTTTCATTTTAATGGAAATATAAATAATTTTTCCAAGAAAATACATATTATGGCAAGCGTGAATGTGGTGGTTGAATATATTTATTTGATTGTAGTATTAAATTAAATGAGGGCTAAAAGGCTTGGAAAAGGCCATCAATGTAAGCATAAAATACACAAATAAAATCATTTATTCGACAAAAAAAATTCATTACCTTAGTAATCGGATAATGGTTTTATGTGTTCTTAAACAATACTTAACTTGTTTTTGTCGAAGGCCAGCTGAACTTGGGTTTTGTTAAGTGTTCTCAGTTTTGATGGGTGGTGTAGATTTATTAAAAAAACAAATATCCTATCATTTTGATCAATTTTATTTTATTTGGGGTTTCTCCCAGCTGCACTAAATCTTTAAGGCCTTTAAAAACCATTAAAACATTTATTTTAAAAACATTTACGAACTAATATTTAAAAAATTAAAAATGTGTCTTACAATATTACGACATTAGACCTTGATAATTAAATTCCTGCTTGTTAATTCAATAGTAGAGCGATTCCCATTTTAGGCATATAGTATATCTCTAGAAACCAAGTAATATGTTGATAACATTAGAAATAAAGAAAACCTAAAATGTACCGAAGGCAGAAGTTTAGTTGAATCATGACCTTAGATTTATTTTAGATCTAAAATACTAATGTAGTATTAATAAAGCAAAATTACTTACCAGTAAAATTATAACGACTTGTCTTTAGCATTATTAAAACAGTTTTACGCCGCGCAATATTTCGGCATGATGACTTTGGGCATATTTTGTAATCACAACAAACAGCCAAAACCAACAGAACTGAATTTCAGAAGGTGGACGAAGGAGTAATGAAGGGTGGGGTTAGAAACAGACAAGTCGAGACCATCGGAGTATAATTACATCGATAGTCGAGACTTGAATTGCCTCCCTTGAGTGATTTTGTTTGCCCACTTGCTACGCGCGGGCTGCGATATTTGTAAACATCTCTTTCTATATACGTACAGCAGATCGAGACAAAATCTACTCTTTGTTCTACACATATGAATGCATTAGGCCCATGCAATAATTGTTTTATAGAGTGTGAAAGTTTCAGTTGAACTGGTAATATTTCACTAACAAAAAACTAGGAAAAAAACCAAGTCACACCTTTTTCTCCCATTTATATCGTTGCAATGGTGTTTGTAATAACGTAAAACTACACAAAAACCTCCGCAATATCATAAGGAGTACATTGGTGAAACCCCCATTTCAATTGAGTGAGTATCAACAAAGTTACTTCAGTTTATATCAACAAAAACACGGAAGCCCCGTATGAAGTGTATGGGCCGCGCGGTGAGGCTCACCCGTTTGAGCGGCCGGACCGAAATGAGCCTTGTTCTGGGCATTACAGCACGCGATCCAGTTGTATTATAGAGATCGCTGTCCGTAATTGGCATTTGTACAAAGTTGTGTTCTCTCCATCAAATTCCTGAACACGTGTTGAATTTCTTGCCTTAAATTTGATTTGTTTGTTTTGAGGTGCTGAATATCCTGTGAATTTTTTCATAGCCCTTAATTTTTATGAATCCCTAAAGAAAATTATATATTGGGGACAAACCCAGGAATCTTGGGGGGGAAAATAATCTGTCATTGATAAAATTAAGTTTTGGGTTGCGTTTGAAAAAACACCCTGTAACTTATGATTCAATTCTACTTTAAAGTCTGACGTTATTAGAAAAGTACACCCGCTCCCCCCTTACGCAAAAGAGTGAAGATATTGAGGCAAAAAACATTTCAACGAAACTGCGCAGAAGCGCTGAGCAGTCGTTATCAGTTGAGTTCGTTTTATACTACTCTGAAAGCCAGGCGCGTTGTCACTGTGCGGAGTGTAGGGTGAGTTTGTGCCAGTGACATCAACATGGAGTACCTCGACTATTTGGACTATGTTAGGATATATCCACCTCGGATACAACCAGCTCGTCATCAAAATTACAATCCATTCAATTTGGTGTTCGCTTCTTCTCTTTATCAGCCATGTTCTCTCGCACTTACTCAAATCCCAATGAGCAAAAAAATTAGCTAAAAATAAGTTCATACTCGTATTAAAACTGTTATCAATACATCGAAACTTGGCAACGATTTCATATCAATACGAGTTAAAAACTTTTTTAAATAATTTTAAAATTGTTTGGAACTTGTATTAAAACAACTTAAAAATTATTACGATCTTGTATCAATGGCGATGGTTAAATAACTTATATCAGAACAATTTTTAAAATGTTTCAAACTTATATTGAAACTAGTATTAATGTAATTTTGTAAAACACATATTAAAATTATTTCTAAACAATTTTAAAAGTGTTGAAACTGAAAACAAAACTTGTAAAGTTTGAAGTCAAATAACTTGTATTAAAACAGTTCAAATTGGTTTTAGTCTTGTTATAATTGTTTAAAAATATTCTTGTTGAATTGTTTTAAAAGTGTATTAAAATTATTTGTAACTCATTTTCATGCTCATTAAGTAGCAGTAACAAATTGAAAAACAAATGAAAAAGTAACAACACTTTTTAATAGGCACAATTATTTAACTGAAAAAAAAACCATAAAAACAACAAATTAAAACTACAAATTTAAAAGTACTCTCACTGTGTCATCCACCTACCCGAACACTTCATAAAAACTGATAAAGAGGACTGTAAACTCCCCTCACCACGCACAACAGTAGGGCGCTTTTGTTACCGTCGTCGGTCAGGTGTTTCGCAGTTGCCGCCGCGAGCCCCAAAACCAAAATTCCCCGCGATTCCCGGTTCATCTAGCCACACTGCCACTTAGTACCGACTAAAGATGATACCGAACCATTTCAACTTGGTCGCGAGCTCCCAAGCCCGACTTTTGCTACGTGGACTTAAGTTAGGCGCGCCTAAAGCTAGGCGCGTACTAGCTGGGCCCGAGCTCCCAAACCGCCCCCATGTCAGTTAAACTTTCCAGAGAATCACCCAATAGCACCCTTGCTGATTCAGGGCAAAACTAAGTAGGCCTGGAGTAACAAAGCAATTAATAAACACCAAGGTACGGAGTCCTATATAACAGAGCATAAATCAAAGTTTGACCATCGGTAGATCATTCGGTTATGTTTTTCGTTAAGAACAGATATTGAAATACAGTTCAATTGTCTGCTATAGGAATGAACGGCAGAGGACCTATGAAACTCGATCCCAGACTAGTAATCGTGGTGCTTAAATCAAAAGTTTTGTCAAGAGGCTAAAGCCAAGAGGTTGGCCTAAACTTAGGCCTAAAGACCTAAGAAAGGACTACTTAAACTATTATTGTATACAGTAGACGCCCTCTAGTCCAGCTTCGGTTGGATCAGCTGCCGGATGGTACAGCCGGTCCTAGGAGGGTGAGTCATATCCATTATATAGCCTATCGCCACGCAGCATCACAGGGGAATGACCTTTGACAGGATGTATCCTGAATGTTTAGTTTCCAGCCGTAGAAATAAACGATTTAGCCTAAGCCAGTTTTGTTTACGGTCAAGCTTGCAATAGATCGGACACACTTGACTCGAATAACAAACAATTTTGTTATCCTTTAAAATAAAGGATTGTACAGTGAGATTTGATCTAATTTGGGATTTCTTGTGAGTTTTTTGCTGTTTAATATTAGGTCTGCTTTAGGAAGTGAACATTGCAAGTAAGTATAAGTTGTACATGTAAGTAATGTTTTTTTTTTAATTTTTATAGATTAAGATTCTAGTAAGTAGGCTATGTGTAAATAAATTTGATCAAATATATTAGGCCTATAGTTTGTTTTTTAAGTAGGCAGTTTTTGTTTTCAGTTTAAATCCTCAGTGCAGTAATGGTATTACCCTAGATTAAATGTTTAATATGTGTTAAAAACCTACCTATTTCGAGTGACACAATAAGACAGCTCAACATGGAGATGTCAAATTTTTTTGGCAATTAAAAAATATTGACGTATTTAAATAACGTGTTTTGTTGATTTTGGCGAATTTCCCCTATCGGGAAGAAGCTATTACCGTAGGTCTCATGGTAAGACCTAAGCCCGAGACCATGATAACTTTTCGTTTTGGGGCCCCCAGAAGCAAAAAACACCATTCGTTCAAATTTCTAGATATATATATATATATCTATATATATATATCTATATATACCGGGTGTCCGAAAAAGAACTCCCTAATTTTGAAGAACTTTAATTTGTAATTTGTAAATCATATCAACTCAAATTATGTATTAAATGATAGGAAAACTCGCCAAGTTTTTGATACAAGTCACACATTTTTTGGTGGATTTTACTTTGGGCTAATGGAAAACAAAAAAACAAATAAATCATATTTTCCCTGCGCACCAGTAGTTCTTAAAAATCACGTTGTAATGAGTTTTTTTACAAGATTTAACGGTTAACTTGAAAACTAAGCATCCTACAGAAAACTCTCAGTTTATGTTTAAAACCTCTTACTTTTACCAAAACTTGGTTATTTCCCTTTAATTTGGTAAAAATAAAAATTTTGGGGTTTTCCAACTTTAGCAGTAAGGCACACGAAACACACAAAAAAAAAAAACAAATTGTTCGTTTCCAAAACTCATTTCTCAGGACCCAAAAAAGCTACAAACCTGCAAAAACACCCAAACTGTAGGGAAAAATTCATTTTCTTTAATGTTATAAACTGAGAGGTTTCTATAGGATTCATAGTTTTAAAGATAACTGTTAAATCTAAAAAAAACTTAAAACGTGATTTTTATTCACTTACTAGTACACAGGGACAATTTGATTTTTTGTTTTATGTTTGCCATGAGACCAAAGTGAAATTCACCAAACATTTGTGACTTGTAACAAAAACTTGGTGAGTTTACCAATCATTCAATATATAATTTGAGTCGATTTGATTTATAAAGTGAAAATTAGAGGTCATCACAATTAGGGAGTTCTTTTTCGGACACCCGGTATATGTGTCTGTAAGCACGATAGCGCTCGCAAAAATGGTCCAATCGGAATGAAATTTGGCACAGGCGTGTAAAGTAGTAATTATTCGGATGAGTTCGTAAACCAGCCCGATCGGACCATCGGAAGGGGAGGTAAAGGGGGATAAACCCCCTCAAAAATAGGTTTTTTTGAGTTTTTTACATATAAAAATAAAATTTATCGAATTTTTGTTGGCACCATTGAATTCAGCTCAAAAAAACAAACAATTTAGTATGTTGAATCACTGCTCTATGTCCATTGGTTACCGAGATATTGAAAGTGGTAAATACAGTACGTTGTCCCAATGTTAACCATATGGGAAATAAGTAAAATTCTATATCTTGGTTATTTCTCAACATATCTTGATAAAACTTTGTAGATAGCTTCTTCTAGTTCAGATCTACTAAATATTGAATCAAAACCATCCAGTTTTAATATACCTGTAGCAGCAGACCTGCATACTCATTCCCCATGTTATTCTTATGGAGCTAACCAAAACATGTCAAATCTCACTATGTTGGATTGAAATACGTTGTTTTGCATTTGAAATTCGCTGAGTATGCAGGTCTGCTGCAACGGGGGTATTTAATCATAGGTGATGTCTGAAAAAGGGTGATTTTACATTTAATAGGCCTAGTAAGTTACATTCGGATACCCTAGACCAGCCATTTTGTAGTCTGGCCTGTGGTCCACACCCGAGGCCGAACTAGTGGGCGTCTACTGTACTGGGCCTAGACCATTAGTTCAACAGATCTCTTTCAATAGGCCTAATTGTCTATGTAAATAAAAGGTACTTACGGTTCTGCCTCAATAGACTTCAGCTTAGCAACGTAGTTTGAAGGAATGTAACCCTCCTGCTTGGTCGCTTTGCTTCTTGCGAGCCACCAATCACCTTGAGTGTCATTTAAAATTTCTAAATGTTCACCTTTTCTAAAACTAAGATCCTCGTCGGTTCTAGCATCATAGTCATAAAGGGCCACGAATATTTTGGCAGATGCATTGGTCGCATTGCTTGTACTTTCTGGCTCAGGAATAGGAGGGATGGGACCATTTCTGCTAGTTTCTCTGTTTGTATTTTCAAGAGTTGGTCCTAACTGAATGTTTAAATTTGGGATGTTAGGAGTTGCAGGTTCCTTACTGGTGGTGGGAACTGATGGGCCAACCCCATCTTTCTTAGAGGTTGATCTCTGACGGCTAAAGCAATTACCCATTGTAACAAGGGATAGAGATTTTAACAGTCATAGACAAATGGAAACATTTACTGTGTTAAGTTAACTTCACAGACAACTCCCTAACTTTCGCTGTTGCATCGGTCGGACGAACACTGCCTTTCCATCTGTTATCGCATTTCAAAACACACTCAACACTTTTTGATTAGCTGATGTTCAAAAATAAGTGAGAAAAAGTTTTCGATCACTAAAAAACGGCGCACAACAAAAACTACAAACTCAATAAACTACGAAAACAAAGAAAAGTTTCGGCCATGAAGCAACCCATTCCTTCGCCACAAAATCACCCAGCCACCCAGCCCAAAAAGCATCAAGCTGATAATGGCAGTAGTCAGGCTTGCCAACAAGATTTGTTGTTCTCATCAAACTCTGTAACTGTTGTCATATATTAAGGCGATCAGATTTTTTTAGAGCTAAAACGGGTCGCACCAAGATAAAGAATGAATAATGTTTTCTATTTATCTTGCGGTCTCACGGCTTCGGTGTGCGGGGGACATAGGGATTACCCCTGGCAAATAGAAGGGGTTTCCCCAACACCACCTTATAGTTCCCCCCAAACATTTTTAGAGCAGTTATAAAACTAGGAGCGTTTTAGATTTTTTGGGTACGTAATTTTGGGAGTGTTGATGTATGTGATATTCCTGGTAGAGTATGAGTCACATAATTTGGCTAAAATTAAATTAAACAAACTATTGGCTTTTTATGAATAAAAGCTTAAAATCCAGGGGACTATCTATTTTGCTGACCAGCTGACTAAGGAAAAAACTCGACTGACTGGGTACTTCCGGTTGACCGACCGCCTTCAAAATTGGTAGTTTTATGCTACCACCTATTCCATACAATAATAAAAAACAACCATCACCCTAAGTCAACTCTCAGGGGTAGTTCAGAAAAAAACCCCGGAGAAAACCCGACTGACTGGGTACTTCCGGTTGATCGATCGACTTCAAAATTGATAGTTTTATGCTACCGATTATTCCACACAATAATAAATCCAACCATCCAAGGTATCTGGGAGTTCATCTCGACCAAAAATTGAATTGGAATCTTCACGTAAACATAAAGTTGGGGCAAGCTTATTCATGATTATCGATCCTTTTTCCGTTACTTAACAGCAAGTCTACGCTCAAACTAATATGGAATATGGAAACCTTATGGCAAAATATGGAATTTTGCTGTATAAGAGCAATTTAAGGCCTTTATTGATGTATGCTTGTCCTATCTGGGGATTATCTATTTCAAAAAGCAAGTTAAATAAAATTAAAATATTTCAAAACAAAGTTCTCAGGATGTGTGCAAATTCTCCATGGTTTATACGTAACAAACAAATTCATGAAGAATTTGGTGTGGACACTATTGAAGATTATATTAAAAACAGTGCAGTCAAGTTCCTGAATAATATTGGACTTGTTCCCGGGGCTCAATTTTTTAACATTGGTGAGCCAACAGCCAACAGGCCGTTAAAGGCAAGAGTGGTTCAAGATATCTTGGATGATTTTATTTTATGTCAAACTCTAAACTTTAGTTACGGGGTGTCTCCAAGTGGGGCGAGCCCAATAATGTTCTCAGTTGTTATTTTAGATTGTTATAACTTCTGTGTACAATACCAAAGATGAAGCACAAAACAATATCTTTTTCTTTCATTTCTGATCATACTTTGTGTATTGAACCGCAGTAAATAAAGAAATTAAAAAAAGAAAACTAAAACAATAACATATACAACTGTCAAAATATTACAGCCACCTGCTTGACTTTGGAAAGTTGGCTTGGTCTGTAAACTTCTACAACAATTAATTCTCGTCGGACTGGAAAATGATAGTGGCGCCATTTCTTTTTTAGCGGCGGGAACTACTCATTTTTCCATAAGGTGTCCCTACTGACTTAGAGGGTTCTGTATAATTTTCCGGCGGCCAGGGTTGTTCAGTGTTCTACAGAAAAGCCACTAGATTTCATGGTGGACATATAGCAGCGCTCGGACGAACTATTTCGAGTAAGTACATCCCTTGCCTCCTAGATAGGTTTTGGGAGTATTCTGATGTTCCCACAGCTCTCTGAAAATACTTGTGAATTCGCTTAAGAAACGCTGGCCCAGTCAAGCCGCCATTAATAATGAGTTAAAATAGCGTGCTTAGGTTACTGTCATTAATATTTTTCTGCAAGCACACCAAACTAATCTATCACATTGTTAGGATTGAAATAAAAAGTTGTTATTAATATAACATTTTATTGATAAATTTTCAAATTTATATCATTGTGACTAATACAAATATATATTAATGTTTCTAAGAAATTTAAAAATGTAAACTAATATTTCTAAGAAATTTCAAAATATAAAGTAATACCAATATAGCTTAAGAATTATATAAAGAGAAACAAAAACGTTTTACTTCAGTTTGTTTTAAAATAAATTGCTTTTGAAATTTTTTATAATTAGCATTGTATAGCAATGTACTAAAACAATATGAATTAGTAAATAGTATTATACATTTCTGTTGTCCTTTGTGATTTATTTATGGAGATTTCTGAAACAGTCTTTGCAAAAAAATGGCTTTCTGGGCACATTTGCATCGTGTTGTGAAACTGGGCGAACTCACTTGGGCGAATAGAACTGAGTGAAGGTCACATAGGAAAAGCGCGGGGGAGAGTGGTGGGGTGATGTGTAAAGCGCGGGGCTGTGCTAGAGCTAGCCCAGAAGAGGAGGCAAGGGGGCAGGAGATACTTAAAAGGCTGTTCTTCCTTTTAACAGCTGTTATAGAAATGAAATGAAATTAAATGAACTATGTTTATTCAGCAAAAAGTTACAGTTTTATACAGATCCAAGTAGGAAAATATAACACCAAAAATTGTTTCCCCACAGGGCATAAATTTGTGGGTGGGGAAAGAGTTCAGAAAGTCTCTAAACAATGATAAAGAATAAAATGTGCACATGTGAAAGTAAATTAAAAATCATAAATTAGAATTAAATAAATGAATAGTTGAATTAAAAATATTATTTATATGAGGAAAACTATGATTGATATGAAATGAGATTGAAACAGATGAAATTCCATATGCACATATAATGTATTTATGAAAAGGAAAAAAGTATTAAGAAAATATTACAAAATTTTCTTAACAAGACCTGGCCATTCACACAGGCATTCAAGATCACAAATTCATACTTGAATACACACAATTCAAACTTTTAAACCAGTGAGGCTGAACTATCTCATTAATTCTCAAATTTTAAGGGTGTAAGATAATGGTGTTGATTTGGAGTCTAATACCCGTTTCTTGACAATCAGAAAGGATTAAAATATTTATTGACGCTATACTGTGAAAATGTTCAAATGTTTTTTGGCCATATGACCAAGTTTAGCTTAAGCATAATTCTATAGTTCTGGACAGCCCTACTGGCGGGTGTACACTGTATTCGGAATTGGCGTGAAACATCTGTTGGCCATCAATCATATTATCACATGTTTAAGTGTAAAGATGCACTTACAATATGAAAGCTTTTACTGCAAGCTCATATGTAATAAATATTAAATCTAAACAAGGTCTCGTTGAAATCTATTTCAAACTTACACGTAAAATGACGATAAAAGTTCTCGCAGAGCTTGCCGCAAGTCTAAGAAGAAGTTTTATTCTCATTAGTAGTGGCAATACTTAATATTAGGTTTCGTATTGCGCAATACAACTTTCGGTAAAGTATTGCAAGACAAATTTCGTAGTGTTGATGTGCCTTAAAAACATAAACAGTGTTTTGACAGATCGACACTGTCATGAGTTATAGCAGATGATTTGTAGAGTTTCCACATTTTGCCACCCACCAGTAAGGCTGTCTAGAACTATAATAGCCTTTTTTTGTTGCTTCGAAATACTATATCCATGTTAATTTTTTGTAGACCTTGTGTGTCTCATGTGATACAGCTGAACTGAATGAATCTAAGACAGAAGTGGAGGGGATAAAGTCGTGCCCCCCCACACGACATCCCCCAAGCCTACAAAATATTACCAGATATACCAACAATAAACCCAATAACCCAATACCCAATATACCCAATTGGTTGCGTCATGATTGTTAGAGAGCATTATATATATATATATATTAATGTTATACCAAATAAAAGGTTGGAGTGCTTATGGGCAAAATATACTTTTTAATGTTTGTAAATTACAAAAAAGAGATATTTTTGAAAATCAATAGATTTCTGAATTAATTTTGGTTAAAATAATTTTTTGTACATGGTCATTTCAATTTAAATTCTCATCTATTGTTAATCTTAAAAAATCAATTTAATCCTCCTTTTCAATATAATTTAAATTGTAAGTTAATTACTGTTAGTTCTTATGCATTTTTGTTATATAGTCGAGGAAAAATAGGGTTAAACCCTGAAAAAATTGCTATAAGGGAGATTTATGCGTCTTTCTGTCATATTTTATGTGCTGAACAACATACTAAAGGTTTACCAAAGTTTGACCACCGGAAGTGCCTCATTTTCAAGATGGCGTCCAAGAAGGTGACAATAGCATTAAAGATATAGGAAACAAATGCCACAGGTGATGTATAAATTAATCTGGTGTCATAATACCACTGCCCAGGGGTGCCCATCCCCCCAAGCCTCATGGCGCCCTCCCCCCCAATTTGGCTAACCCCTCCCCCCAAATTTGGCAACCCCCTTCCTCTTCAATATCAGCAATAAACTGAAACTGAATATGCAGGTCTACTGCGACAGTTTTATTATTCTTTATAATTTTATATAATATTTATACTTATAGATTTTGCGGTTCTTTCTTGAATGAAAATTAATATTATGATAAATCATAAATTTAATCAATAAAACACTAATAGTTTCATTTGCATATTATTGAATATTAGTAAATACCTCACGATATACATTTTTCTGAACCTCAATGAGGTATGAATTATATCTTTAAAATTTCAGTTTACAGTTAGATAATCATAAAAAACAGTTCTATAACATTTCCCAGATAGCACAGAAAGTGATCTGATAACTGTGTAAATAATAGTTATTTCTTAATCTTCTTATACAACTATTTCTTAATTTCATCATAAATAGAAATTTCTGCGTCTTTATTCAATAATAATAATAATAATAAGTCAATAAGTCATTTATTAAGCCAGATTAACAAATACTTGCATTGGCCAAGTCAAATAATACATTCTTTGATAAAACATCTTGTTTATCTTGCAGTAAAAACAACTGAAATATTTACAAGTCTTAACTACAGTTTAATACAACTAGTATTTACAAGTCAAGACTACCAGTTTTCACGGGTGCTGTATACTGCCTTATTTAAAAGGATGGACTTTAATTTCTTTCTAAATTTACCAACATCCTGTTCAGCCTGTAATGAGAATGGAAGGTTATTGAAGAGTTTAACTGCATTGTAGTAAAAGTGCTTTTGGAAGAATGAAGTTGAGTGTCGGGGAATGGCAAGGTTGGAAGTGTTCCGGAGAGAATATCTACAATTAACTGGAGTAAGGAATGAAGATAGGTTGCTCTTGGTATATGATAGAGTTTCCAGGATATAGATGGATGGAAAAGTTAGAATTCTGTATGATCTGAATGTTTCTTTGCATGATTGTTGTTTTGGAAGGGAGAACACAATTCGAATCGCCTTCTTCTGAAGTCTGAGTAGGAACAGCGTCCGTTGCGTTTCGCACCCCCAAACTGGAACAGCGTAAGTCAGGTAGGGGTAAATGAGCCCATAATAGGCAGATAAGAGTACCTCAGTGGTGGCTGTTCGTCGAAGCATACAAAGCATGAAAATACCCACAGATACTTTTTTTATTACATGCTCGATGTGTTGATGAAATCTGAGGTTTTCATCAAGGATTAGTCCAAGGAACTTCCTGTATGGGAGGGGGCAGATTATGGTTTCATCAAGCAGTACATTTAGGTAAGCGTGAATTTCCTAAAAAATCGTCTTTTGGAAATGTGAAATTTAAGAAGCTGGGTTTTCTGGGCATTCAAGGATAAACGATTCTCTTCGCACCACTGAAGCAAGCAGTTTGATTCAACAAAAGCGGTCTGTTCTAACACCTCCATACTGGGATCAGAAATAGTGAGGGAAGTGTCGTCGGCAAATAGACAGATATTTGCCTTCTTCACACTGGAAGGTAAGCTGTTAATAAAGAGAAGGAAGAGGATTGGTCCCAGGCCGGACCCCTGAGGCACACCTTTATTGACTGAAGCCTCTGAGGAGTAACAATTCTGCATGTACCCCTTTGAGTCAACAGCAGGTATGGTGACTGACTGCCTTCTCCCTTCCAGATATGAGGAGAACCAACTAAGAGCAATGCCCCTAATCCCTATATCACTCATTTTACTCAAGAGTAGCCCGTGGTCGACCATATCAAAGGCCTTCGTGAAGTCAAAAAACATGCCCACTGTGAACTGCTTTGAATCAATATCTTTTACGACTCTGTTAACAAGGCTGAGTATAGCGCTAGTAGTGGATCTGTTTCTTACAAACCCATGCTGGCCTTCGAATACTATTCCATGGGTTTCCAGGAAGCTCCACAATCTATTCAGAACTGCCTTTTCGAACACTTTAGAGAAAGTAGAAATGAGACTTATAGGCCTGTAATTATTAGAGCACGTTTTATCTCCAGATTTTAGGATGGGCCTTATAATCGATTGCTTAAGTTTAGATGGCAATTGGCCCTCGACAAAAGAACAATTCAGGATGTGACATAGCGGTGTTACAATCAAATCAGATATTGACTGAGGAGATATCGTCAACCCTTTTTTTGATTTTGAGGAGATATTTCGTCAACCCCTGCCGATTTTTTATTTTTTAGTCCAGTAATAATGCCTTTTATTTCATCGTTTGTATCAGGACTCATAAAAAACGAAGATCTTATTTGTCTCATTGAATGACTATAAGCATTATTGTTTTGTCTTGGGCAGTCAGAATTACCTACTTCGACGAAATATCTATTGAAATTCTCGCAGACCTCTTCAGGATTGGTAAAGTATGTCACCCTTGCTGTTCTTGAGGCAAATGCTTTCTAATTCTCTCTTTTGATTAGGTCTGCTGGCATTTATGACTTTCCAAATTCCCTTCGTTTTACTATCTGATTCTTCAATTGTGTTCAGTATCGACTTTGCTTTAATAATAATAATAATAATAATAATCTTTATTGCAAGAGACAATATACATTGCATTGCAAGCGTCAAAACAGAACAATAGATTATGTTTTACACATTTTTCCACTACGATGACTGAACATCACTGCCAAAATTGTAATCGCGATAAACACCTGAAATTTAGTTTGCCCAGCGGCTCATCATGAATTCGTCGACTGAGTACAGGACTTTGGACACCAAGAGGCGTTTTAGTCGAGACTTGAATTGATTTTTGTTTTCGGAATTTTTGATATCTTCAGGGAGTTTATTGAGGAACTTAATACCAACCTGTGAAGGTAAATTCTCAAACATCACAGTTCTGTTTTGTTGAGATCGGTATTCCTCTCTGCCTCTAGTATTGTAGTGGTGCACCTCACTGCCTCGTAAGAGTGGACAATTGTATTTGCAAAAAAAGGCCACTTCAAAAATGTACAAGGAGGGCAATGTCAGCAGTCCCAACTCCTTGAAGGCGCCTTTACATGAGTCTCTCGGTTGTAACTTGCAAATTATTCTTACTGCCTTTTTTTGCAGCTTGAATATTCTTTCCAGCCTGAATTTTGCACAACTACCCCATACCCTTATTCCATAAGAGATATGAGGGTAGATAAGGCCAAAATAGGCCATTGTGAGTACTTCTTTTGAACAGAATTTCGCAAGGTTGCGTAAAGCGAATATACCGGACGCAACCCTGCCACAAATGTGGTCAATGTGATTTTCCCAGGTCAGCCCTCTGTCTAGGTGCATTCCTAGGAATTTGACGGAATCTGCAGCCTCTAAGAGGTCATCATCCACCATGACTGCAGGCTGGGTGTCCAGATCCTGCTGCCGGAGGTAAAATGACAATACGTTTGATTTTGAATTGTTTGTTATGAGATTGATTTCTGAAAATGTTTGAATACATGCATTCAGATCAATGAACGAGTTTACCTCCAGCTCTTGCTTTGTTGACGCTTTTACGCAGATAGTTGTTTCATCTGCGTATTGGATCATCTTTCCACTTTGGATTGATGAACTGATGTTGTTGACGTACAGCAAAAAAAGAATTGGTCCTAGAATTGATCCCTGAGGGACACCTTGGACCATTTTTTCTTTTTCAGAGAGTTGACCGTCAATTTCTACACACTGGAATCGGTTTTCCAGGTAAGACTTTAGCCACGTTAGTGGCAATCCGCGAATGCCGTACGTCTCTAACTGGTGCAACAGTGTCTCATGATGCACACAGTCAAACGCTTTCGAAAGGTCGAGAAATATGCTGAGCACATGTTCTCGCCTCTCGAGGCCATCGACAACCATTTCAATGAGATTATTTATTGCGTCAACTGTGGAGTTATTTTTCCTAAACCCAAACTGATTTGGAGACAGAATCTCGAAACGTTCAAGGAACTTCGTTAGCCTCTCCAGGAAAAGCTTCTCGAAGACCTTGCTTAAGACAGGCAGGATTGAAATTGGCCTGTAGTTGCTAGCATTCAAAGGATCGTCCTTTTATAGGAGTCAACATAGGAGTTTGAACTCTCTTACCATTCTCCTATATTGGTATTTTAGTCTTTAAGAAAATGATCAGAATGTAGGTTTTTTGTTTTTTCATGATATACAAGACATTGCTCCTTTAGTTTTAGAAGTTCCTCTGAAAATCTGATGCGTTTGTTGGTTTTCTGCTTAATTTTTGTGCACTTCTTTGGGAAAGATATTTCAAAATAATGCTTCAGAAGGCTGTTAAATTCATTAAATTTTTCTTCAGTATTTTTAGCCGTATATACTCCATTCCAACCCTCGCGCTTTAAATAGCATTTAAAGGTCTCTATATTGGATAAACTGAAGCTTCTCCCATATCTAAACTTAGCACGGTTATCATCATCATCAGGATGTCTGTCTATCGTTATAGTTTGAGCAGTATGATCTGATAATATAGTTTTAATGACTTCACTTTTAAGATATTCATCATCATTCGTAAATATATGGTCAATCAATGTTCGTGAGCCCAAAGCTTCCCTAGTGTATGATTTGATAACATTATAGAGACCAAATGTAGACATAGTAGCAATAAGCTTACTACTTTTGAGGCTTTCAATCGCCAGGTCAATGTTAAAATCTCCTAGGACATATATCTTAGAATGGGAATCTGCATACTTATTCAAACATTCGCTTATATGATCAAGAAAATTGTCAAGATGGCCAGAAGGTGGTCTGTAACCCGCTACAACGAGTGCTTTGTTATTTTTACTGACTTCGAGAGACATTGCTGCCAGTTCACTTTCCCCTTCGACACTGAATGCGATGGTGTCAAGCGGCTGATATTTAATATTGGAGTGACACCAAATTGCAACACCGCCGCGTGTTATCTCCTTTCTACTGAAGGCTGTCACGAAATTGAAATTCTCTATGACAAGATTCTCTATCTCATAGCTTTGCAGAAAATGTTCTGAGATGCATAAAACATCTGGCCTTTCATCATCGATGAGGATTTCAAGTAAGTCAATTTTGTTTGGGAGGCTTCTGGCGTTTTGATGAAGTATCTTTAGACCGGTTGTTGTATTGTTACTTCTACAATTTTCCTGAGGTAGTGAGCCCAGAGGACCCCCGCAGGTTTCCACGCCTCCCCTAAAAAATGGTTTGAATGGAAGGTACGGGTATTGTAGGTCTGTCGTGGTTGGGTTTTTAAGGATTCTGTAGCATAGGTAAACCCTTTAAATGGAGGCGTCGAACCTTTACTGATAGAAGTCTCAGAGGGAGCCTGACAGTCAGAAGGACTCCGACCGTTGCTGCTGTGAAGCCCTAATGAGTCAAGTAAAAGATTTGCCAAAATATGCTTGCCTTTCATATTTAAATGAAGGCCGTGCCGTGTGAATGCATACCTAGGAATGGAATTCAGGGAAAGAAATGTGACATGATCATATTTGGAGGACAAGGAAAGTAGATTATTGTTGATTTCATCTACAGTAGAGTTCAGGGAAGGATTGTCATGTCTGGTAGGAAGGCCAACCAAGATTGTCCTCTTTTTAGAGGTTTTACCAATTGTGGTTTCTAAGCTCGGAAAAAAATCTGAGCTACAGCGCCCGTTTACAATATTATTTGTGCCACCTATTATTACTATATAATCACATTCACTGGTAGAAAACTTCCTGACGGTTTCAAGAATTTGTTCCATTTTACCGCCAGGCTTTACACACTCAGTCACTTCACATCCCCCCTTAAGCTTGTCCTCTAATAGCTGTGAAATGCGACGACCATGACTATCAGAGCTAAGAAGGATAGACGTTTTATTATTGTGAACAGGATCAGAAGAGGTTGCGGAAGGCATTTGGTGAGTTTGTTGGGCCGATGCAGGATTTTGATGTATGTTTGGAAGTAAATTGTGGTTTTTCTTTGGGGAATTACCTTTTTCAGGGTACTTGGTCGTTTCCAAAGGAAAGGAAATACTTCCGGACGAAGAGTTGAGGTCTGGTTGAGGAAGGGCATCAGTTGCGTTACTTGTATGGTTGGGAACAGTAACAGAAGAGGTTGTGGAATGTATTTGATCGGATTGTTTGGCCAAGGAGGGATTATTTTTTTCTTGCGAACAGAAGGTTTTCTTTGGAGATTCAAACTCTTTCAGGATCAAGGTCCTTTCCAAGGGAAGGGAAACACCTTCAGGAGAAGAGTCATGGTCCTGCAAAGAAAGAACGTCAAACCTATTACTTGTTTCAATACCCTTGTCAAGTTCTTCCAATAAACTTTGATGGTTAGTTCTCTTCTGTTCAACTATTTCCCACTTCCCCCTACTCTTACGCTTTAATTTCACAGTCAGCTTATTACTTTTACTATCATGTTGAACATCAGAACTGGTAGTCTTGTCAAAATCATTACAGCGTTTACCATCCTTACAACTAATGACATCAGAATGGGGGATATTTTGAGCCCCATTAGAGAACGTTTCAAACCATTCTTTGAAAGACATCACAGTTGATTTATCAGAACAGAAATAGTTTAAAATGACTTTAGCATGGATAAGAACGTTTAAGCCACATTCAAAGCTGTTATTTTGCTGAGGGCAAGACACCTGAAGTTTAACTGAAGTTTTTCGGTGAAGTTTTTTTGGGTGAATCCAAGATTCTTAGCTAAGCAAATAGCAGGTTGATAATTTAGTTTTTTTACCGAGTCTAAATGGTAGACAGCTTTGTTGACTACGTCAAAAAACAAAAGACTCCAGTGGAAGCCTACACTGCCATTTTTACAGCCCCCAGCAACATGGTTGTCAATGTCAGCAATTCTAGTGCTATTTACACAGAAAAAAGCATATCTGTAGCAGTCAATGCCAAGATCTACTCTAAGCCGAGCAAAATCAACACTTGAACCCAACTTTAAAAGCTCACTGCGGTTCGGTCCAATAAATAAAGCTTTAGTTGACTTAGCTTTGGCGGTATCTTGAAATGAAGAGAAGTATGCTTGCAAAATCGAATCATCAAGCCACTTGTCAGTGGTTCTAGAGTTACTCAGTTTGGATTTCAACGATTTTAGTTCGGATGAAACAGCACAGTGAGCCTTTAGAGCGTTTTCCAATTTGCTAGTCAACAAATCGATTTTTTTGTTTTTCCCCTCAAGCATAATTTTAAGGGAACCAATTTCATCCTTACATTCATTATTTGGGCTTACATTACTGATACAATTTTTTAGAACTTCATTCTCACTCCTGATCCTTTCCAGTTCGGCTTGGATACTAACAGTTTTATTCTTAGCTAAGCTAAGATCCTGGTTCAAAGATCGATTTTCCTCGACAATCGAGTCTTGGAACCTAAAAGATTCATCTAGCTCAGTTCTAACTTGAGCTTTAAGCAAACTAATGTTTGACTTGAGATCAGTTATTTCAGATGAAAGTTCATTGTTTTTTTCAGCGAGATCACTGTTTTTTATGTACAATTTGTCTAAGGCATTGACTAAATTGGCTACACCCTCAACTACTGAACCAAGTTCAATACCAGGATGATTTACTGATATTACATTTAAGTCAGTTGCCAAAGCAATTAAAATATTTTCAGAACCAGGACTTAAATTATGGTTTTCCAATAAACAGTTTTCAAACACCTCCATTTTTAGTCAACACAGAGGCGTTCAATAGCAAGGCAGAAGGTTATGAATAAGTCTTAATTCTATTTACAAGAATATTATTTACATATTACACAGACATATTCATAAGAAAAGTTAAGTCCGATCTTCAGGATTATAAGAAATTCCAATGACGAAGCAGACACCAGGGAGAATCGTGAGGCACGAAGATTACAAGAGCTCCTACTAGTTGGCAGCGGCGGTCAGCTGGTCAGCCAAGTGTTGCGGGTTGCACCACAGGCTGATGACGGCGTAGACTGAAGTGTGCAGGGAAAAACAGTTCCCAGGCTCCTGCAAGTGGGCAGCAGCGGTCAGCAACTCATTTGAGTAATGCGGGTTGCATCACAGGCCGTCGGCGCCGGTGGGTGTAGGCAGCGAAGCAGGAAGAAACACGCCCCAGCGGTCAATTTGGTGTGGCTAAGTTGGTAATACAGCGAACACAACAAGCGTGCGTCTGCTTTGGCTTGCAAGCTGTTTTGCAGGTTATATCAGTCGACAGTCAAGATGTTAGTGACACATTTCCCACATAAATTTACTTACTGCAGCCAGTTCGAGTAAGTAATAAGTGTAAGAGTCCTGTATGAATACGTAGAACTACACACTGCCACTCAAAATGTTCTTCAGCCACTTAAATATTAATGAAATAGGTACAGCGACGCACAGAGCATTTGTCTCTAGGTACCCAGTGATACCACCTTTATCACCCTTATTCATTCAGTTCTGATTATTTTTATTGATGGAATCAATGTCCAACAGGGGCGGATTCAGAGCAGATTTTTTTTGGGGGGGAGAGTCTTAGACAATAGACCTTTTCCAGGGGATCTGGGGGCTATGGAATAACCCCCAGCAAAATGGGGGGTCCGGGGGGAATTTTTTTAAAATTTGGAAGCCAAATTGTGAGTTTTTAAGTCTATTAAATAAGTCAAGTGAAATGTAAAAATATTGCTAGATTTGGCACATATATTTGAATTGTAAACTTATAGTATCTCTCCTATTTAATGAAGAAACAATATTGGAGAACATTTAACAGGAGTACTTTTTATATAGCTATGTAATTAACTTCTGAACTACATAAAAAAGAACAACACCGAGTGAAATCATATGTAAGTTATATCTTCTTCTATCTATATAAATAAAAATCAATTCAATGAGTGGTAAACACAGTAGAGTAGGATTCACCTAAGTTGGCCAAAGCACGTACAAATTTCATCAAAAATCTTTATACAAGTCACATTGAAAACATTGTTGGTTACACATGGTATTTGTTTACATTTTCTCCGAACTGTCAAATCGCCACGTTGCGTTTGTTTACAATATTGTTTTGTTGTTATTCGTGGTAATCTTATAGGTTATAGAATGTTTACAATATCACATACTTTTTTAAATTTCCTATTTTATTCAACCTTTTTACATAGCGGCAAAGTTTAAATCGATTCTATTTCTCGATTGACATTTATTTTAGTTTGTTTAGCTGCTTGTATATTTTTTCCTGGACCAATTTTGATAAGTTTTGGTTGCAATTTGAAACAATCTTTCCTGTCAGATGCTGACTTGCAACAGTAGTAATAGCTATACATAAAATCGCCTATTTTTCATTATACATATTATTAAATAATAAAATCTAAGATTATTAATCATGCCGCATCCATGGCACACCTTCTCCGTGTTAATGCATACTTAATTTGAAAAATCCCATCAGTAATATTTTAAGTTGAGCAAGAGGACCTCTAGTTGCAATATTGCATCAGAACTTTCCCTTTACTGCAAGTGCTATACTAAAACAGATGTTCGTTAGCTATGTTTTCAGCACAGCTGAATTTTATGCTTAAGTTTGTAGGAAGATAATAGTTTGTTTACTTTCGTTTTGGCCAACTTAGGTGACTCCTACTTTTACATTGTTCCAATGTTAATCTTACCTAATAAATAAAAACAATCCTATTTCTTTGTAAACCTACAACTTTTTATTTGTGCACCAAACTGGATAATTCTTTTTTTGTTTTCTTCGTGTTTTTTAGGACAAGGTGTGTGTGAAATAAAATTTTTAATACGACCTTAAGGTTCTATCCTACAGGCCTCTAAGGTTACTTGACCATGTATGCATTCTGGTGGAGTAACTTGAGAACTATTTCAAATCATAACCATATGTTGACATGTAAAAAAATGTGAATCTGAAATATGTGTTTGTTTATTTACACTTGGATTATTTACTTTTGTAGTTCAAGGATATTGTGAAACTAAAAAGTCTAATCTTAAGTTAATTTATGTATCTGAAGAATTCTGATTTCATGAAACGTGAATCTACCTTTTTATCTAACTAACCTTTTAGGATGTACAGAAATGAAGATAAATTCTCATAGTTTTGTTTGGTTTTAGAAAAATTCATAAAATATTGCAAGCCTTATGAGTTTGTGAAAAACTGCAGTTTTTTATTTGACTAAAGAGATTGAGAAGTGTTTGAGTTCATAGTTCACCAAAATCATGACTATATTTTAAATTTATTATAACATTGATTCAGTATTGTTCTGATTCTTGAAAATGCCACGTTACCCTCGACGCAACAACCTGGGCCGTAGAGAACGCAGTGCTATGAGTGTAGGACCATTGAATATATAGTTAACGCAATAGAAGTAAAACCGCGGGCAACGGATTGTGAGCAACGACTTGAGCGCGCTCTGGCGAGAGCGGTCGTTAATTCAGGGGCAGTATCGTGCTGCCCCTGGTAGCGATTAGGCGAACTACTTATCTACCTGTCCCAGACGGAATGGCAGGCGCGTAGACGCTGATGCATATTCCCCCCCTCTCCCCCCTACACCAAACTTATCAGCCCAGCGTGCCAGCCAGCTGTTCACACCGCGCCGCCGCCGCGCCGTGGGGCAGAGCCCGGAGAAAAATACAAAATCAAAGTAATTTCGTTGGTTAGGTAATCAATGGTAAAATTATTTAAAGCTGCGAAGGCCTAGTTATTAATTAATTATTTGTTGACTAATATTGTTTGAAACTACTTAAATAACGATAACTTCCAGCTGTAAATTATCAGTATATGAAAAGTGGCCTGATTTAGGAAAATACTATTGATTACACAATGAAATTATATAATTATACACATTGTTTATTACGTTAGTTTAAGAATATACGGATCTTCCCGTAAGTAAGTACTGCAAACAAAATTGTAATGTTGGTTCTTTAGGTCACGGCAAAAACGTCCATATTTTTGAACCTTGTCCTTCCTCGCCTTGTTTTTTGTTATTAGTCGATCAGTATGGATTTTTAAAAATAATTTGGCATTCCTTTTTAACTTCTTGAGGTACCAACTTTTAGTGTGTGTATTTTGATTGTTATGACCAACTCTGGTTTAAGTTTAAACTAAGCAAGAAAATTATAATTGCACATAAATTGACTTAAAATAGACAAAGAAACTTTATAAATATATATTGTGCAGCAAGCGTCTCGCACTGACTGAGATAAAGCGGCACATTAAACAAGCAGGTTATGAAGATCGCTCGTGCATTATCGGCTTTCACAATAATGTTTTATTATTGTTTGGAGCTTTCCAAACGTCATTTATACAAAATTCAACCAATTTTAGTAAAACAGTTTGTTTGGTTTATTACTAAGATCACCAGGTGAGACGCCGACCACCAGTAAGGGGCATATGAAAGGAAATATGAATGAAGGAAAACTGTAGAATGGATTATATGAAAGCTTTGTCACTGACAAAGATCAGTCCAATTGCTAATACAATGTTATTCGCGCTTTACTCCACTGTGCACCATTGCGCTTTGTTACGCAGTGAACTGAAGTTTTGACCTGGCCTATTGACTTTTGGCGCGTGTATATTAAAGAGCTCGATATATTTAAACTAATTGCATAATGTAATACTATGTATGGTATCTCCCCACTGCACTGACACGAGAACTTTCACATTACTTGCTCAATTGTGAATCATTATTCACTATGTATTATTTATTCATTTATTTTTTAACATAAAATTGATTACGACTATTGCTATTTCCTATCTATTAATACACACAATGTGTATAAAAAGGGGGAGCATAGCTTATAGTCTGTTTTTAAGTTAGATATTCAAAACATTGTTTAGGCAATAGGTGTATGTACTAAGTTAGGACGTGCGCTGCTAGCTCAGCAGCTGTTAACAAAACATGGTTTTATAATTAGCTGTTCAAGCATTTGTGCCCTTAGGAAAATTTTATCAAAACCAATATTTTACCTCCATTTTAACTGACAGATACAATACATACATGTATGGGGTTTATGAGTGTCGGACTTATGGTTTTCCTTAAAAATCCTGGATAAATAACGCTTTGGCTTTATTTATTACAGACTTCGGTACTGTTATTGTTATCATAGAGGTTGTTTAAATAATATGCTTTAGGTTTTTAAATTACAAGATCCGTCCTGACTACTGGTAAAAGATCGCCTTCTGGTAATGGTAAAACAATTTGTTTACATCTATAGAAGTTAATTTTCATGTTTTACAAAATGCTATTTTTATATTGATACACATAACTAAATTATTGATACAGATTAAGTGATTTAAATATACTGGCATTTTAATATATTCCAGTAATAATAAATATCCGAAATATTTAAGGTAAAATTATATATTATCTATCTATTATGATTAGTGCAATGAGCTTAAAATTCATATACATCTCTTGGGACAAGAGGGCGCCGTTTTATATTTTAGGGGAGATAGAGGGGCTCGTCCCCCTGTCAGCCAGGGCGACGACTTGCGAGTTCGTGCCGACGACGCGGTCCATGTCATCACTGACTATATACAATGACGTGTTGATAAACAATGATGGAGTGATACGAACGTGTCAACAAACATATTGCGTTAGCTATATATTCAATGGTAGGACACTTTCGGGCAAGTCAAATTGAAAAGCAAAACGAGTCTCGAAATGAAGACGAATGTGCTTTATTTAATCTAAACCATCAACGAGGAGATCTTGCATTCAATCCCCATTGAGCTGCGTTTAATTGATCGATTACAGTTTATTGCCAATAGTTGCTATTGGCTCAATGAACATTGTGTGCCAACAGTTGCAATGATTATAGGTTTAAAAATGAAGCCCCTGTAATGTGCTGCACCAGTGGCCAACTACAATTGACACGATTGGCATATCAGGTTGAACCAGGCAAAACTCTGTTCCGTGGAATACGTACATCTTGGGGATTCTACCAATACTGATTGAAATGCATTTAAAGACAGCAGAGTGACTATTCTCCCAGCAACATATGTCAAAAGTCCGCGACATATGGGCATGAGTGCGCTCATGATGCTAAGCTAGATGTACGTCATTTTGGTACACCAGATTTGTTTATTACATTCACGTGCAATTCATATTGGTCAGAAATTCTACAAGAATTATTTCCTGGCCAATCTCCAATTGATCGCCATATTACCACAAGAGGTTTTAAAAGAAAATGAAGTTACTCATGGATTTTATTGCTAAGCATTGCATGTTCGGTGAGACGCATTGTGTGATGTATTCAGTAGAATGGCAAAAACTCGGGTTGCAACACACACACACCTTATTTGGTTGGTTGAGAGGATAAAACCGAATGAAATTGATTATGTGATATCAGCTTATATAATGAAGAATATCCATTCAGCTAAAAGTCGGTTCAGTAATTATTGTGTTGCGAAGCATTAACTTACTACGGTTTTGAAATGGCACTCAGCTGACGGTGAAAAATTAATTAACAACATAATTGAGGCAACGATTTCGCAAAAATAAAAACTACAAAGGTGAAGATGTTTTTCCACGTATCCAAATAATTCAAAACGATACGCCCTTTGATTTTAAGCGGCAACAATTTCCAGCAGCTTGCACTTGCAATGTCCGAATGAAATGGACAGTCGTTGAATATTTGTGGAAACAACCTTGAAAATCCATGATTTTCACATGGCCAATTGTATGTCGACTGTTCCCGTGTCGGAACACTGAAAAAATAGTTTTTGCGCCAGAAAACAAAACTAACAATGATGTTGCTTATGAAAAAAGCTTTAGAATAAAAGCTATGTTGTTGGTGTGACTATTTTGATAATATTTATTCAAACTAAAACAAATTATTCATAAAGAAGACAGGACAACGTCTGTCGGGTCATCTAGTAATATTATAAAACAGGATAATAATAATGTTATAATATATAGTAAGGCCTAGTAGGTTTATTGCTTTGACGGGAAGCAATGCAGGGCTGCCACCTGCCAAATGAGAAACGACACATTTCGCTACGAAATGCATACAATAATATAACTGCCACACTACAACCCCAGACAAATATTTCATTCTTCAAAAAAGAAAATAATTGGTTTACAATAAGCGAAAAGTAAAATACAAGAGTGTTTATTGCATGTTGACAATATAGGCCTACTCTCATGTATAATCAGTAATCATTCTATTGTATTTTTATAAACTTTGGGCTTTGAAATTCTTGTTTTAGGAAATGACTCATAATTTTTCCAGTGCTTCAAACTATGGTTAAAAAATAAAAATCATTTTACTTCAGGATGACAACTATAAAGACTAGTTTTTCCAAGCATAAAATTTAAAAATTTGTAGTTTACAACTCCCAAACTTAATACTTCTTAAGTTACATAAAATAATAATTAGGTACCTATGTATTTGAAATTTCATTTAAGTTTTACTTTTGTCAACTGTATAATTTGTTTACTTATTTATGAAAAAATAATTATTTTGGCTGGGGTCAGTGACATATGAATTAGTTTAGAAAATTGAATCAATGGGCAAAACCACAATTTGTAGCCGACAAATGTGGCCGATAATAAGAACAATCATCACTGTCACACCTTCTAGCAAGTTATTTCCATCGATTAACCGCTATCAGTGAATAGGTTCCTAAGATTGGTTTTCACACCCAATCGCGAGTTCGCAATGTTACATTTGTCGTTTATCAGCGATCAGCAAAAACGCGAGATCGTTTTTCACGGCCGATCGGGAGTTTCGTAAAGCAACTTCGACCGTTTATCTGCGATCGGCAAACACGCGGCCGTTCGCGAATTTCGCCAAGCCAGATTTGCCGTTTATTCGCGATCGGCAAATGCGCGCAATCGTTTTTCACGGCCGATCGCGAGTTTCATAAAGCTATACATCGGCCGTTTATCCTCGATCGGCAGAGACACGCTAGCGTATTTCGTGGCCGTTCGCGAATAACGCAAAGCTATTTTTGCCGTTCATCCGCGAATGGAAAATATGTGCGACGATTTTTGCTGCCGATCACGAGATTTGCAAGCTGCAATTGCCATTTATTTGCGATCGCAAATACGCACGATGGTTTTTAGCGGAAGACCGCGAGTCTCGCAAAACTGGTTATTCGCGATCGGCAAATTTAATATGCGCGATCGTTTTCGATCGCGAGTTTTGCGAAGCTAGACTCGATGTTTAGTTGCGATCGCTAAAACAATCCCGTCCCGAAAATTTCCCAAAGTGAATTAAAATCCCGCCCGAAAATCGGGAATTTGATTTTCTCGAAAATTTTCCGAAATTTCGGGACCCGACCATCCCTAATTTTATTATATTTTGGATGGGGGGATTTTCCCGATTTCTTCCCCCGTCGATCCGCCCCTGAATGACGGAACCATTTTGCAGCCAACCATCGCGGCCGATATTACGCGTAATTATCGCTCTTTATGGTGTTGGATGTTCGCAAAGTTATTTCCGCTGTTTTTCGCATTCAGTAGATATTCGAGAGTATAGAGTATACTAGAGGCTTGAAGGGGCTAATAGCCCCTAAGCATATTCCTTCTTTACTATAGTATAAAATACCTTCTCAGAAAATAGGCTTTTGGATCTACAAAATTATGATTATATCTAGCATTTGGTTTTAAGAAAAGAAAGCAGACCTTTTTACATCCCAATGGTTTCTAAATGACAGCTATTTTACGTTATTTCTCATTTTATAATAAGCTTAAAGTGAATTCAGTATTTTCCCCGAGTCCCTGGGATGGAGACCTTCAATTTCAGCCCCCTCCCGACCCTCCAAACGCCCACAATTTCGGTGCAAAAATTTCCTTTACGTAATTATATATATATATATATATATATATATATATATATATATATATATAGATCATTTGGTATTAAACCTGCTTCGTTATAACATAAACTAAATAAACGTACTTAACTTTTTATAATTTTAAATTATGAAAAAACTCAAACCCCTAATTATTATAAAATCAGAAAATCTTAAATTTAAAATATTTTTTGTTATAGTACATTGAACGTGCATAGTTAGTTGCATTAAGAAAAATCCCAGATGTCAACATCTACCATATGGCTTTGAATCAAGCATTAGCACCATATGTTTAAAGGAAACAAAGCAGACGTTTTTCAATCCCACTGCATTTTAAATGGAAGATATTTTTCATTATCTCTCATTTTCTGGTATATTTGGACATAGTCTGCTATTTTTCCCGACCCCCTGGGACCGACACCTTTCATTTGAGCCCTCTCCCATCATCCTGCGAGCTGTCAAACCCTCACAATTTTGATTGAAAAAATAAATCGCTTACAGAATTAATAATCTACTATATATTTGTCAAATACCACTCAGTGGAAACATCGTACAGCCCAAACTACTTGACCTAGAACCTTGAAACTTTGCATGGATGTTCCTCTTAGGGCGTAGGCATCCGCTAAGAACGGATTTTACAAAATTCGTAGTATAAATGGGTTTTTGGCGAGGGCGAAGTTTTCAAATTTTCCCATTTAAAAGTATGTTGGACGATTTTTTTGTTTACATTTTTAATGTTCATAAAACAATCAGCTGGTAGTTAGCTTCGGAAATGTATACGTTAATACAGATGACAATAAATTTGATTTCTTTGATCATGGCTTCATTGATTTTTGTTGATTTGTTTCAAGGACATAATTATGTACTATATAATGGTTACATTAAGTTTAGATAAAATCAACCATTAATTAGTTAAGTGGCACCATCTATATATTTTGGTAGCGGGAGTTATCGTTTTTCCTGGAGCCGTTCGTAATAATAATTATTTTATTACATCTATGCCTGTCCGATGATTTGGTGTTTCGTATACTTCGACGTACGCAGTTTTAAACGTAAAGAGCATACTGCCTTTTGTGACTGAGTCTTGAGACTAAATCCCGGTAAGATGGAAAGAGAAAAGCACATTATCAAACAGAATGTGCTGAAATGATATGATTCTTTGATCTGTTTTTGTAAAAATTGATATATTATTCAAATCCCTGATTGTAAGTTATATTTATACTATCTTTTCTACTATATTTTTGTCAAATACCACTGACCTATCATTGCACAGCCAAAACTACTTAACCTAGAACCTTGAAAATTTGCATGGACGTTCCTTACAGAGTATTGGCATTCACCAAGAACGGATTTTTTTTAATTCGAGGTTTTTAGAGGTTTTGGTGGAGCTGAAGCTTTGAAAATGCCCCATGTTAATGTAATGGATGATCTTTTGTTTAAATTTCAAATTTTATTAAATCAAGCATATTAGCTTTACAAACGGATACGTTGTAACAGCTGATTTATATTTTGATTAGGATTTTTGCGGACATTTGCCATCACTGATTAGTAAAAAACAAAACCCCCCAAAAAAATTTGTAAAAAATATATATATTTATAAAAAATGCTCTTTACGTTTAAAACTGCGTACGTCGAAGTATACGAAACACCAAATCATTTGGTTTTTTTTTACTAATCAGTGATGGCAAAATGTCCGCAAAAATCCTAATCAAAATATAAAATCACCATCACCAACAATGAATTTCAAACAAAGGAGCTGATTTATAATTTGATTCCTTTTATCATAGTTTTATGGTTGTTTTGATGATTTTGTTAGGTTATTCGTACTATATAAAAATTACATTTGGTTTAGTTTCGTAACTTATACGTTTAATCATAAGCTCTTTATGTGGTACCATCTTTTTAAGCAGCGGGAGCTATAGTTATTTCCTTAGGCCGGCCTTTATGTTTTTAATTACAATCATGCCAGTTACAATAATCTACTATATATTTGTCGAATACCACTCAGTTGAAACATCGTACAGCCCAAACTACTTGACCTAGAACCTTGAAACTTTGCATGGATGTTCCTCTTAGGGCGTAGGCATCCGCTAAGAACGGATTTTACAAAATTCGTAGTATAAATGAGTTTTTGGCGAGGGCGAAGTTTTCAAATTTTCCCATTTAAAAGTATGTTGGACGATTTTTGTTTACATTTTTAATGTTCATAAAACAATCAGCTGGTAGTTTGCTTCGGAAATGTATACGTTGATACAGATGACAATAAATTTGATTTCTTTGATCATGGCTTCATTGATTTTTGTTGATTTGTTTCAAGGACATAATTATGTACTATATAATGGTTACATTAAGTTTAGATAAAATCAACCATTAATTAGTTAAGTGGCACCATCTATATATTTTGGTAGCGGGAGTTATCGTTTTTCCTGGAGCCGTTCGTAATAATAATTTTTTTATTACAACTATGCCTGTCCGATGATTTGGTGTTTCGTATACTTCGACGTACGCAGTTTTAAACGTAAAGAGCATACTGCCTTTTGTGACTGAGTCTTGAGACTAAATCCCGGTAAGATGGAAAGAGAAAAGCACATTATCAAACAGAATGTGCTGAAATGATATGATTCTTTGATCTGTTTTTGTAAAAATTGATATATTATTCAAATCCCTGATTGTAAGTTATATTTATACTATCTTTTCTACTATATTTTTGTCAAATACCACTGACCTATCATTGCACAGCCAAAACTACTTAACCTAGAACCTTGAAAATTTGCATGGACGTTCCTTACAGAGTATTGGCATTCACCAAGAACGGATTTTTTTTAATTCGAGGTTTTTAGAGGTTTTGGTGGAGCTGAAGCTTTGAAAATGCCCCATGTTAATGTAATGGATGATCTTTTGTTTAAATTTCAAATTTTATTAAATCAAGCATATTAGCTTTACAAACGGATACGTTGTTACAGCTGATTTATAATTTGATTCCTTTTATCATAGTTTTATGGTTGTTTTGATGATTTTGTTAGGTTATTCGTACTATATAAAAATTACATTTGGTTTAGTTTCGTAACTTATACGTTTAATCATAAGCTCTTTATGTGGTACCATCTTTTTAAGCAGCGGGAGCTATAGTTATTTCCTTAGGCCGGCCTTTATGTTTTTAATTACAATCATGCCAGTTACAATAATTAGGCAATATTCCTTTTTCATCTAATTCGACGGTGTCCCGGCTTTTCACGGAAAAATAAATGCTGCAATCAGTGGTTGATCTTAAATTATTCCTACCCGCCCATATTTTAAGTTAAAAATAAGTGAATCAAATTTTAAATACTGCCCACGGATAGTACCATAACTGTTTCGAACATTCAGCCCTTTACTGTACTTAATTGATGCCCTACTAGGCAATCCAGGGACGTAATGGTAAATCTACAAAGAAGTACCTTAAAATCGACACATTTGGTGTTAAAATCGGTCCGGCCGTATTCGAGTTATAACGGTGAAAATAAAACCTTCACTATCTACTGTGGTATCTACATTTTATCCTTCATTCCGCCATAAAACAAACATATCTCTACATGACATATTCCTTGATATAAATGGTTTCTATTCAGTCCTCTAGATTCTTCATATCAAGGTTAGACGATAATTTTTATCGTGAGCGAAGCCACGGGTTCTGCTAGTCTACTATATATTTGTCAAATACCACTCAGTGGAAACATCGTACAGCCCAAACTACTTGACCTAGAACCTTGAAACTTTGCATGGATGTTCCTCTTAGGGCGTAGGCATCCGCTAAGAACGGAAATTACAAAATTCGTAGTATAAAGGGGTTTTTGGCGAGGCCGAAGTTTTCAAATTTTCCCATTTAAAAAGTATGTTGGACGATTTTTGTTTACATTTTTAATGTTCATAAAACAATCAGCTGGTAGTTAGCTTCGGAAATGTATACGTTGATACAGATGATAATAAATTGATTTCTTTGATCATGGCTTCATTGATTTTTATTGATTTGTTTCAAGGACGTAATTATGTACTACATAAAAGTTACATTTAGTTTAGATAAAATCCACCATTAATTAGTTAAGTGGCACCATCTATATTTCGGTAGCGGGAGTTATCGCTTTTCCTGGAGGCGTTCCGAATAATTTTTTATTACAACTATGCCTGTCCGATGATTTGGTGTTTCGTATAATTCGACATACGCAGTTTTAAACTACTTAACCTAGAACCTTAAAAATTTGCTGGACGTTCCTTAAAGAGTGTTGGCATTCACCAAGAACGGATTTTTTTTTAAATTCGACGTTTTTAGAGGTTTTTGGTGGAGCTGAAGCTTTGAAAATGCCCCATGTTAAAATGTAATGGAAGATCTTTTGTTTAAATTTCAAATTTTATTCAATCAAGCATATTAGCTTCACAAACGGATACGTCGTTACAGCTGATTTATAATTTGATTCCTTTTATCATGGTTTTATGGTTGTTTTGATGATTTTGTTAGGTCATTCGTACTATATAAAAGTTACATTTGGTTTAGTTTCGTACCTTATACGTTCAATCATAAGCTCATTATGTGGTATCATCTTTTAGGCAGCGGGAGCTATAGTTATTTCCTTAGGGCGGCCTTCATGTTTATAATTTCAATCATGTCAGTTACAATAATTGGGCGAATTCCTTTTTCATCAAATCTAATTCGACGGTGTCCCGGCTTTTCACGGCAAAATAAATACTGCAATCAGTGGTTGATCTTAAACTATTACTACCCGCCCATATTTTAAGTTAAAAACTAAGTGAATCGAGTTTGAAATACTGCCTGCGGATAGCACCATAACTGTTTCGAACATTCAGCCTTTTACTGTACTTAATTGATGCCCTACTAGGCAATCCAGGGACGTAACGGTAAATCTACAAAGAAGTACTTTAAAATCGACACATTTGAAGTTAAAATCAGTTCGGGCGTTTTCGAGTTATAACGGTGAAAAGAAAACCTCCACTATCTACTGTGGCATATATATTTTTTATCCTACATTCCGCCATAAAACAAACATATCTCTACATTACATATTCCTTGATATAAATATTTTCTATTCAGTCCTCTAGATTCTTCATATCAAGGTTAGACGATAATTTTTATCGTGAGCGAAGCCACGGGTTCTGCTAGTATAGATATAAAGATAGAAGATTGTGCGTTATATCACAGTTAATGATTGTTTAAATAACAATAAATTTGTCAATATTAATAGTAATGGTCATCTTTCTGAACATGCTTGAATTTTTAATCACTATGATCACAAAATTCCATACTTTTCTATAGTTTAAAAATTCCCCCCCAAAATTTTATTTGATGGCGCCCTGAGCGCCATATCCCCCCATTCTGGGCACCCCTGCCACTGCCGATAATTGAAGGGAGGTATGAATTTAAGTTTTCGTAGGTTAAAAAAATCGGCCGCCATCTTGGATCCGCCATATTGGATGAAATAATTATTTTCAAATGTAAACATAGTGTTGTGACACATCATTTTGAACTAGATTTTCACGCTGTTTACAATGCCGAAATCCGTTTTTGAAAATCTTGACTCGTTTTCAAGATATACCCAAACAAAGATTATTCCCTATATAATCCTTATGGACGTTTCGAGCTTGGAATACTTTTTGGGATTTTTTGGACTATTTCCCTTATAGCTCCGGATATAATCAAAGTACGTTGTTCGTTCTAGTCTTAAAATATTCAGTAGGATTTTGGCTTCAATATAAGCAACTTATCAATTGATTCAGATTCATTAGAGATGAGTTATGATACCTTTATTAACCATAAAATGTGATTTTTCTATATTCAATATTCAGTAAAAATTGTATATCTCAGATTCTAAATAAGATATAAACTTTTTTCTAGTCTTAAACTGATCAGTAAAATATTAGCTTTCATTTGAGCTATTGATAATGAAAATAGGACAATTTTAAGCCGAGGTATATTATTTTATTTAACATAAAATTTAACGTTTTTAGCATTCAATCTTCAGTTGATATATCTCAAGCTCTAAGTGAGAGATAATCCCCATTTAAGTCTCAAATTGAATGGTAAACTATGGGCTCTCTTTTGAGTTATTGATCTTGAAAATCAGTCAATTCTAAGAAGAGTAATAAAATCCTTTATTCAAATTAAAATGTAATTATTTTAGAGTTTTATCCTTAAGTAAGGACAATCCTTTTTAAGTTCTTAAATAAATTGGTGATTGATTGGCTTTTATTTGAACTATTGATCTTGAAAATCGGAGAGGTCTATCCTGAGTTTTAATCCTTTATTTGACAGTATCATTTTAGAGAAATCTCATCTTATGGTTAATAAAGGTATTATAGCTCATCCCTAATGAATCTGAATCAGTTGATAAGTTGCTTATATGGAAGCCAAGATCCTACCGAATATTTTAAGACTAGAACGAACAACGTACTTTGATTACATCCGGAGCTGTAAGGAAAATAGTCCAAAAAAATCCCAAAAAATATTCCAAGCTCGAAACGTCCATAAGGATTATATAGGGAATAATCTTTGTTTGGGAATATCTTGAAAACGAGTCAAGATTTTCAAAAACGGATTTCGGCATTGTAAACAGCGTGAAAATCTAGTTCAAAATGATGTGTCACAACACTATGTTTACATTTGAAAATAATTACTTTATCCAATATGGCGGATCCAAGATGGCGGCCGATTTTTTTTAACCTACAAAAACTGAAATTCATACCTCCCTTCAATTATCGGCAGTGGTATTATGACACCAGAATCATTTATACATCACCTGTGGCGTTTGTTTCCTATATCTTTAATGCTATTGTCACCTTCTTGGACGCCATCTTGAAAATGAGGCACTTCCGGTGGTCAAACTTTGGTAAACTTGTAGTATGTTGTTCTGCATATAAAATATGACAGAAAAACACAAAAATCTCCCTTATAGGAATTTCTTCAGGGTTAGGTGTTTTTTTTTCATATCTTTCCTCGACTAATAAGCTATTACAAATTCATATAGTTGTTTTTTGTGAATTTAACAATAAGTTGTAATTGTAAAAATAGTTCCCAACATTCTCTAATCTAAAAAATAATAACAATTTCAATTTCTTTTGGAGATTTTGATGATATGATCAAATCAGAATCATCAGCATAAAGACATAATTATGTTTTATTTTGCCCATAGAATAACATACCTCCATGCCCTTGCCCCTTAGACCCCTTAGACAAAGACCCTAAAATTAAACCTTGGGGTTTCCCAAATTTGATTGACTGATATATTGAATATGATATTTGATAACTCTATTATGATTTATCACATGGGTAATTTCCACAAATTGAAATCTATTTGACAAATAAAAAAAAACAATTAAGAGCCCTTTTAGATATTCAAATGAAAAGTGTATCTAACAGTTTAGTATTTTTAACACTTTTGGTTGCTTAAGAAAGGTCCATAAATATTCCTGGTAGTGCAGTAGCAAATTATTCTTAGTTAAAAAAAATTAGGCGGTCGGAAAAGGAGTTTCTTTACTATTGCCATCTACTTCCCTCCACCAACTCTCATAGCTCATCATTCAAATTCTGTTTGGATGTCAATTTCTGGTTTAAATTAGGTTTTTTTATTATTTTAATTATAAATTATTATTATTGTTATCAATTATTATTATTATGATAAAGGAAAAATATATAAGCTTCAGATTAGATTGTCTCGAGAATGACATCTTCGGTATTGAAACTGCCAGGAAAGTAGGAAAGTAAGTCGGAGACAAGTGGATAACACATGTTGATTTATGACCACCTATTTTTTTAAAACAAAGATTAGCATAAAATGATACTATGCACAAATGCCGTAACAGTGAACATTAGTACAGTCTTATTTTTCCCCATAGTTACAGTAAGTGCTCAACAAACAATATGTTTGCGCTTATATTAGAAAAAGTAATTTGCAAAAAAGTACAATGTTAACTAATGTTTGTTTTTTACAATGTTAATGTAAAAAAATATTAATGTTTCAGTCTTTGGTATAATTCATTTTTGACCACCTGAGCAAAGGGACATATTTTCTATGCCCTTGCAGGCAAAGTAATTCCTGGTTGGGAGTGTAGTAATTATCTGGGAATGTGGTTCTTCGTCATGATTGTTAGTTGCTTTCCCTGAAACAGAACCAGATTTGTTTTTACACATTCTGCAGATGACTAGCAAATAAATTTAAGTGGTTCCAAATACGAATAATGACTTGCAGATAGATATACACTTAATATTTATCTCTGTTTGTTTTGTTTTCAGTTATCTTTAGTTTTCCACGACTTTATCCCCTCCACTTCTGTCTTAGATTCATTCAGTTCAGCTGTATCACATGAGACACACAAGGACTCAAAAGCATTTGTAAGTAAAGATTGATGTTCTCGTAGTATTTTAGTCTTGGCATTTTAAACTTTCTAGCATTATAATGCTGTATGTGTGATGTATTGTTATTCATGTGTAGACAAAGCACTTAACAATGTAACAAGGTAATGTGTTCCTGTTTTTTTTTGCGGTTACATAATATGATTCTTTCAACCCTGAAAATCTTCTAAAGGTTTATTTATTTTAACATTATTGTATGGTACTTGTTAAGAACTAATTCGTAAAGTTACCTACTAAAACTCACTTTAGTGAATTATTTTTACAATATCAAATTAATACAATTTTTTTAACATTTTGATTTTTTTTTACTGTACTTTAAGTAAAGTCTTAATTGAAATGATGTTCTAAATAATTTAAAAATCCAGTTCAAAAGAACCAAAACTATTATAATGTATGGTCATACATAAATAAGCAGTTATAATGTTTTAAGTCAACTGTCAAGCCGTTTTAGAAAACTACACTGTAGACATTACTCATCTATTATATAATTACGTAAAGGAAATTTTTGCGCCCATATTGTGGGTGTTTGGCAAGTCACAGGTTGATAGGAGGAGGCTCAAATTAAAGGTCTTGATATCAGGGAATCGGTAAATACTGAAATTTCTTAAAAGCCACCAGAAAATGAGAAATAACGTAAAAAATCTGCTATTTAAAAAGCATTGGGACTGAAAAACGTCTGCTTTGTTTCTATTAAACATGTGGTGCTTATATTTTATTCAAAGCCATATGATAGATGTTGAAATCAGTTTCATTCAAAAGCACCAAAAAATATGAAAAAAGTTCAAAGTTTCTAAATATGAAGGTTGAATGTACTGTAACAAATAATGATTTTTTTACTTTTAAAAATTCCTGTTTTATAGTCAGGGGCTCTACCCTATTCACCATTTAAAAAACATGATGAGTTATACGTCTGTTTTGTTTACATCATAACATTTAGTTCATGGTAATGTAAAGCCAATTAAGTCCCAAGTGATTTGTTATATTAATATATTCAATAAGCACTGACGTTCTATTCAACTTGAGTGCAGATTAATGTCTGTGTCCTAATGGCACAGAGGAAACTTATTATTTTTAAGGCCCACCTCTGCCAGTTTAAAGTGTGGTTATAAGTGGCCATAGCTTTGACCGAGCAAGAACAGAGGAGTGTGCTGCACCAACGGCATTTTGAGTGTATCCTCAACTTCCACATTTATCCTACAAAACATATTCGCACATTTAAATTTTGCCAAGTATATTTTATCTCGAACCTACCAAGACAAAGCAGTGTTTATTTTCGATCTCAAGTATATTTGTAACTTAACTTCTTTTTTGTATTCACATCCTCTTTATGACACCTCAATTTTTTTACGTTTTTGTGTAAAATGTCACAACTTTGCTGGGGATATAAATAATTCCTGCAGTCTGTGGTTAACATTTAGAACTTTTCAAATCATTCCATATGTTTAGTTGTAAACAAAGTGAATTCATGCAGTTTGTTTGGATGTAGAAGGTAGTGCAACTGTTCCAAAAATAAAGAAAATGTAGTCTATGTCAAAATATTTATGGGATCGAGCTTTCGGGGATCTGCCTCAAAATCCAACATTGATATATTGCAAAGATTCAATCTAAAGCCCTTTGTAAAATTCTTAGTGCTCCCTAGTATGTCACGAATGAAGTGATTCATAATGATATCAGAATCCTGAAAGTGAAGTAAGAAATATCTGAATTTAGACCAAATATTTAAATAAATTAGATCATATTAATTTCCTTGCTATGAACTTGCTGGACTTTAGCGAAAATGTCTACAGACCTTCAAGGAATGACATCCTGGATTTACCTTTAAGATTTGAAAAGGCATGTCTACATGTAACAAACTATGGTTTTTACATAAACTATAGTTCATGATTATTCCCCATCACAGTTTGTTTGTGCCATAGGGCAAGAGAGCTTATTTATAATATAATGTTTCAGTTATATAATACCCTGAGCGGATATTTTTTTGTCCATTCTGTTCTGTTAAAACGACGGTAATAGCTTATTTCTAAGGAAATTCGCTAAAACAATAATTTCAAGCAAAAGTAACTATTTGATTTTTCAATTACAACTTCGGAATTCATTCAACATGAAAATTACAAATCTTCTCATACCAGGGCCTAAAAATACAGAAATTAATATAATTGGAAACACATTCAAAGTGAAACATGCTATATTAAATTTAGGAGAAACTACAAAATGTGGTTATTATATTTCACTAGTGGCTTGAAGGGACTAAACGCCCCTAATAAGAAGACATTCAAACGATCCTCAGTTATAGTACCTGGTGGACCGAGCCTTGCTCGGTGTTATTTCAAATTTACCAGTTCATCCAGTTACTATAAAATATTTCGATGTCATAAAACTGATAAATATAAACCTTTTTTATTGCTCCATGGACTCTTCATCCCATTTGCTGTATTTTCCCTTGATGGCTGTAGATACCAAACAGCTGTTATGATTACTTCATTTGTTTACACTTTCCTTGTTTATTTTCGTTGCTATCACGGCAACCCATAAGGCCAATGTTAAAATTTTACAACTTTAAAAATCGATTTATTGCGTTATTAGATTTTCTCTGGCCAAGTAATCTGCGTAAAAGACGTTTTTGAGTCATAAATTACTTACAGTGCCGCGACAAGGTATTTTTCAGGAACATGCGAGAGCCTACATTGGCGCCCCTTTTACTAGACTTATGAATCAGTTCCCCACCACCCCTCAGGGTGGTTAAAGCTATCATTTGCGAAATTAAAAAGAATATTTAGAAGTTACTGTGTTGAGTTGTATGCATTACATATTTAAAGGTTTTGTATTGATGGGTACGGTTTTGTATTGCTGGATTTAAGTCAAATAAAATTATCCAAGTAAGGCACACGCTAATCGGGCGATTCTTGCTTCAACTTGCAAAAAAAATTAACATTAGAGCCCAGTCAAATCAGACCAACCTAAGAAGGAATATACTAAACGGCTAAAAAATGCCACAGTTGTTCGTTGCTCGGCCCATTTAAACCACTTGCTAAAAGTTCCCGAGGACGAGGGATGAGTTTGAGTGTCTAGAAGTTTTCAGTTCCCCAGGTCTTGGTTTTGAGTCTTAAAATTTATTTTGAAAACCAAACTGAAAATTAAATTAAATTTTAAAGGTCTTGCTAAAACCAGTGGCGGATCTAAGGGGAACAGCAGGGGCGCCTGTCCTGGGCCCCGGCCATTAGGGGGCGTCAGCGGCACCCCAACTGGCTGGCTCCGGTTAAGTCAAAATTGAACAAAATGAAAGTCAAATTTTTCGTTCTGCCCCGGGCGATAGTAAGTGTAGATCCGTCATTGGCTAAAACGAAACTCTGGTGAAAACAAACTCATTTACCTCACCCATTCATTTCAAATTGACATTCATTTTATTCATTATTGCAGCTACAATTCACATACCCAAAAATTTACATTTGGAGTTATTTGGAAAAAATAATCACTCCACGGGCGCGGGTGATTACCACCAAATTAAAATGTTTGCGAGTTTTAAACACCTTTAAAAGACTCTACGGGTGCCAGCATGCTCCAACAAAAAATAATTTCGCTCTTTGAATAGTTTGAATCGTCTCTACCGGCACCGGCAAACGCCTCCTAAACTCACATTACGAACCTTGACTAATTTCAAAAGGGCTACGGGCGCCGCGCCGGGGCCGGCTAACACCTCCAAAATGGCGAAAACTCGATCATGTTTAGCGCGTTGAACGATTTGTAATTGCTCCCCCGGGAGCCCACCAAACTCACCAAATTACATGATTTACACTTTGAACCATTGAAAAATGCTCCTCGAGCCCCATTAGTTGGAAAACGCCACATACATTAAAGTTTGGCAAGTTGAGCAATTTTGATAGACTCTCTGAAGTCTGCAAACACCACAAAACATTAATTAATTTAGCTCTTTAACAAATTGAAAATGCTCCACGGGTGCCGGAAAACGCCTCCAAGACGAATATTTTACACATTAAACAAAATTGTAAAATACTATCCGGGCGCCAACAAAAGTCGCCAAAATGCATGTTCAGCACTTTAAAGGCTTCTCGGGCGCCGTTGCGGACTTAAAACGGCACCGGCTTCGGTGGCGCCCTCTCCTAGTCGGCGCCCCATGCGGCCGCATGTTTCGCATGGCCCTTGTCGTGGCCCTGATTACTTATTTACAGACTTTGAAGGACATTATCGGAGCCGTTTTTGAGATAATTGTGCAAGCAAGCAAACAAGCATACAAGCACAATAACATTACTCATATAAGAGTATAGGATAGGATACGCCTAGGACGAAATACCCTCATAGCAAACTGGCTTTTAAATCTACTATTTGTTAGATATAGCTCATGGTTTTCAATCAAATTTCAGCATCACATGTTTTATGTAAACAAAGTTGTCGTTTTTAGATCCCAGTGCAGATATTTTACGTTATTTCTTGTTTTCTGGAAAATTTCAAGCAATTTCAGTATGTTTCCCGCCATCACGGTAGAGGTACCTTTAATTTGAGCCCACTCCTATCTTTCTACGACTTGCCAAATCTTTCTACATCTTTCTTTGTACCTAAATATCAAGAAATGACTATATGGCGCAAAGAATGTTTACGTAATATAATTTTTAAAAGACCGCCTAAAACATCTGTGAGAACAACTAGAATACATCGGTTATTGCATTCAAACTATATACTGTCTATATTAAATATTTATTTATTTTATTTATATAAAGATTTACTTTAAATGTTATATTTTACTATATTTATCTATTTGAAAAACAGTGATATCATACCCAAAAACACAAAGTGTTGAAGGGTCGCCAAGCCCTAAAAATATGTGATATCAAAGTGCATACCAAGTCAATTTAATTTCCTGTAGTCCAACAATGTTCATTAGAATACATAATTAAATTTGTTTGAATGCTATTGTTCTGAATACTGATTATAATTCTTCTACATGTACTTGGCCAGCAGCTTATGAATTTATATATTTATGTTAAAAGTCTTCTATGTAGGTCACTTTGGAAAATACAAACGTATAACTAATTTAGCGTCTGTTAAGCTGCTGACCAAGTACATGTAGAAGAATTATAATCAGTATTCAGAACAATAGCATTCAAACAAATTTAATTATGTATTCTAATGAACATTGTTGGACTACAGGAAATTAAATTGACTTGGTATGCACTTTGATATCACATATTTTTAGGGCTTGGCGACCCTTCAACACTTTGTGTTTTTGGGTATGATTTAATTTTACACTTCAAATTTTAAAATCTGTTATGATGTTATATCGAATTATGAGGGTAAAGAAAACCCTATAGCCCATAAATATTTTAATCATTTAATGTTTTATAAAAACAATCAGCATTTTTTAAAATAATAATTATAATACTTGTATAGTCCATGGTATAAAATTTACAGGAAACTTAATTTATTTTACTTTATTAATTTACTTAATTAATTTCATAGGAAACTGAGAAAAAACAGAATAATCAATGATTGAAACCATTCTGCTGCTGCTTGCTGTGGGCATTCTATCACTTATATGGACCTGTCGAAGACCTAGCAATTATCCACCAGGTAAAGGCAATGGCATTGACCACAAATATTACGGCTTTTTCACATTGTAGTTCTGAACCTCTAATACATAATGGTTTTAGTACTCAACTTCGATAAGGCGACTCCAAACTTATTATATTGCACAGTCCATGCTTTTATGGGCACTGATTCTTGAGGTTGATGAAACACCAGAGTGGGTGTTTTTTGGTAAAGGACAAATGTCCTTTCGGATACAAGTCCAAACTTGGAAACCACACTCTTCCCGTTCCACCCTCTTAGACATTTTTGAGGATTGACAGGTCAGTTGTGCGTTCTTTTATCAAAATAAATGGCAGATTAGTGATTATGTTGCTGTTGTTAATGTGCGTATTAGTGTTGTCAAAAGAACAATGTGTGTGAAAAACCTCTGACCACTGGTTTTAACCCAAAAAAATTAAAATAGGCGAAGATTATCCTAAAAAAAATTTTAATATATTTATTTCAATTGTTAAGGAATTCAGTATTTTAATATATACTGGGTAAACTCAACATCATTTTGGAAAATTATATTCATGCTTGTTTTTGATCATTTGTTTCTGTTCATATAAGTCCAGGAATTTGAGGAAAATCGACCTAACAAATCCTGACCAAGTTGAAGCTTTGCACAGATGTTAAAAAAACCTCCTTGGTAAAAACATTTTTTTTAATTCAAGGAGTGCTAAAACTAATGTATCCACTAAAAACTAAAATTCATAAATTTTGACGTAAACAATACTTTTTTCTTATACAGTACTATGTATAGGGGGGAGAAAGTAAAAATAACTGCTTATATTATTAATATTGTAAAATGTTGCAATTCTAATACACCTGCCGTAAGGAATACATGTACAATTTTATGTCAAAAACATTGCCAAAGGGGCGAAGCAGAATCCTGATTAAAATTCCAGTCATTTGACACCTCAATCATCAAATTTGGTTCATAATAAAGATGTTGATAAGCTCACAAAATGATTCCTAATGGTGATATTTCTACTTCTTCCTTAGGGAATATCTTTTGTGTGAGCCTAGTATTGATGACTGAGGTGTCCAATAAGTGGAATTTTTATCAGGATTCTATGAATATAATTTATTACTCAATAACATCGAAGGGCTTCGCCCCTTGGCAATCAATCAATCTTTTTTTTTTATTCATCATCTGTACATCATTGGTACATTGAATTGCGTCAATTTTACATATATACATAATATACATTACAAATGATTGCAATATAACATTAAAATATATACGGAAATCAAAACATAAACTAAAAAAAACAATCTTTGGTTAACATGATATACAATAATACAAACCTCTGTACCAGTCAACCAACTAACCAGCACCTTCATAAAATTCCTCAATAGAGTAAATGGCCTTTACAGTCAGAAATATTTTAAATTTATTTTTAAATGCATTTAAACTGTTATCATTTTTAATATAGGCCTAACATGATATATATTTCAAAAATTTAGATCCATTGTAGGTTGTTTTCTTTTCAAAAAATGTCAAACGATGCTGATCAGTGCAGATTTCATTTCCACCTCTTGTGTTGTAAGAGTGTGTTTGATTGTTTAATTTTACTTTTTGGGGATTAGTTTTAATGTGAATTATCAAATCAAAAATAAACTGTCCATAAATTGTTAGAATCTTTAGGCCTTTTAGGTGTTTTTCAACTGATTCATCTTTATTCAAATTTAAAATGTTCCTGATAGCTTTTTGTTGGCTTTTGAGAATCATACCTAAAGAAGTTTTGTTTGCTGAACCATAGACGCAGATACCGAAAGCTATGTGAGAGTGAGTGAAAGAAAAGTAAATTGTCCTTAAAGTTGCAGTATCACAAAGGCCTGACATTTTTGAAAGAGCCTGGATTGATTTTGTTTAGTACTCCTTGAATGTGTTGATCCCAACTCAAGGTTCCATCAATCTTCAATCCAAGAAAATTAGTTGTATCTTTGCTTTCAATTTGACCAACTGTGGGTAGTGCTTGGCAATGCTTTTATATCAATTTTTACCTGAAATCTTTATGGCAGGGTTATTAGAGTTGCAAAGTTTTACAATATTAATAATATCATTAGTTATTTTTAAAATTTCTTATAAATGATTATACTCATTTATTTGAAATTTTCTCCTCTACAAAAACGCCATTCCGACTTTTTTGTTTCTAAAAACCTTATGGTTTTTGTGTCAATTGAAAAAATGTATGGAGACACAGACCGGAAATGGTTTTTTCATGATGGCGGCTTGAAAATAGCAGGGATTTCTGGGGACTATAAGGATTTCAATTAGGAGGTTTACTTAACATGTGGGCGAAGTTTCAACTTGGTCAGGATTTGTTAGGTCGACTGACTATTTTACGCCTGAAATTCCTGTAGTAACTTATTATAAACCAATTAATTGCCTAATTGTTTTTATAAGAAAAGAATGAAGCTAAAATGCTAGATTTGGAAGCAACATTTTAGCAATGGCTGCTCTAAAATAAACTTTTTATAAAGGGTTTTCAGAGATTCCAGTAGTCTTGATAACAATATCATGACCCTCAGTAAGAAGAGACACTCAGTAAGAAGACTGACTTCCGAATCCCCTTGAGAGTCATTTTATCAAGGTCCTCAGTAACTTTGTTCCTCAGTAACTTTGTTAATAAAAGAAATCTTTTCAGTTTTTTTTCAATCTGTTAAATAATTACCAGAGCACTGTCTAGAATTCTATATTATTTTATCATCTAAATTTGTGACTTTGAATCATATCCAAATGTTCATTAATCAAACCTGTATGGAAGACAATAAAAATCACAAAAAAAATATTAGAGACTTTTAAGATCCACTCAAAACGTAAGTTTTAGGGTTTTGAAAATTAATTTGTGATAAAACTACAAAAAGGCTCTATTACTGATTATATTACGTTCTTAGAAACAACCTGCATTTGTATCTCTGACATTATTCTTCTAATACGTTTTACCATTGACAATACACCTGTAGTAGACTGCTAGCCCAATGGACAAGAACAGACGCAAAGTTTTGACGTAGTTATGACAGTCCTCAATAGATAGCGCCACCAGAAAACAATGTATTCAGTCAGGGTGTAGTTAAAGTATATCATTAGGTAGTTACTGATATCCTAAAATTAAACTGTACTATATCTAAAGTTTCTACCACGCTGTTTGCAAGTAAACCGCGTATCCATATTCAGTTTATAAGTATAAATAATTTAGATGAGGCGAGCACATTACTTTTTGAGATACCGATATAATTTACTCTATCTGAATCAACAATCGCTCACTGGCGACAAGCTGCACAATACTGTTTACCGACCTAGGTTTTCTGACCGCTCTCGCCAGGTAGCTCTAGCGTCTTTGCTCACATGAATCGCCATTAGGTTTTGCATCTATTTAGAATATATATATAATCAATGGTTTTACTCTCACAAATTAAAAAAATATTCAATGATTTAATATGTCAAATATACTGAGCATTATTTGAAACAAAAATTAGATCCATTAAAAAAAATATGTTTTAAAGTAAAGCAATCTCAAGTAATAATGCTGTGGCCTTTGAACTGACAATGTTGTTTAAGCCTCAAGGAGCGCAAATGGAAAGTTTCTCCGCATGCAACTATTTTTTGAATTAAAAGTACTTCTTGCATGGGTGTTGGTAGTAATGTCCACCACTCCACTTCACAAACACCTTTCCAGGAAACCAGTGGGCATATTTTCATCAACATAATCCTTTTCTCGTTAGTCTTATCCTGGATTTAGTCACATGCAGTCAGAGTGTGGATTTATTCTCTGTGGGCGCCCTAAATCATGACTTGTTTGTGCAGAGTTCAGTTCCTCATACGCCCTTTCAGTTAACTCTTTTTAGAAATAATAATTTATGCTTAGAGCATGTTTTTCTCCCATAGTTTACTGTCAACTGTAATGGATCGTTTGGAAGAAAAAATACTTTTTAAATTGCTGGATTGCATCTTATTACAATTTACAATCAGGTTTTTTAAATTTTATCTACTCACTTAACTCATTTTTGAATTTGTCTGTGTACCATTAACACAAAGTAAAAATAGTTTTGACATTTTCAGGAACAAAATTAGAAGTCTTTTTATGTTTGCAATTATAAAATTTTTTTATCATTTCCAAAATCTTAGCCTTATTAAAATTTTACTTATAGAAATAGGCTTTATACATTTAATGCATAAACCAATAGAATTTCTTTTTTGATGATAGCAAATGTATTTGAGAGAAAATGAATGAGTTTCTCTATTGCAGAGAAATATTCTGCAAGAACCCATTCCTGTAATAAAATCACTAGTAACAGGTTTATAAATAGTAACAAGAAATATAGATAAATTGAAGTTACAACGAACAAGATACTCTAAAACACAAAGGGCATTTACATACACAAATATACAGCTATACAATAAGCTACCATCAAATATAAAAAAATTATGTGATGACAAATTTAAAAAATACATGAAGGCATTCTTAACAAATCATTGTATTTATGATACAAATGAATTTTTTAACCTAAAATTTTAATAATGTTGTATATATAATGAATATTTTGTAAAACATTGTAATGCACCAAATGGTGCCATATACAATAAAGAATTATTATTATTATTAATAAATTACACAACACTATTATAAACAGTATAGCTCTTAAAAAGTGTAACTATTTCACTGTATAATTTTTAATACCTGTTAATAGCATGTTGAATAAACTATTGGCATTACATATAGTTTAAGAAATTATTTTTAACAATACAAAAACTAGATTTTATCAATGCAGAATTTACTTCCCTGAGTGCTCTCTCACATTAAAAAATGTGTGCAATCCCTCAAAAGATAAGTCCGCTTTACACTGGTCGAATAACTCAGCCAAGTTGTAAGGATCAGCTGATTCAAATTGTTCAAAATTGCCAACTCGTCCACCACTCGACTTACCCTTTCCTCAAGGTTGGTTTACATTGTCTAGTACTAGCTTGCATGTCTACTCACTCTCATACTCGACCAATGTACACCGGACTTTACCATGGTTTTCAACACAGAAAACCCAATCCTAAAGTTTAAAGTATACAACACTCTGATTTAAAGTAAATAACAGGTGGGGCCACAAGAGAGTATGTTGTCCCAACCTACAACGTTGCCATTTAAGTGCGCCGAGGCCTTGCTAAGGAGATGGTTATGATTAAAGTTTTTATTGGTGTCATACGAATTTTTCTTAATTAGGTCCAACTCCTTTACCGATTGCCGGAAATGCCTTCCAAATGCCCAAATTTCCGAGACACCTCTACCAAGCTGTGGAGGAGTGGTCCAAAACGTACGGCCCAATCATAGGACTCGTCATCGGAAGGACCAAGCTTGTGATTGTAACAGGGGCAGACAACGTGTTGGCAGCCCTAAGGAAAGAAGAGTTCCAAAGTCGGCCTGACACATTCCCACTCCGGGAAAGATCTTGTGGAAAACTTTTAGGTACTTAATTTTGGAAAACTTTTAGGTTAATTATTTTATATTAATAATTGCTATATTATCTTTAATTTTATTGACAACCTTCAAATTATTTCCATTTACCGTCCTAATTTATCAATCCCAAGAAGAAAATGAGATTCTCTTGAGTACTTGGCTTAAAATACCTACCTGGGTAGGTCGCCACTTCAGAAAAGTATGTAGTATATATATTAGTGCATTCTGGGGTCAGATCCTGATATACTCTCTGATAGGATTCTTGTGTGCACTTATGGGAAAGACACAGGGAGAATGTTGCTTCTGGGTTTTTAGGCACAGTTGAATAGGAGGATATGGACCTTTACTAAATAGTGAGAGTCATTTTTAAATTATAATTTCGATAGCCATGCAGTTAGTTGCAAACTTTAAAATACATATACATATATCTGTAATAACAGTAAATAAACATCTTTAATACTTATAATGATAATAAAACAATGCTTTTTATTTCATAGGAATATTTTTTAGCAATGGAGAACAGTGGATGTCTACGCGTAAATTTGTTGTAAAACAAATTAGAGCATTTGGAAAGAATGAGAAGGAGAGTCTTATTGCTGAGGAAATCAGCCAACTCATGGATACTTTAAAGGAGAAAGATGGAAGCATCATTGAGGTATATTATTGATTTCAGAAATAAGAACTCAAAAATAAGATTTTTATCCTTTTTATCGTCTCTTTTGCACTCCTAGTTTCGATGTTTTCAAAATTAAATCCCTTTCATAACCCTGTACCATATTTTAGCCCAATAAAGCAAAAGTGTTCCAATTTAGGGATAAAAATCTTTAGCGTGAAATCATACTCCTGGTGCAATCTCTAGTGATGAGTGCCAAACTAATTTAGCGGGTGCTCAATTTCTGGCTTCAAAACATCTATAAGCATGAGCAGTCTCCTTTTAGTTTAAAGTCAATGATGTTACCTAGCTACTGAAAAACAAAAAGAAAAACCAAATCTATTCATTTTTAAAGCATTTAGCACAGTGGTCCCTAATTAGTGGACCGTGGTCCGGATCTGAACCGCCACCTGATTTCCTCTGGACAGAGAAACATTACAAATCAAAATTAGAAAAATTTGTATGGCAGCGCCACACCGAAACGTCATCACGAGCGGTGACCAACAGACGCCCGCAGCACAAATGAATTCTTTGACCTGACCAACTGCGAGAGCTTACTTAATGCATAATTAACTTTTATCTCACAATCAATTTATTTTATAATTTTTGCAGACCTAGATATTCTGAACATAACCTTTTAAACTAATTTGATTGGTTTCAAGTTAAACATATTTGGCTCTTTTTTGTTGTATGCAGGGTTTTATTCGGCAGCTCTCTACATAGTCTTTAGATACAGGTACAACAAAATAAAATATGTAATACAGTAGTAGTACAAATAGTGTGTATCATAGAAAACAAGTTTCATTTAGTAAACTAACTAAAGGATATTGCAATATTACAAAAACAAAATGTTGTGATAAGATAATAGTTCTAAGATGGTTGCAAAACCCATTTTAATTTTAAATTAAATTGGGTGAAGAGCTCTTTAACAAAATTCCTGCATAGCCAAAATGTTTCTTAATTCCAACAGGGCAGCATCAATTAATGCGTGATTTCAATTTTAGTTTTAATACTTTTAAAATGCCTAAAATTACAAGTTTTCAGTTCTAGTTTTTGCAAATTCCCTGGACTCCCCGTCTGCTGGGGGGTACTCCATACCCTCCAGACTTCCCAGTTTATGCAACCCAAGCCGTTAACCAAAAGCCTATTATCATTGAAATCAATTGAGAATCATTACTGGCAGATTGTTTTGGATTTTAAATTGCATTTTGAGCTTAGATGTATTCCCTCATATCATTAGAAACCCCTTAATTTTTTCTTTGTATTATTGCTATTTCTGAAACACCAACAATTAAATTGCAGTTTTAAGTATAAATTATGAATGTATCAAACACTCTTATTGTAGAAAATATCAAAAAACTAAGTTTTATTTGAACAGTAATAAAAATTGCATAAATCTAATAATTTAAACAGTATTGTGTTGTAGTAACTCTTTTTTTTAGGGAACCGGTATTTTTGGCGGGGCCTCAGTGAATGTTATATGGACAATTCTTGCCAATAAAAGAATTGATTTAAATGATCCAGAGTCAAGAAAGTTTTTGGCTAGTTTGACCAAGATGATGCGCAATGGAAACCCAGCTGGTGGAAGCTTGGTTGACATCTCTCCTCTGTTCAAATACATTGATTCTAATTTTAAATTGACCCAGATGACTTTTAAGGAAATTCGAGATTACATTAGGGTAAGTTTGATTTCTGGCATTTAACATAGAATTGTCGGTAACTTTGTAAATGAATCAGCTGATCTTTGCCAGTAATTAAGGATTTCACATCATCCATTCTACAAACCCTTCCTTCATTCATTTTCACCTAAAATAAACACAAGGATGTAAAGGTGTTTAATTTGATAATGCTAATGGTTAGGGAAATAAAGTGTGTTCATTTTTTTGTGCACACCATTGGGATCTCGTAAACTATAACAGATACAAGAAAGGTTAAATTAGCAAAGTAATGCGTAATAAAAAGACAAGTAAAATGGTGGTGAGCAATTAAAAATATTCGACCAAACTCGTTCGCTACGCTCAAAAAACCATTTTTGCCCCAAAACTAAAATTGCCAATAACTCTCTTATTTTTTAAGGTACGAGGCTGTAAGTGGGGTCAAATTTACACAAAACTTTACGTAGAATCTAAATATTTAGTAAAAAATGTGATACCAGTTATGGTTTTCTGAGAATAATGCTCAAGTTCTGAATTTTAAATGCCAACATGTGAAATTTCATTTTTCATTGGAAAGATATTTTTCTCCTGATTACTAAAATACCACACATGTAGGGGTGTGCGAGTAGTGATTTTTGAAGTCGAGTCGAGCCGAGCCGAGTTTTGAAAAATACCCGAGAGTTTCGAGCTTTTTTCGAGTCGAGTTTTTTTTAAGTTTATAATATAATAGTCATCATGTTTCTACATAATGGTAAACAATTATTATCATTACTCAAATACAAATTACAATTTCGAGGTAATTAAACTTAAAAGAGTTATTGAACTAAGAGCAGATATGCAAATAAATTATACCAAAACAAAAGAAAGAAAACCTTTTACTTAAGCTTACAATAATTCTTGATTTGATGTATTTTTCAAGTCTAACTTGTGTTTAATGCTTACCTGGGGTTTGAAATGAAATGAAAATACTAATTATAAGCCGTGACCAATTACATGTCTCAATCCATGATTAAAATATTTCCTTTGAGTTATTCACTCAGGTACATTTTTATTGATGTAACTGTCAACAAAAAAACTAAGATTTTATTTGTTTGGAATGGTTTCTAAAATATAACAAAAATAATTTTTTTACAAGATGTAATAATAACTAACCTCAAACTAGAAAAGGATATCAAAATTTATGTGTCTTTAATAACTAAAAAGAACTTTTTAATTCAAGTTTATAACAAACAAAGTTTCAGTTATATTCGTTAAAGATGGATTGACATTGTGAAAAATGGCCGTAATATTCTTTCGCACGTGCCGATATCGGGTAGACGGCGGGAGTAACTACTCGACTCGAACTTTCGAGTAATTTGCAATAAGTCGAGTCGAGCCGAGTAGTGTATACTCGGCTCGAAAAAAGCTCGATTCTCGAGTACTCGCACACCCCTACACACATGTCATATTTTCCTCTTTAAATATGTTTTTAATCAGAGAAAATGTTATTTTGTAATTGAAAATGGGTTATAATGCACTAGATTTATCATAAAAATAATAACTATGAAATCAGCTGATTTGTACCAAACAGGTGATTGACTCGAAACAGCTGATTGGCAGCAAAAAGCTGCTTCACGGACAAATAAGCATGTTCATTTAAAACAACTGATTTATTTGTAAACTATCCTTTTACTGTTAATCAGCTGTTTCTAGTCAACCAGCTGTTAACTATTCATCAGCTGTTCCCTTTTTCTTATTGTTATTATGAATTTAATACATTAAAATCTAATAAATATTTTATATTAATGGTAAAGTTAATTCATTATTGTACATGATGATGGGCTAGAATGGACTGGATTCATAATAAAAATAAGGAAAAGTGGAACAGCTGATAATATGATAAATCCAGTGCATTATAACCCATTATCATTTATAAAAAAATGTTTTCTCTGATTAAAAACACATTTGAAGAGGAAAATATCACATGTGTGGCATTTTTGTAATCAGGAGAAAAATATCTTTCCAATGAAAAATGAAATTTTACATGTTGGCATTTAAAATTCTGAACTTGTGAGCATTATTCTCAGGAAATTTTGGGTTCCCTTTCCAAAATAAAGCGATTGAATTTGTCCAGCCAAAAAGAATTCGAGACATAAACCTCCAATCATTTACTGAACAGGACGAGAAAATCCCTTAAACGTTGACTATTATGAAGAAACAAAGTAATTTATTACTATTTTTAAGTTTTTTTTTTTAATCAATTGAGTAATTAATTTAAAAATTCAGTCAATTACCAAATTGGTCATTCCCTAGTTTTGATCAAAATTTTGATCAAAATCACTCATCATCACTGCCCTCAAAATTCCCTGTTGGGGGTGGGGGCAGAAATGTGACTCCCGTTAAAAAGTGAAGGTTTTCATGATGTAAAGGTATGCCAAGTTTGGTTTTCCTACTAAAACACATTATAAAAGTTACTGGGGGTATCCTTATTACTTTAGCCTAACGCTGTACAAGCAACCTCCGTATTTTCCGAGATTCTCGGTATCTGATGCAGTCTCGGTCCGGACGATCTCAGTTAATGAGGAGTGTACTGAACTCAGATTTACTCTCCCTGAAGCTAACTGTTTCAGTTTCTCTCTCAATCTGTTATTTTTTGTTTCTAAATTTATAATTGATGTACCGGTATTGATGAACCTAATGAAATGAATTGGTTTTGTTTCAGCAAACAATAAAAGAACATGAAGAAATCTTGGACCCTAACAACCCACTGGATTTAATTGATCATTATCTTATTGAAATGAAACAAAACAGGAGTCAGCTTTTTTCAGGTATATGGTATATGATTAGTAGGTAAAATACCAGGGCCGTAACGTTAAACTTGGGGGCCCCGGGGCAAGACTGGCTGGTGGGGCCCCCCATATGGTACTCAAGCGTGAGCGTGCGAGTGTCAAAAATCATCAAACCAAATTTAATTACCCTTACCATTTTTATAGGTCATAAGTATTTAGTTTTTCCTTTAAATAATAACCCTAATTTAACAAATAATCGATAAAAGAGAATAGCTTAGGGAGTAAACTGATAGCAATATAAAAGAATTCAACATTTTTACAATCTTTTCATTGCTTCTATTACTTTACAACACAGTTATTAAAATATCATTTTATCTGTGAAACATTTGTTTCCTTCTTTGTGCCTTCGTGAAGGTAGTTACCAATAACTTTAAAAAATGATCTTTGAGCTCCACCGTTTTCAATAGAGATTAGAGCTAAGCTACTTAACCTGTCTTGTACTATTGTACTTAAATAGATTTTAATTAATTTAAGCTTGGAAAAAATATCACTCTGCCTTTGCAATAGTTACTGGGACAGTTAAGTACACGGTTTGCACACATAAAGATAGACAACGAACTATGGTCAATAATTAATTCAAAGTTCTGCCAATTCGTTTACTGTTTTATTTTTCTAAACTTCTTTTCAAATGACTGTTAAACTCAAACTCAGCACAATTGTGAAGGAAAACTACGGGAAACATATTTTGAAAACTAATCAACAAATTCAGTAGTTGTCTAGTTAATGTCGTTTTCTGAAGCAAAATACAATATTATTTGTTGGCCACAATACAATCAAAAGATTTGCTGGCCGGGAAATACTGACCGTTTTTCCTCCTGCAATACAGTCATAAACGACCGCGCTTTGAGAGCCGCGATACGACCCAAACATGCAACGGCCATGTAAAGAGTAAGCGGTTTTCCAGTTGCAAATCGACCAAAAGTTTTGCCAATCACGGAATAAACGAGAGATTTTCCAGTCGTATGTGGCCAATATCTCGGGAAGAGCGAGAGACTTGACGGCCTACAAGCGATCAAGAGATCTGCCATTTTCCGGCTGCAGGATGAGCGAGCAATTCTCCAGCCACGAAACAAGCCAGCGATTTTCTTGGCTATACGACTGAGATATGTGACGGCCATGGAAGGAGATTCAAACTTGTCAGCAGCGATACTAACTGCCAGCCATGAAACGAGCGAGTGATTTCCGGCCGCAATAGAGAGATTTGCCGGCCACTTGGCCGCGATGTAAACGACTGATGATTTTCCAGCAGCGATATTACCGAAATATTTTTTTTTTTTGTGATTTGATGGAGAGATTTTCCACGATAAAACCAAGAGAGTCTGCTACGAAACGGCCGAGATAAAAAAAAACTATAAGGAAGCTTTGGCAGCCACGAAATGGCCAGAAAATGATCCGACGAATCAATAGAGGATATCTCAGACTACGGCAATGTAGTGGACACATTTTCGACCACCAATTGAATAAATCATTCCAGTTTAGTTACCCAAATTATTGGATTACCTACTGGATAACACCTCAGCAAGCCTCCTACTCCCTTATACCACAGTTTCTGTAGCTTTTGGCTCTAAAACATGTTATTACATTATTAAAATTAACAGTAATATGATCAAATGAAAACAGTTGTAGAGAAAAATTCCAGTCTCAAAGTTGTTTAAATATCTATTCATTTTTTTTACTGGTTTTAACCTGAGAAAAATCACGTTTTTTTGGAAATAATGCGGTCGCGATGAGGTCGGGATCGATGTTTTATGTTCCCTCAGCCAAGGGCCCCTTCGGGGCCCCCTTCCCCCCTACCTGGTGGTCGTTACAGCCCTGTAAAATACTTTTCCTCCACCTCAACATTTATTGTGACTGTGACTCTAAATTTAGTCACATTTTACTCCTGGTTTATGTATTGGGTCTTTATTATTGCAGGAAGGGGACAAATGTTGTGTATTAAGGAATTGAAATACACTATCTCCATCAGTAATTTGCATTATGAGGCTATGTTGCCCTTTACTTCCCTAATAAACAAATTGCTATTTGCTGTTTAAAACACAAAAAACAAAGACCTAACTGCTTATAATGCTCCTTAAATTTTATATATGCCATCAATTATCATCTTTCTGGTCTGGTGTCTTGGCTTTTTGAAACAATTGAGTAATGTAGATTACTCTTGATGACTTGTGTCTGCATGATTGGCTTGTTTTCCTATTATTGACTCAATATACATTTTTGTAAGCAAAGATATTGTATTAGCTAATGGAGTCAAGAATGGTGCAAAGCTGAAAGAGCGCATTAAAGGCTCTGGGCGAGCACAACCGTGTCCAAATATTTTGAATCCTGGGACATTCAGGTTACGAGAGCAACAAGAAGGCCGACAACCTGGCAGGGAAAGGAGCTGAGTCCTACCTCATCGGACCTGAGCCCTACTGCCGGATCCCAGTGAGTAAAGGATGAGGAAAAATCCTTGCCTGGGTGGAGGGCCAAAAGGCACAAGCTTGATGGAACAGCACAGGCCTCAGACAGTCAAAACTGTTTATAAACCCTTTCAGGAGGGAACAGAGTGGAATTTTAAGCCTGCACAAAAGGAAAATAAGCCTGCAGATATGGATACTCACAGGCCATAGCCCCTTGAAGAATCAAATCAGCACAATAGGGCTTAGCCAAAGTGATCAATGCAGGGTTCCGCGCCTCAAGCATGGAATCTGCTAACACATGGCTGGATTGTCCAGCAACAGCCCAAAGGAGTTTGAAATACCTAAGGGTTTTAATTAAGATGTCGCTCCATCAACATTACTAAATAGGTTTATAATGCCTATATCGGGTCTCAAATTTCATATGGCCTAATGTTCTGGGGACTCAGCTATAAATAAAAAAATGTATTCTTTAAAAAAAGCCTTACAAATACTTTTTAAGATTCCTAAAATAAATTCATGTCATCCTCTCTTTAAAAAACATTAAACTTTAATTCTAGCATCATTATACATACTACAGATAAAGTGCCTGTTTTGTATAGAAGAATAAATCACAATTTTCACTACAAATGAACACCCACAACTACAACACAAGAAAAAAAACCAAATCAACATACCAACACGCAAAACATTGTTTTATCAAAAAGGTCCAGAATACATGTCAATAAAAATCTACAATAATTTACCAGAAAACATTAAGCAAATTAATGACATTTCCAAATTCATAAGAAGTTTGAAAAAATAATTTGAAGAAAAATGTTTTTCTGATATTGAAGACTATTTTACAAATGGAGACTACTAATACAATATCTTGGTTACTGATAATAATTTCTTGTTGTCATCATCAAGGCTCAACCCTCCAAAATGGTTTTGGGGGGGTGCAGGGGTTTGTCCAACCGATTCCAATATCAACTCACATCGTATGACCACTCATTTTAATTTGCTGAGTAAAAAAATAAGCCAAAGCTTGTTTTAATTAAATTTCAAAAAAGTTACCTTACAATGAATAAATAAATGAATTTTTGTTAGTGTCAAAATTATTTAACTAACATACTAATAGATATCCGCCTTAATGCGACCTTTGGCTCAGCGGCATAGGTCTACCTGCGGAGGGTTGTCTATGCGTTACCTTTTACAAAACCCCCCATATATGAAGTACCAAATTATTGCCACAAAAATAACAAATTTTTAAAAATTTCATTAAAACAAGCTTTGGCTTATTTTTTTCCTCATTCAGCATATTAAAACGAGTGGTCATACGATGTGAGCTGATATTGGAATTGGTTGGAAAAACACCCACCCCCAAAAACAATTATGGAGGGTTGTGCTTTGATGATGACAACAAGAAATTAATTATTATTTTTGTATCTTTTAAGTAGTTAATATGTGTTCTGGTGGTTCTTATTCAATTTAAATGTGAATTGCCGAACACAGAAAATACTCAATTTTAATTGACGGACAGCATTTTTTAATTTTTGAATGGCTGCCATTTTGGACTGGAGCATGATATCGACCTTCGGTTTGCGGCATTGTGTTCTTTTAACAAGCCCTTAAAATAAGCAGTCGCACGATGGGGGTTTACATTTAAAATTTGGGGCTACCCCCCAAAATCCTATTTTGGGGGCAGGGGCAGAAATGACACATATACTAGTTGGAATCTGTTGTTTAAATATGACTCTACAAGGTTCAGAGATTTATCAACCACCCCATAATGAGCTAATTTATTTATCAAGATTTGATGAGAAATAGAATCAAAAGCTTTTGATAAGTCAATTAGTGTTGCGCACTTATTAATTTTACCATCAAATTGATCAAAAACATCTGAAATGAGATTTTCCAAAGCCTTTACTGTTGATAATTTTGATCTAAAACCATACTGACTTTCACTGAAGAGACGGTGGTTTTAAAAATATGAATATATCTGCTGATAAATACAACGCTCAAAGATTTTTGAAAAGATCGGTATGAGGGAAATAGGCCTATAATTATTTGGATTAGTTTTTTCACCCTTTTTAAATAACGGGACTGTAACTGTTATTTTGAGACATCCGGGAAAAATTGATTGTTGAATCATCTTATTAAATAAAAAATGTAGTGGTTCTATTATGAAAGGGCCTGCCTTTTTTATTACGAAATTTGACAGCCCGTAGTAGTCTTCAGCTTTAGAATTACTTAGATTGTTGATTGACTCGATAATGTTGAGCCGCGTTACAGTTGACCTCTGAAATTTTGAATCAATTTTTGTATTTGTAGAAGAGAGAAAAGCCATTGGATCATACTTATTGCTTTGACTTACGCTTACACAAGCATTGACAAAATGATTGTTTAAAAGATTTATATTGATTGGAATAGAATTGCTTTTACTAGGTTCATTAATTTCATTTTTAATTACACTCCAAGCCTTGTCCTTGTTTTTTGAATTTAAAATAAACTCATCATTAGTTTTGCATTTTGCTAGTTGGATTGCATTTTTATAAATCTTCCTTAACTGAACATATCTTAATCTGTCTTCTTCACTTAAATGAGCCCTGTCCTTATAAATAAGTAACATAATTCTTATTCTAGCAAGGTGTTCAGAGTACCAATGAGAGCTATGTTGAGGCTTATGCTTTACATTTACCTTTGTTTCAATTTTGGTAACAGTTGGACAATTTTCTTCATATATAGACTTAAATATATTAACAAAAACTTGAAAACAACAATTAACGTCACTTTGAAAAGGAGATAGCTCAGAGGCCCAGTCTACTATATTCAAATTATTTTGAAAAGAACACAAAGCTCTTTCACTAAGATTGCGTATTTTTACTTCCTTTTTACACTCTTGAAAAAAGTTACTAAATTTAAGCCAAACCCCATCGTGATCCGAAAGTCCTAACTTAATAACATCAGAATCCAAACCTCTAGACATATTTATGATAATATTATCAAGACAGGCATCTAACCTAGTTGGTTTTTCATTAAGACAAGTACAGTTGAAAGATTTTATAACATTTAAAACATAATTTGTATGTTTATTTTTGTCTCTTACGTCTAAATTTATATCCCCCACTATAATTATGTTGTAATTTTTATATTTTGAGAGAAATAATAACATATATTCTATTTTCTCAATAAAAATTTCTTCTCTAGTTGATGGAATTTTATATAAGAAACAATAATGGTTTTGTATGGTTTTAACATCACTGCACATGCCTCAAAAACAGTTTCAATACACAACTCTGCTAAATCAATTGGCAACCATTCTAAACTTAGGTTTTTATTTACATAAATAGACGTTCCTCCTCTTATTGTGTTTGACCTACAATGCCAATTCAAAATTAAAAGGGACAAAAATATGAATATTTGAATAATACAACCAATGCTCATTGACACATAGTATTGAACAGTTTGAGCCATCTAACCAGTATTGTAATTCATTTAATTTATTTTGCATTGACCTAATATTGATATGTAGCAACAAAAAATCAAAAGAAAGAACAAAGAACAATTCTTTATGTAGCCAAACAACTCATAAACAAACTGAAACATGAAAGAGAGAAGCACATGTGCACAATCACAAGTATTGTGACTATTTTTTAAAAAGTTCTGACAACTACATTTTTTTTAAATGTGGACTTTTTGATGTAAATTGTGTGTACTGCCGCTGAAGATGAAGGGTAATGCCTTCGAAACATGTACGGCATAGTTAGAAGATATTTTGATACCTAAAGGATATTACATAAGTAACAAATTGAGATTAAATAAAAAGGTATCAAGGCTGTCAGAATTATTAACAATGGCAAGCCAAGCTGTCACAGCCAAACAACTCATAAACAAACTGAAACATGAAAGAGAGAAGCACATGTGCACAATCACAAGTATTGTGACTATTTTTTAAAAGTTCTGACAACTACATTTTTTTAAATGTGGACTTTTTGATGTAAATTGTGTGTACTGCCGCTGAAGATGAAGGGCAATGCCTTCGAAACATGTACGGCATAGTTAGAAGATATTTTGATACCTAAAGGATATTACGTAAGTAACAAATTGAGATTAAACAAAAAATCATTAGTACCGCATGAAATACTGTTATTTAACAAGTTATGATTATGATTAATGCTGTTTAATTTACTATATCCGTTAATGCTTGTTTGGCTAAAAAGACATCTAACCCGGTCTTTTAGACAGGTATGTCAGGCCTCACGGGTTAATGCACTTAAAAATAAAGAAATTTTTATAAGCACTATTGAATTCTGCTCAAAATACTAACTATTACGTATCTTGAATCATTGCTCTATGTCCATTTATTACCAAGATATTGATAGTGATAAACATACTACGTTGTCCCAACGTTAACATTATGGGAAATGAGTAAAATTCTATATCTTGGTTATTCTCAACAAATTTTAATAAATCTAGGTTTATGGCTTCAGCTAGATGAGTTCTAATGTATATTTGTCTAAAATCCCTGATTTTCCCATTTTTGCAACAGAAAATCCACATACTCATTACCCGTGTAATCCTCATTGGGGAAATAAAAAAAATTGTACATATATTCCTTATTTCCATGCATATCTTGATAAAACTTGGTATATGGCTTCTTATAGTTAAGATCTAAGAAATATTGAGTTAAAAACACCCATTTTTACAAACCTGTTGTAGCAAACCTGTGTACTCATTCCCCATGTTATTCTTACGGAGCTTACATAAACGTGTCACATCTCTATACGATGGGTTAAAATTTGTTTGCATTTGAAATTCGCTGAGTATGCAGGTCTGCTGCAATGGCAGTATTATATATTAAAACCTTTCAGTGTCATGTCTCAACAGGTATTTCTGTTTCTAGAGGAGGATCTTATCGTAATGGGAATGGATCTGTTTGTGGCTGGAGCTGAGTCTGTCAGTAACTCAATCGAGTTTGTACTGCTGTACATGATTCTGTACCCTGAAATACAGGAGAAAATGCAAAGGGAAATTGACGAGGTGTTGGGCAGGGCCAGAAAACCAAACTTGGATGACAAAGCAAAGTAGGTTGAATATTTCTGGATTTAATCTATTATACAGGAACTGTCCAAATCGTTCATATTATCTACTGTAACAATTAATTATTAGAGAAATCATTCCGTTAAACATCCAGCATTTAAAATGCATGACATTTTAAAATGTGTGATGTGTTCCCCTAAAAAATTAAACTATGTTGAATTTAATTTTTGAGTATATTTATAATCATAACCATTTTCGCTGTAGGCAAAATTAGTGTTTGTCAATTATTTAGTATCCTAGGCATCACAAAATTGTGTCCTATAAATGAAAAAGCTGGTCATTTACCCTTATGATTATATTGGAAAAAACTAGCTGTTTAAGTTTTGGAGGTCGCAATATCCTGTCACCTAGTCGTGCACAATACCCAGTATTTTATTTTATTATCTTGCTTTAATACAGGTTACAAAACCCAATTACATTAAAGCAGTTAAAACTACAGTTGGCGCACGTCATCCCGACCATTTTAAAGAACTTGTGTGAGAGATATAGACAATGAATGTTTAGAGAGAAATAGACGATTCCTAAATAAGCGTATGTCATTGGCTGCATCAAATTGGTTTTTTTGTACCCATTTGGTTTCCTATTGGGCGATCATTTTGTTTCTTTTTCTTGTTCTTGAAGTGATTTTATTATCCATTAGATAGCGACTCTTAAACCTCGTCTGAGATCACAGCTGTCATCAATCAAAGAAAATAAACAATACTTCTTTACTTTTGGGAAAATGATTTTTTAATTAAAACCTATGGAAACACAACTATTTCAAGTTTAAACTCTTATTTAATAACAAGTACATACAAATTCGGAGACTACAATGCATATTGTATTTCCAATTTTACAGCGGAAATGACAAAGATAAAACTTGCGTAAACAAAACCTCAAACCATAACCCTAAATATATTTTGAAAACCAAGAATTTTACTTTTGTTTTGAATATTGGTTCACTTATTTACAGCTCGTAACACTAGTAAAGGGGCGGGGATTGAGTAGGGGAGTGACTTCCCCTCCTCCCCACACCCCGATGCGTCAAAATTCTCGTGCTGGTCGGAATGACCGTGCGCCAACTGTAATATAATGTTTTTTGATGTAGGTTGAGTGTGGCAAAAGAGCAGAGTATATCAACACCTAGTACATTAACCAAGCAAATTTAAGATCATATGATTAAATAAACACGTTTACACATAAAAGGCCCTTTGGAGTAAATTCTTAACTCAGCTGAAAAAACTGAAAGTTTTGATTATTCAAAAAGAAGCATAAAATTTATTTTTTCATCTGAGGTAGCTCTGATGTTTTTGTAAATCTGGGGCAGTGCTTGTTCAAAGATAGGCATAAGATTATATATGTTCTTCAAATTTTTTTACAAGGAAATTTTTAAAATCTTGGAGCCCACCAGGGCAGAGTTCAAAGCAATAAGGACAAAACAAATTGCTTAAAAATCTTTTCTTTACAAATTTTAACATGCATAACAAGATCCCTTCCACCATGAAGGCAGACAGTCAAACTTTCTCCAGGACAATCAACTTCAAATGTACTGTTGCTTCCTGAATAATTATGTAAATACATTTTGTTAGTATGAAGAAATTGGTTCAAAGACTATTGACCAATATCAATCCCGTGGCTTTGCCCTATGAAAGAATGGCTAAATTTATTTGAATTAAGTCATGTAATGTGCAATTATTACAAACTAAAATTGGACTGATTTCTTTTAATCGTAAATTACATCTGTACTAGAATTTTTAAGCATTCAATTATTCTCTTAAAAGTGCAGCTAGTGACTCCACTCCAGGTTAAAATGAGGAGGACTGATATTTCCTCTGTATACTTTTCTGTTTTTCTTAAGATGGGCAAATGGTATAAATTGACTACCATTTTCCAACAAACTCTTAATTTGCGATTTATTTATAAAAATACTGAAATTTTCTCATAGACCGGGAGCTGAGAGGTCGAAAATTACGTCATCAGGTGCACATGTAAAAGCTATGCTGTTTTGAAGAGGCATCCTGGGGGTTTCAAAAATGGGTTTGTTAGCCCTTAATCTGGGGGCTTTCTCCAAGGTGGACAAACTTAAAAATTCGAAAAAAGATCAAAATTTACGTCATAAGGTGCATGGATTTGACACATACCATGACGTGGGAAAGGTTGAGAGGAACCTTTCCCACAAAAACTCCTAGGTGGACAAAAATTTTGGGGGCTTTGACCCAGATGGACAAACTTGAAAATCCAAAAAAAATGCCAAATTTTAAATCTTAAGGTGCACAGATATGCGGCATTTCATTCCTCAGGTATTCAGGGGCCTAAAACCGCTGAGGTGGACAACATTTTTGGGGGCTTTACCCAAGGTGGACAAGATTGAAAATTTCATGTTTCAAATTTTGGATTTTTTTAAATGCGTCTGTAACCCATCATATCTAACCGATTTCGATGAAATTTTTTTTGGGAAGTCTTAGCATGTAACTAAAACGATTTATATCAAAATACCTAAAAAAATTTAATTCTTCGGAAATTTTTCAATTTTTTAGGAAAAAAGTTTTTTACGCTCGTAAAAATTATCCGATCTTTATGAAATTCAGCACGGGCTTGTAAAGTGATAGAAACTAACATAATCTCAAATACCCCCGTTGCAGCAGACCTGCATACTCAGCGAATTTCCAGTACAAAACAACATATTTCAATCCAACATAGCGAGATTTTACAGGTTTTTGAAAGCTCCATAAGAATAACATGGGGAATGAGTATGCAGGTTTGCTGCTACGGGTATATTAAAACTGGGTGGTTTTAATTCAATATGTAGTAGATCTGAACTAGAAGAAGCCACTTACCAAGTTTTATCAAGATGTGTTGAGAAATAAGCGAGATATAGAATTTTACTTATTTCCCATAAGGTTAACATTGGGACAACGTACTGTGTTTACCACTTTCAATATCTCGGTAACCAATTGACATAGAGCAGTGATTCAAAATACTAAATTGTTTGTTTTTTTGAGCTGAATTCAATGGTGCCAACAAAAATTGGTTTATTTTTATTTTTCCATGTAAAAAACTCAAAAAACCCATTTTTGGGGGGGTTTACCCCCCTTTACCCCCCCTTACGGTAGTCGGATTGGGCTGGATTACGAACTCGTCCGAATAATTACTACTTTACATATCCATGCCAAATTTCATTAAGATTGGACCATTTTTACGCGAGTTATCGTGCTTAAAGACACATAGATATATATATATATATATAGATATATATATATCTATATATATAGATATATATATATTTATGAAAATGAACGAATAGTGTTTTTTGCTTCTGGGGGCCCCAAAACGAAAAGTTATCATGGTCTCGGGCTCAGGTCTTACCATGAGTACGACGGTAACAGCTTCTTCCCTATAGGGGAAATTCGCTAAAACTAGCTCATTCGGACTATTAGAAGGGGGGTAATAGGGGGTTTTACCCCCAACAAATGTGTTTTTTGGAATTTTTATGTTTAAAAGTTTAGAAAATCAAAGTTAGCCATTGAATTAAGCTTGAAAAAACATACAATTTGGTATGTTTAATCATTGCTCTATGTCCATCTGTTCCCGAGATATTGAGGGTGATAAACTCAGTACGTTGTTCCCATGTTAACCTTATGGGAAATAAATTAAATTGTACATCTCGCTTTTTTCTGAACATAACTTAATAAAACTTGGCATGTGGCTTCAACTAGTTAAGGTCGAATTGATTATGGCCTAAAATCCCCCATTTTTGGATTTCCGTCGCTGCAAACCATTATACATTGTTCCCATGTTGTTCTTATAGGAAGAAAATAAAATTCTCTATCCTAATTTTTTTACATATGTTAGTAAAACTTAGTATATGGCTTCTTCTAGACGAGGTTAGTTGGATATTGACTTAAAACCACCCAATTTATTCGTACCTGTTACAGCAAACCTGCTTACTCATTCCCTATGTTATTCTTATGGAGAATACAAAAAAGTCATGTCTCGCTACGTTTGGTTGAAATTACCCACATGTTTTGGAATTTTTCTTCTTACTTTCACTCAAACCTCTTTGACTCTACCAATTAGGGGCCAAAACTCCCCCCTCCTGATATTTTGCAAAAAAAAGTCTTTGAGACCTCTGGTCGAAATTGTAATTGTACTAAAAACATCAGCCAATTTTGTCTGAGAGAAGAAACCCGGCTTGCCTAATGATTTTCAACCATTAAAAAAAGTTCCTACTACGGCAAAATTATCAAAAGATGATTCAACTTGATGAGTTTAAACTACTGTAAACTGTCTAACAAACAATAGGCCAAACCAGCTTACCGAATGTCTCTTGTAGATGACATTATACTCTTCTTGTTTGAAGAAGAGGCTTGAGATTTTAAAAAATTGCATGATTCATCGTTGAATACCACGGTGAGTTTGTCCACCTTGGAGAAAGCCCCCAGATTGAGGGCTTACAAACCCATTTTTGAAACCCCTCAGGATGCCTCTTCAAAACGGCATCGCTTTTACATGTGCACCTGATGATGAAATTTTCGACCACCCAGCTCCTGGTCCATCATTAAGAAGTTGTAAATTGGGTTATTAGTAGTGTTTGGAAAGAAACAATATCATTGCCTCTTGAACTCAGAATTTTTATCACACCATGCACTCAGCCAATTTAGCACTCATGTGGATCGATCCCGAGAAAAGTTAGTAGCTTTTTGAAGGGTTGTTTTTGGAGCCAGCTGCCATTGGTTGTTGGGCTATTAATTAACAATCCTGTCTAAGGAACATGCCAACCTTAGTCATGCCAACAAGGCTACAAGATCGCGCCACTATCATCACGATCATCACACTCATCCTTCACTCATATTCAGGGTAACGTCCCCCATGAGGTACCTGTCTTATTAAGAATGAATGAATGAATGAATATGAGGTATATTCCTAGTATAAAACTGATAATTCAATTTGAACATCAGATTAGTCATTTAGCTGTTAGAGGTGAAAATGTATTGTAGAAGATGTGTTTTTTTGGAACTTCAGATTTTGACTTAAGTAAGTAGAAACACCTTGTGAATTGTATGTATTTTCAAGGGTTTTATTTATTAACAAAAAACTGGAAATTTCTTTTGGTGTATGGGTTCTTTGGGTGTATGGGAATTGTAAGTTAACTGAATTGCTACTGGATACTAAAAAATACTTATATACTAATGGTATAAATACCTGCTTAAATTGCATCAAATTTTTGAAAAGTGACTATTGAATGCTATGAAAGCAGATATTTTTATACCTTCATTAGTGATATGAAGGAAATATTGTAATTTTATTCTAAATAATTTTGCAATGGCCTTTTATTGACAGAATGCACTACACAATGGCTGTTTTGACAGAAGTTGAAAGGGTTAACAGCATAGCTCCTACTAACGTGCCTCACACTTGCACCAAGGACACTACTTTTGGGGGATATTTCATTCCTAAAGTAAGTTCCATATATTGTACGTTTATTTTTTCTAAAACATAAAAAATTCCCTGAAAACAATTCAAAGTATTCATCAGACACTATTGAGTAAAGTGGTAAGCAGAAACAAATGCATAAAGATAGATAATTTTTAACAAAAAAGAATTTTTAACAAAAAAGAATTTTTAGCAAATTTCCCCTATAGGGAAGAAGCTATTACCGTAGGTCTCATGGCAAAAAACACCATTCGTTCAAATTTCTAGATATATATATATGTGTCTGTAAGCACGATAGCGCTCGCAAAAATGGTCCAATCGGAATGAAATTTGGCACAGGCGTGTAAAGTAGTAATTATTCGGACGAGTTCGTGAACCAGCCCGATCGGACCATCGGAGGAGGGGTAAAGCGGGGTAAACCCCCCCAAAAATGGGTTTTTCAAGATTTTTATATAGAAAAATAAAATTTATCGAATTTTGGTTAGCACCATTGAATTCAGCTCGAAAAAACAAACAATTTAGTACTTTGAATCATTGCTCTATGTCCATTGGTTACTGAGATACTGAAAGTGGTAAACACAGTACGTTGCCCCAGTGTTAACCTTATGGGGAATAAGTAAAATTCTATATCTCGCTTATTTCTCAACATATCTTAATGAAACTTGGTTTGTGGCTTCATATAGATGAGATATAATGTATTTTAGTATAAAATCCCGGATATTACCATTTTTATGGCAGCAAACCTGCATACTCATTCCCCATGTTATCCTTATGGGAAATAAAAAATGCAATATCTTCCTTATTTCTTAACATATCTTGATAATACCCACGTTGCAGCAGACCTGCATACTCAGGGAATTTCAAATGCAAAACAACATATTTTAATCCAATATAGCGAGATTTGATATGTTTTGGTAAGCTCCATAAGAATAACATTGGGAATGAGTATGCAGGTTTGCTGCTACAGGTATATTAAGACTAAGTGGTTTCAATTCAATATTTAGTAGATCTGTACTAGAAGAAGCTATTTACCAAGTTTTATCAAGATATGTTGACAAATAAGCGAGATATAGAATTTTACTTATTTCCCATAAGGTTAACATTGGGACAACGTACTGTATTTACCACCTTCAATATCTCGGCAACCAATGGACATAGAGCAATGATTCAACATACTAAATTGTTTGTTTTTTCAAGCTGAATTCAATGGTGCCAACAAAAATTAGGATGAATTTTATTATTCTATGTAAAAACTGAAAAAAACACATTTTTGGGGGGTTTATCCCCCTTTACCCCCCCTTCCAATGGTCCGATCGGGCTGGTTTATGAACTCGTCCGAATAATGACTACTTTACACATCTGTGCCAAATTTCATTCCAATCGGACCATTTTTGCGAGCGCTATCGTGCTCACAGACATACACACACACACACACACACACACACACACACACACATATATATATATATATATATATAAGATTAATTTTCATAACAAGTACCCTTTTATTTATTAAAAAAATTATTTTATTTATAATTAAAATAAAATAATTTTTTTTAATAAAAAAGGGTACTTGTTATGAAAATTAATCTTATCACTATATTAGTAGCCCTTATCATCCACAATTACTCTAATATATATATATATATATATAAAATTTTGAACGAATAGTGTTTTTGGCTTCCGGGGGCCCCAAAACGAAAAGGTATAGTGGTCCCGGGCTTAGATCTTACCATGAGACCTACGGTAATAGCTTCTTCCCTATAGGGGAAATTCGCTAAAACTTGGTGTATGGCTTCTTCGAGTTCGGATCTACTAAACATTGTATTAAAACCACCCAGTTTTAAAATACCTGTTGCAGCAAACCTGCATACTCATTCCCCATGTTATTCTTATGGAGCTTAAAACGTGTCAAATCTTGCTATATTGGATGAAACATGTACTTTGCAATTGAAATTCGCTGAGTATGCAAGTCTGCTGCAACGGGGGGTATTTTCACTGTGGTAACATCACAAATTACATTTGATTTGATCATCTGATAAAAAAAAAATAAAGCTCAAGATATAAAACACCAACTGTAAATCAGTGTTTTATCATTTAACTGGTAATTTCAAGCATAGATTAGCCAGTTAATAACAAATCAATAAATATCCTCGTTATGGTTTTGGTTATTCAAATATAGATATATTTATTCTACGAAAGAAAAGTATAACTTCTCACCATAAGAGAAGGTATCCACACCAAGCCACCAGTCCCTAAATATTCTTACTACAATTTACTTTATAAATAAAAAAATAGGTAAATCTAAAAACATTGCAATACATAGCCTGGATTTTACTTTTGAAAGAGTTCTATAACAGAAGCAAGAGGATATGCTGACCTAATGATTTACATGAACTAACACCCAGATGGCATTAGAAAGATGGCCATTTGCAATAACTGACCAACACTCATAACGGCCAAGTAATTTCATTCTAAAACTGGACCGGTTTTAAGACATCATTATAACAGTCAGTTTATTTAGTGTTTTAGTTTTTTAGAAGAGTTAGGCCACCACACACCAGAGTGGCGTGGCGTGGTACGGCGTGGCAAGTTTATAATTAACATAGGAGTTGCATCAAGTGGCAGGAAGCTGCGCATCTCTAAATCAGCTAATTTTATATATAAAACAATGCTATTTGACAAATTTTTTACCACACAGTGCCATGCAATGCCACTCTGGTATGTGGAGTGCCTTTGGATGTAAGTTACTTGTTTGGTTTGCGTTTTTGTGATTTTTAACATTGAATAAAGTAAGAATGCAAAATGAAAGTGGCTATATCCTGTTGAAGTTGCAAATTGCAAAGCGTATATATAGACACTGTTGAAGCAAATGAATCATAGAAAGAAATTACTATCCACATTGAAGTTCAAAATCAAAAATTGTAGATTAATTTTAGAAGTTTGGCCTGAAGGTAGACTCAGCCAGCTAGTAAGATTCAGCCAGCTAGTAAGGCTCTGGCTGCTAGTAAGGCTCTGGCTGCTAGTAATGAAGACTCAGGCTGCTAATAAGACTCAGGCTGCTAGTAAGGCTCTGGCTGCTAGTAATGAAGACTCAGGCTGCTAATAAGACTCAGGCTGCTAGTAAGGCTCTGGCTGCTAGTAAGGCTCAGGCTGCTAGTAAGGCTCAGGCTGCTAGTAAGACTCAGGCTGCTAGTAAGGCTCAGGCTGCTAGTAAGACTCAGGCTGCTAGTAAGGCTCTGGCTGCTAGTAAGGCTCAGGCTGCTAGTAAGACTCAGGCTGCTAGTAAGGCTCTGGCTGCTAGTAAGGCTCAGGCTGCTAGTAAGGCTCAGGCTGCTAGTAAGACTCAGGCTGCTAGTAAGGCTCAGGCTGCTAGTAAGACTCAGGCTGCTAGTAAGGCTCTGGCTGCTAGTAATGAAGACTTAGGCTGCTAATAAGACTCAGGCTGCTAGTAAGGCTCTGGCTGCTAGTAATGAAGACTCAGGCTGCTAATAAGACTCAGGCTGCTAGTAAGGCTCAGGCTGCTAGTAAGACTCAGGCTGCTAGTAAGGCTCTGGCTGCTAGTAATGAAGACTCAGGCTGTTAATAAGACTCAGGCTGCTAGTAAAGACTCTGGCTTCTAGTAAGTTTCATAAGAATTTAACCATCCTGCCACTCTGCCACTCTTGTACAATAACTTGAGAGTTGATATCTTAGAGGTTATGCTACATCACCTAAAAAATAAAATTTGACAGACACAAAGCTATGCATGATTTAGGACACATAGCGACTATAGCTTAGGAATTTTGGTTAATTTTGACTTTACAGAGTAAATCTTTCAAACAGAAAGAGTTAAGGAAAATGTAATTTTATCTTTGTTTGATCTCAGGGAGCTACGATCTCAATGAACCTTCGCGCTCTTGGATATGATTCAAAATATTGGAAAAACCCTGAAGAATTTATTCCCCAGAGACATCTGAATGAGGAAGGAAAGTTTGTGAAGCCTGCTATCTTGGCTACTTTTGGAGCAGGTAAGTTTAAGAAAAACTGAGATAAAGGGTGTAATAAACAAACATAGGAATACTGGTCAGGTGCACGAACATATGTTTTCTAATGAACTGAAAACCTGAGTCTTAGAGATTTAATAGTCACTAAAACATACAAGAAAGGTAAAAACTCAATTTATTATGGCAGTATATACAGAACCAATAATATACTAGGAGTACGCTTATTCTGCGCGTAATGGGATGAGTGAACTCAGATATTACCAAAGCATTACTTTGTCAATTTACGAGCAACGTGTGTTTGTATTGTTTCAAAAGTTCTAAAATAAATGACAATCAGGCCGGCCACATACAGAGGCGACAAAATGTTTTTTGTGTTTTGTTGTTAAACAGCTGACGAAATGTTCAACAAGCCATGATGGTTTAAATGTTTTTTCCTATTAGAATTGAGCAAACCTAGCTCTACAAAACTATAAGCGACGGATAAATTATGTTTGCCAAAGGACATGAGAGGGCTTCGCCCCCCCCCCCCCCCCGGCCGGACAACACCCCTTTTATTTCGCCCGTGATTAAAAAGCTATGACGGTTTGAATGCTTTTTTTTACTGTGTAAACCTAGCTCTACAAAACTATAAACCACTAATAAATTATGTTTGCCAAAGGAAATGGGGGGGTGGCCCCCCGCACCCCCATTTACGACACCCTTGATTGACGTGTCATAATGATTTGAGTGTTTTTTAGCGAATTTCCCCTATAGGGAAGAAGCTATTACCGTAGGTCTCATGGTAAGACCTAAGCCCGAGACCATGATAACTTTTCATTTTAGGGCCACCAGAAGCAAAAAACACCATTCGTTCGAATTTTTATATATCTATCTATCTATCTATCTATATATATTATATATATATATATATATATATGTGTCTGTCAGCACGATAGCGGCCGTAAATATGGTCCGATCTTAATGAAATTTGGAACAGACATGTAAAGTGGTAATCGATTGGACGAGTTCGTGAACCAGCCCAATCGGACCACCGGAAGGGGGGGTAAAGGGGGATAAACCCCCCCAAAAATGGGTTTTTTTGAGTTTTTCTCATAGAAAAATAAAATTTATCGAATCTTTGTTGGCACCAATGAATTCAGCTTAAAAAAACAAACAATTCAGTGTTTTGAATCATTGCTCTATGTCCATTGGTTACCGAGATATTGAAAGTGGTAAACACAGTTTTAAACACAAACCCGTTTTATATAGCTCATTCTCTTTATATTAATGTATGTGGTATTTTTCCAGACATTTTTATTTTCAGCCTTCCAACGTTTTCTAGATTTAAAAAAACTGTAAATGCATGGCTATTGATGTTAAGCCCTGAAGTCGCCGAAACTCTTATCGTGAGCAGATACGGGCGGATCTGACCCCTCCCGACAAACCCGACGAACCACTCCCGACGAACCACCTCGCCCCTCCACCCTAGCTCATACAATCTCAGATATTTACCAATTCAATTTCAATCTTTTTTCACTAGTTATAACCTTACTTTGCTCTCTTGGCAAAATATATTTTCTTAGCCTGTAGAACTTTCAGTCATTAATTAAGTTGATATATTTTTTCTTTTTTTATTATAATTAATTAATCCTCATAAAATTACAACAAGAATCTCCCATCTAGTTTGAAGTAACGACAAGCCCACGCACAGGCTCTAACGCCCATGTGGGCTTTTTCCAGATAAAATTTTAATTGTGATTATCATAAGATTATAAAAGTAAGCAGTTGTATAACCATGTATTGTCTTTATTTGGAGGAATAAACTTTCTTTTCATTCATTCACAGTACGTTGTCCCAATGTTAACCTTATGGGGAATAAGTAAAATTCTATATCTCGCTCATTTCTTAACGTATCTGGATAAAACTTGGTTTGTGGCTTCATCTAGATGAGATCTAATGTATTTTAGTCTAAAATCCCCGAAATTTCAATTTTTGTGGCAGCAAACCTGCATAATCATTCCCCATGTTATTCTTATGGAGGTTACAAAACATGTCAAATCTCGCTAAGTTGGATTGAAATATGTTGTTTTGCATTTGAAATTCGCTGAGTATGCAGGTCTGCTGCAACGGGGGTATTTAATAGTATATTGAGTAAACCTTGCTCTACAAGGCTATAAGCGTATAATACCAATTACACGCCAAAAATTTTGTATGCACCCCCCAGATATACTCTGCCCATTATTAACATGCCAAGATAGTATGGATGTTTTTTTTTATTAGTATTGAGTAAACCTTACTCTACAAAGCTATGAGCGTCTAATAACAGTTACACGCCAAAAATTTTGTATGCACCCCCCAGATATACTCTGCCCATTATTAACATGCCAAGATGGTATGGATGTTTTTTTTATTAGTATTGAGTAAACCTAGCTCTAAATAACTATGAGCGACTAAAAACAGTTACAGGCCAAAGCAGTTGTTTCAAACAGGCCATGGGGGGCCTTCGCCCCCCACACCCCCCTTTAAGCTGCTATGATGGTTTACATGCTTTTTCTCTAATAGAATTAAATAAACATAGCAATACAAAACTATCAGCGACTAATTACAAGCCAAAGCAGTTGTTTGCAAAAAGAACATGGGGGGCTTCGCCCCCCACACCCTCCCGCCAAAGCAGTTGTTTGCAAAAGGACATGGGGGGGCTTCGCCCCCCCACACCCCCCTCTTTACACTGCTCATGATTATAAAGCCAAGATGGTTTAAATGCTTTTTTTTCTAATCTATATATTAATACGCAAGCGGTTTTCTTTTCACAGCCCAACCGCAATAACGGCTGGGCGGATTTTAACGTTTGAGGTGTCAAATTAACGGGATTGTTATGTAGATTTGTCATCAAGTCTCAGAATTTTAAAAAAGGGCGTCACTAAAGTACAGTAATGGACTGAAGTTTCGGAACAGTAGCGCTATTCATGGACATTGAAGCAAGCTCAGTTTACTTTGTTTACAAACTGAACATATGGCCAAGCTCTGAAATAAACCACAGACTGCAGCAATTATAATTAATTTTTTGAAAAGAGCAGTTTTAAATTTATAGCTGGTTTGGCTTTGTTTTCAACAGTTTTCTTTTTTAAACGATTTATTATGTAATTTAGGTTATGTTATGCATTTATAATGCCACCAATAAGAAAAAGACGAACATTGACTGGTCGGAGGAGTCGGAAAGAACACGATCGCAACCGCTGGCATCACCCTCCTGATGTAACATTTAATGCTCCTTCCAACCTCAGACCAATGAACTAAAAATGTTTTCATTGTGGTGGGTTGCATTTCAAGAATGAAAAGACTGGTAGAGATAATGCGTCGTTTACGCGTTTTTGCCACAAAGGAAAGGTTGCCTGTAAAGACAGCCGTTCCCTACAAATCTGTTTTGACGATAATTATCAATGAGGTGCAGCGGCAATCCCTAAACAAAGAAAGTCATTGCTCACAAGCCAGTGTTTGCTCTCGGTCAGCTACATGCTGCTGTAAGCAGAGCTTGATCTTTTGCCGGTGTTAGAATATACATTTCAGAAAAAAGTGGACATGGGGAAATGGAGGTGTTCCCTTAAAAATCGTTTTTATTTACCGGAAACTCCTACGGTACATCAAATTAACATTAAAGCCATAAAGCGGTGTCAGCAGTTAATCCATAATTTTGTTAATGAAGTTAGCCCTTTGATTAAACTTTAAAAGTGTAGAAGTAGGCTGATTATTCATAATTTTTTTACTATTTGACTTTTGCTCGATTTTGAGCAACGTGTTATCTAGTAGTATTAAATAGACTTCGCTCTACGAAACTATCGATGGCTCTACAAGCGACTAATTACACGGCAGAGTAGTTGTTTGTAAAAGGACAGGGGGGGGCTTCGCTCCCCACGCCCTCCCGCAAAGCAGTTGGATGTAAAAGGACATGAGGGGCTTCGCCCGCCACGCCCTCCCGCAAAGCAGATATTTGCAAACGGACATGCTTCGCCTTTACACTGCCCAACATTAAGAATCCGTTAGAGTTATAATGCTTTTATTACTGTGTAAATCTAGCTCTACAAGATTATGAGCGACAAATAAGAGTTACACGCCAAAGAAGTTGTTTGCAAAGGGACATGGGGGGGGCTTTGCCCCCCACAACTTTCCTTTACACTGCCCATGATTATAAAGCCATGATGATTTAAATGTTTTTTTCTATTAGTATTAAACAATGAACATAGCTCTACAAAACTATCAGCAAATAATTACACGCCAAAGCAGTTGTTTTAAAAAGAACATTGGGGGGCTTCGCCCCCCACGCCCTACCGCCAAAGCTGTTGTTTGTAAAAGGACTTGGGGGGGCTTCGCCCCCCACGCCCTCCCGCCAAAGCAGTTGTTTGCCAAAGGACATGGGGGGCTTCGCCCCCCAACACTTCCCTTTACTGCCCATGATTAAGAAGCCATGATAGTTTGAATTTTTTTTACTGTATAAATCTAGCTCTACAAGATTATGAGAAACAAATAAAAGTTACACGCCAAAGCAGTTGTTTGCAAAGAGACATGGGGGGGCTTCGCCCCCCCACACCCCCCCTTTGCACTGCCAATGATTATAAAGCCATGATGGTTTAAATGATTTTTCTATTAGTATTAAATGAACCTAGCTCTACACAGCTATCAGAAACTAATTACACACCAAAAGCAGTTGTTTTAAAAAGGACATGGGGGGGCTTCGCCCCCCCACACTCTCCCCTTTAGACTGCCAATAAATATAAAGCCATGATGGTTTACATGCTTTTTTACTAATAGTATTTGAATAAACCTAGCTCTACAAACCTATCAGCGACTAATTACACGCCAAAGCAGTTGTTTGTAAGAACATGGGGAGCTTCGCCCCCCACGCCCTCACGCCAAAGTGGCTGTTTGCAAAAGGACCTGGGGGGCTTCACCACCCCCACACCCCCTTCTTTACACTGCCTATAATTATAAAGCAATAATGGTTTAAATGCTTTTTTCTTATAGTATTAAATAAACATAGCTTCACCCCCCACGCCCTCCCGCCAAAGCGGGTGTTTGCAAAAGGACTTGGGGGGGCTTCGCCCCCCCCCTTTGCATTGCCCATGATTGTAAAGCCATGGTGGTTTAAATGTTTTTTTCTATTAGTATTAAATGTATTTGCTCTACAAAACTATCAGCAACTAATTACATGCCAAAGCAGTTGTTTTAGAAAGGGCATGGGGGGCTTCGTCCCCCCATACCCCCCCCCTTTACATGCCCATAATTATAAAGCAATGATGGTTTAAATGCTTTTTTTTCTTATAGTATTAAATTAACATAGCTTCGCCCCCCAAACCCTCCCGCCAAAGCAGGTGTTTGCAAAAGGACTTGGGGGGCTTCGCCCCCCACACCTACCCTTTACACTGCCCATGATTAAGAAGCCATGATAGTTTGAATGCTTTTTTCCTACTGTGTAAATCTAGCGCTACAAGATTATAAGCGACTAATAACAGTTACACGCCAAAGCAGTTATTTGCAAATGGACATGGAGGGGCTTCGCCCCCCCACACCCCCCCTTTACACTGCCGTGATTAAGAAGCCATGATAGTTTGAATGTTTTTTTTCTACTGTGTAAATCTAGCTCTACAAGATTATGAGCGACTAAAGACAGTTTCACCCCATTGCAGTTGTTTTGAAAGGGACATGGGGGGGCCTGGCCCCCCCACACCCCCCCTTTAAACTGTCCATGATTATAAAGCCATGATGGTTTAAATGTTTTCCTCTAATAGTATTAAATCAACTAACCTCTAAAAAAATATCAGCGACTAATTACACGGGAGAGCAGTTGTTTGTAGAAGGACATGGGGGAGCTTCGCCCCATACGCCCTCCCGCCAAAGCAGTTGTTGGTAAAAGGACATGGTGGGGGTTCGTCCCCCCACACCTTCGCCATTACACTGCCCATGATAAAGAAGACTTATTAGTTTGAATGCTTAATTTTACTGTGTACATCTAGCTCTACAAGATTATGAGCGACTTAAAACAGTTACACGCCAAAGCAGTTGTTTGCAAAGTGTCATGGAGGGCTTCGCTCCCCAAAATCCCCCTTTCCACTACCCATAATTATAAAGCCATGATGGTTTAAATGTTTTTTTCTATTAGTATTAAATGAACCTAGCTCTACAAAACTATCAGCAACTAATTACAATCCAAAGCAGTTGTTTTAAAAAGGACATGGGGGGGGCTTAGCCCCCCCCACACCCCCCCTCTAAACTGCCCATGATTATAAAGCCATGATGGTTTACATGCTTTTTTTACTAATAGTATTTAAATAAACCTAGCTCTACAAACCTATCAGCGACTAATTAAACGCCAAAGCAGTTGTTTGTAAAAAGAACATGGGGGGGCTTTGCCCCCACGCCCTCCAACCAACGCACTTGTTTGCAAAAGGACATGGGGAAGCTTCGCCCCCCACGCCCTTCCGCCAAAGCGGTTGCTTGCAAAAGAACATGGGGGGGCTTCAAGCCATGATGATTTGAATTTTTTTTCTACCTTGTAAACCAGCATTTGTTTTAATCATGCGACAATTTTACTTTGGAAAAATACCATTTGCATTTGTTTAATTTCTAAAATCACTACAGGTTACCGTTTAGGGTACTTAAAGAAAGAAGTAAGCGAACCATCTAACCCCTTGAGCGTAGTCACGGACATATTCATCACCCAGGAGGGGGGGACAATAAAGTAGTCATTGACATTGGATAAATCCACAGTAAACCTGGATCTGCCAGGGGCATATTTCCCGTCCAGCAAGGATAACAACCCCATTCGTAATCAGTCTCGTATATACAATTTTAGTGGCGCAGAGATCCGGGTTGTTGACTTTTGGATCCTCGCCTTTTGGACCGCCTTTTTCGGTTTTATTAAGCTTCTGCTTATTCTTTGCCTTGGCCTACGGAAGCTCTAGAGCTCTTGCTCGGGTTCTTGATCCGCTTGTGTGGTGCGGAATAACTGGTCACGAGGACGGCGCCATTGATGAGCCGTCCATGGATCCGCGAACTAATTTTCTTATTTTTGAATCTGGCTATCCTGACTTTATTATTATAAAACTAATCATACTACTATATATGCAAAATTAATTATTATTTTTGTGAATTTCGTGCTTGATTATGTATAGTAAAATTATGTAGGAAACAAATCATTAATCTACTCATCTACAACTACAACATCCTACATTCTCAATTCAATGTCATACACATTTAATTTGTCTTAATAATATTAAGAAGTACATTGATGAAACAAATGTGAATTTTATCCCAGCAAACGCAATTTTTGTATAAAATTGCGATAAAAAATATATTTTTATCGCAATTTTATACAAAAATTGCGTTTGCTGGGATAAAATTCACATTTGTTTCATCAATGTACTTTTATACATGCAATCGTATCTTTACTCATTGTTTTAGCGAATTTCCCCTATAGGGAAGAAGCTATTACCGTAGTTGTCATGGTAAGACCTAAGCCCGAGACCATGATAACTTTTCGTTTTAGGGCCACCAGAAGCAAAAAACACCATTCGTTCGAATTTTTATATATCTATCTATCTATCTATCTATCTATATATATATATATATATATGTGTCTGTCAGCACGATAGCGGCCGTAAATATGATCCGATCTTAATGAAATTTGGAACAGACATGTAAAGTGGTAATCTAATGGACAAGTTCGTGAACCAGCCCGATCGGACCACCGGAAGGGGGGGTAAGGGGGGATAAACACCCCCAAAAATGGGTTTTTTGGGTTTTTTTACATATAAAAATAAAATTTATCGAATCTTTGTTGGCATCATTGAATTCAGCTCAAAAAAACAAACAATTTAGTGTTTTGAATCATTGCTCTATGTCCATTGGTTACCGAGATATTGAAAGTGGTAAACACAGTACGTTGTCCCAATGTTAACCTTAAGGGGAATAAGTAAAATTCTATATCTCGCTTATTTCTCAACATATCTGGATAAAACTTGATTTGTGGCTTCATCTAGATGAGATCTAATGTATTTTAGTCTAAAATCCCCGAAATTTCAATTTTTAGTGGCAGCAAACCTGCATAATCATTCCCCATGTTATCCTTATGGGACATAAAAAAATTCTATATCTTACTTATTTTTTAACATTTCTTGACAAAACTTGGTATATGGCTTCTTCTAGTTAAGATCTACTAAATAATGAATTAAAACCAAACAGTTTTAACATACCTGTTGCAGCAAACCTGCATAATCATTCCCCATGTTATTCTAATGGAGATTACAAAACATGTAAAATCTCGCTAAGTTGGATTGAAATACCATTTGTTGTGTTGCATCTGAAATTCGCTGAGTATGCAGGTCTGCTGCAACGGGGGTATTTTAATGTTTTAATTATTTTACCTAAAAGAAACAATCAATAAATATTTTCTCTTAAATATATGGAATCAGCTGTAAGTAAAAGGAACATGACAATGTGTTTCTGTTGGTTCCATCTATCGTCATTCATATAAACTATCTCGACTGCGGCAACAAAACAGAAATGATCTATCTGAATTTTTATATTTCTAGGCATTGCTTTTTTTCAATAATAAACATTTTAACATAGACTTAAAAAACTAACAATTGATAGGCATGTAGTATGTCATTTAAGTGTTTCGTGAAATACTTTTTTTCTAAATTCCACTGTTATTTTCCTTTTGTTTTGAAACAATCTTTATTTGTATCCCGTAGTTTAATAAAGTAAGTTATTGCCCAATGTTAAACTTATGAAGATTTTTTGCAAGTTAAAATATTAAATTACTCGAAAAATACTAAACCAATATGCTTCATAATTTAATGGCATATTCCCTGTGCTATACTTAACGTTTGTGCGAAATTTGGAATTGATTAGTGTAGCGGTTTTTTAGTTACCGCGTTACGTACACACTCACACACACACTCACACACACACACTCACACACACACTCACACACACACTCACACAGTGACGGACAACGAATCTTCAACTCCGCTGTTACATAGACTCGTTCACTTCGTTCACTCATCGATTACCTGGCGCGATATCATTGCGAGCTTGGGGCTACAGCCTTTGTTTAATTTTTTTACTTATGCGATAGTTACTTTGGAGAAATATAATTTACTAGCAGTTGCCCGTGGCTTCGCTCACGATAACAATTTTAACACCCGCTGCCTAAATGAAGATGGTGCCACATACTGAGTTTATGATTAAATAGATAAGGTACAAAAACTATTGGTGACTTTAATGTAGTACATATCACCTAAATAAAGAAAAAACAACCATGATAAAAGGAACCAAACTATAAATCAGCTGTAGAGACCTATCTGTACGTGAAGCGTAAACCGCCTTCTTGATTAAATGAAAATTGACAATTTCAAGGAAAGATCGTCCATTAAATTATACAGAAAGATTTTAGACCGTTGACCCCACCGAAAAACCCTGAAAACTTTGAATTTTGAAAAACCCGTTCTCAGCGGATGCTCACGCCCTATAGCAACGTCCATGAAAAGTTTCAAGGTTCGAAGTCAAGTTCAAGTAGTTTGGGCTGTGCGATGATAGGTCAGTGCTATTTGACAAATGTAAATTAGATATACTTTCATTAGCCAGAAAAATGTTTTAGGAATCCGCTAAGGGTGTCGCTGCCGACGGGAGTACGTAGAAATATTGCTGCCCCGCCTCACGAGGCATTTTTATTTGGCCTCTCTATACTACACATGTCAGCAAATTCCAGCGCCCCCCGCCGATAAAACCCCTAAGGGTGTCGATGCCTGGGAAGGCTTATACTCAGTAGGCCTAACGTTGAATCTGTGCTATAGTACAGAGTGACCCTGAGGCAAGAAATACCCTCTTCGCAGCAGACCGTGCGTACTCGGTGAATCTTAAAGCAGTTTCCTGTTTCATGAAATTTTATATACGTAGAGTAGAAAATGCCTTGATTAAATGCCACCGAAGTATTTTCTAATGTTTTTAGGGTCTATGTTGAACAACAAAATAACTGAGCCGTCCCGCAATTTTTTAAAAATTGTTTACATTATCTCTTTTATTAACAGCTGTTATAAGGAAGGAAGGACTTTTAAGTATCTCTAGTCAGTGATTTATTTTATTTTTTACAGACAGCTAGTGTTACATTCTTTGAAATGAATGTAAATGAATATAAACATTATAATTGTGGCATAAGGATATTATTATGTGATCTTTGAGAGGGTCTGTGCGCGACCTTGGTCTATGGTGGAGTCCGAGGGTCAGATCAGGATGAAAATCCTGATAAATGTATAATGAATGGGAAAATATTAACTTTATATAGTACATGTCAATTAAAAAGGAATATTACAAACCAAAACATAAAACTGAATGAAACCATAAAACATCTGTAACGACGAATCCCTTAGTGAAGGTAACTACCATCTGCTTGGAACACTGAAAATGTAAACAAAACGTCATCCCCTTGAATTATGGGAAAATTCAAAACAAACTTGGTCGAAATCAATTAAAACTCGGTTTTTAGAAGCTTGCTATTTAATTTCAAAAAGACGTACGCTAGTTTTAAGTCGTCTAAAACCTTCTCATATGTGCATACTACACAGGAAAAAAGTTTCAGCCATAACAGTAATCTAGTTTTTTACGTGAAAAGCGGTCTAAAGTGTGATGTTGAGCGTTACCAACACACATCGTGACATAAATTGAGATAAGGCTTGATTCGGATTCTCTGACCTTCAAAACGCAAAAATAACCAAATATTTCATAATTCTAAGCAATGTACAGACAAAACTCTAATTTTATTTATATAGATATCTTCAAATTGTTACATCACTACAGGTTACTACCTAGAGTTCCTAAATAAAGAGGAAAGTAAACGATCTACCCCCTTGAGCGTAGTCACGGACATATTTACCACCTGTGGCCTGGGAACAATAGTCACTAATAGCGGATAAATCCACAAAATACCTAGGTCTGCCGCGGGCATATTTTATATCTCCTGAGGATAAAATCCCCCTTCGGAGTCAGTCTCGCACATACGATTTTAATGGTGCATAGAACATGGTCGATATCCTTTTGGTGGCCACCTTGACATGGAGGAAGACCCGCGCTTGTCTTCGGCTTGACTTTCGGTTTCATGGCAAAGCTCCATAGTGGGATCGTGTGACCGTTATACGCGGTAGACTATCCGCCATCACCTTTTTGGTTTTATTAAGCTTCTGCTTCTTCTTCACCTTGACCCACGGTAGCTCCTAAGACTTCAGAGCTCCCGCTCGGCCACGAGGACGGCGTCCATGATGAGCCGTCCTTGGATCCGCGACCTATCATGTTTTTTCCACCTCTGGCTACTTCGACCTTATTACAAAACTATTTATACAACTATTTATGCGATATCAATTATTATTTCTGTAAATTTCATGCTTTCAGTGAAATCAAATTCTGCTCGAAAACATATTTATTTTTCGACAGTGAAGTAGTAATTGGCACTGGAGAAATACACAGTAAACTTGGATCCGCCAAGGGCATATTTCCCGTCTCCCAAGGATAACACCCCCCTTCGGAGTCGGTGTCGCATATCCGATTTTAGTGGTGCAGAGATCCGTATTGATAACCTTTTGGATCCTCACCAGGACCCCGCGTAGGTCTGACCACCCGCCACCTTGACTTGGAAGAAAACCCCCACTTGTCTTCGGCTTGCTCTCGGGTTCACGGTTCAGTACCCTTATCGGATTGTGTGACCGTTATACCCGCTAGACTCTCTGCTACCACCTTTCAGTTTAATTAACATTCTGATTCTTCTTCGCCTTGGCCCACGGAAGCTCGTAGAGTGGCACGGAATAACTGGTCACGAGGACGGCGTCCACAATGAATCGTCCTTGGATCCGCGACCTAATCTTCTTCTTTTCGATTCTGGCAACACCGACCTTATTATAAATCTAATTATACTTCTATATATGCAAAATTAATTATTATTTTTGTGAATTTCGTGTTTGATTATATGTAATCAAATTATGTAGGAAACAAATCATTAACTTACACATCTACATTATCTTACATTCTCAATTTAATTTAAGACACATTTGTCTTAATATAATATAACTGATTGCATCCTTCTTGGCACAAAAGTTTGTTATTAAAATGATTTGTGTCATAAAAATGTAATTTAATTTTTTTAATCGCAATTTTATAAAAAAAATTGCGTTTGCTGGGATAAAATTCACATTTGTTTCATCAGTGTATTATTATATATGCAATAGTATCTTTACTCATTGTTTTTTAACGTTTTATTACTTTTACCTAAAAGAAACAAACAATAAATATTTTCCCTTAAATATATGGAATCAGCTGATAGTAAAAAGAACATGACAATGTGTTCCTGTTGGTTCCATCTAGCGTCATTCATATAAACTATCTCGACTACGGCAACAAAACAGAAATGATCGATCTGAATTTTTATATTTCTATGCTTTGTTTTTTTTACTAATAAACATTTTAAAGTGGTCTAAAAAAAATGACAATTGATAGGCATGTAGCATGTTATTCAAGTGCTTCGTGAAATAATTTTTTTTCTAAATTCCACTGTTATTTTCCTTTTATTTGGAAACAATTTTATTTGTATCCCGTAGTTTACTACAGTAAATTATTGCCCAATGTTAAACTTATGATGATTTTTTGCAAGTTAAAATATTAAATTACTCAAAAAATACTAAGCCGATATGCTTCATAATTTAATGGCATATTCCCTGTGAGATACTTAACGTTTGTGCGAAATTTGGAATTGATTAGTGTAGCGGTTTTTTAGTTACCGCGTTACGTACACACACACTCACACAGTGACGGACAACGAATCTTCAACTCCGCTGATACATAGACTCATTCACTTCGTTCACTCATCGATTAGATGTGAAGTAAAATGGTTGGATGAAAAATTGGTAGACTTCCCTGGCGGTTAACACTGCTGAACAGCACATAAATAGTAAAAACAAAACACATACACATGAATTTTTATAGCCACTGGCTCCTCCTTCAGTTTAGTATTTGTAATTACTCATGATTTAAAGAATAAGCCATAGTAGTGTGTGAGTAGTTTGTTGTAAAAATTAGTTTTTGTGTGTGCTGTTCAGATTCTTAATCACCAGATAAGCCAACTGATTTTCCTATCCAATCTTGATGTCATGGCATTGATTCTATCCTTCATCTAAAAAATACTGGGTGAGGCAGACTACCAGTACTCACAATTCGATGGGAAAACGGTTTAGCCTAGAAACCCCAAATAAAATAATTTAATATATATAATTAGGAAGAATTATTATTCTTCCTTACTAATTTGCATAAAATGAATTTAAAAAAATATTTTATTGCTATAACAAAGTGAAATTGTAGACACTTACGTAAAACCTTGCATTTTATATACCACTAAACATTTTCCACTTCTGATTCAAAATTCTGAATCATCTTTAATAACTCAGCTATATTACAATGTGTCGCAAAACATAATTTTCACAATTCCTAAAATTACTTTTTGAAAATGTTGGTAGCTTTGAGGAAAAAAACAAGTATTAACTTAAGTCAAAAAACAAACAAGAAGGTGTGCAAACAGAAGCTTCATACGCGGAGCTGGAACAATTAGTGGAAAATTACACTGACAAAATCGCACTAACAAATTCAAGGATTCAGCAGCATTACCAAGGATTCACTTGGCGGGATGGCATTACCATGTCATAAATGTGGCACACTTCATTTTCAAGGAGAAAAAAGGGGAAGAGACAAAGGATTCTCATACAGCTGCCATAAGGGAAAAGTAAATCTACTTACATCCCGACAAAGCGATTACATTCAAAGTCTTATTACTGGTACCGATAGACTGAGCAGAAACTACAAAGAAAACATTAAGTCCAAGAACGCTGTGCTTGCAACGGTAAGCAAAAGAGCTATTAAATTGAAGAAAACAATGGCGGAGGGTTTTTCATGTATAAAGTGTACACAACAATTTATCACTCAATTATAGCACCTTACAACCGTGAGGAGAACATTCGTTATATGCTCTGTATCTATGACGGACGTCAAAATTGGTGATCAAGAAAGAATGCTGAACAAAGCCAACGGCTCTTGCAGCAATGAACTCATGCACAGCGTGACTGAACACTTGGTTAAAGTTAATCCCTAAGCGCAAATTTTCAACAAGAAGAGTTGTGTTTTGAAAAATACTCCTGATGAGCAGCATATACAACTCGGAATGCACATTGTCTGAGATCAAAAAGAATATTAGTGCTGATATAACGACATAACTTCTAGTGATATTGCTATTATTTTTAGAGCAAATGATAGCGAACCACCAAGTGTGAGCGTGACTTAATTATTTACCCGAAAGATAACCCACTTAGAAGAGTGCATTTTCTTCAATTTTGCCTCGACCCAATGGCTGACCTGTTGCTTTTTCCATATTTTCAATTTGAAGGAAGTGCACAACGAACATCACTTACAATGCTGCAATACACATCCTTATGAATGGCTATTAGAGACACTTTCAGCACACTACATCGTTCCGAAAACCTATTTTTACAGTAGATTGACGACAGGCAGCCGATCATTTATAATTTAATTAAATCGTGCGAATTCGCATGGGTTCACCTAGTCTTCTATATTATTAAAAGAATTTCTGGAATTTTGTACAGAGCAAATCGACCCCTAGCTATTAACTTTTCTAAACATATTTGGTATCAAATTAAAGCTATTACTCTCTAGATGTTCCTTTTGCGGGTTTGGAAAATATCCCATGAAAAGCCTTTACACAGGAGGCTTTTGAAATTCCAGCGAAAGTGCTATAGACCAAGAGATAGACCACTTTTATTTACCCCAAATTTACCATCAAATTTGTTGTTAATTTAGGGTTAGCCATAACATATAGTCTTCAGAATTGCAATTCTTAAGGTTGGTGAGTGGTGGGTGTCGGAGTAATGACGTCATCAATATGGCTGCCGCGCAAAAGAGCAACACTTTACAAAAACGAACGTAACTTTGCAACAGAGTAACGTAGAGCAATGATCTTTTTTTTAAATTGTTGGTAATAAAATTGCCTTTATTTTATATCATGTCAATATATATCGTAAGTCTAACGGTTTTCCTGATATTTAACCCAAACAATACTTTTTGTGAATTTTTAGTATAAAAGTAAATGTTTAAGGCTCAATAACTCCTTAACTGTGAAGAAATAGACAAAATATATAAGAATACAAAAGGTAGATAATGTTATAAGGGTTTTGAAAATACCATTTATGTGGGCTTTTGATGGTGGCTTGTATGATAAATGAGTTAATGTTTAACATTCAACAAATTTATTTTGCCCTGCAACTTATGGATACATTGTGCAGTAAAATTAAGTGATAAAATAGGTGGAAGTAGAAATAATTGAAACAAAAATGATTCTTGTGTAAATGGTAGGTAATATGCTCCTAATCGGCATACATCCGTAATGTCCGCAATGCGACCGAGAGATTTTGCGGCAGCGATACGTCCCAACATATTTAACAGCCGCAATAAGACCAAGAGATTTGCCGGTTACAGAAACGCTGAGCGATTTTTTCCGGAACAATACGACCGAGAGATTTGCCGGCCATGGTTAATATACGACTGCGATTTGACAGCCGCGATGCGACCGCGAAAGGTGTAACCGACCATGAAAAAGGGCAAGCGGTAATTGCAATGTGACAGATATTTGCCAGCCATTGTCTAAACGATAGAATTTTCGGCCGCAATGTGGGCATTTAATAAATATGACGACCTCGAAAATAGTGAGATACTTGTCGGCAGTGAAACAACAAAGATATATGTCTGCAGCAACAACTGATTATCTGTTCGAGATATGGCCAATAGATGTGACGGCCGTGAAAAGAGCGAGAGACTCACAATTTCAGTGAGTTTTTTTGGTTGCCATAATGTGACAAAGAGATCTGCCGGCCGCAAAACAAGCAAGGCGATTTTCCGACCACGAAGTCCATTTTTTTCAATTTTCAGGTTTTGGTGGTTTTGTACTCTACACAACTAGATACCAGGGCCGGTGACAGGGGGGGGCGAGGGGGGCAAATGCATAGGGGCCCGAAAACACCAAATACCCCCGTCGCAGCTAACCTGCGTACTCAGCGAATTTCCAATAAAAAACTAATCAGTTATTAGAAAAAACATATGAAAAGTGATAAATTCATGTATTAAAATAAAATACAATAGTTTTGTTTTGTATAGTCATTGTCAAAAATACTAATAATTAAGTTCATTAAAAAAATATATATTTCTTTTGAATAAATAGGCAACATTGTTATTTTTTTCATACAAATACAAAATCCTCTTAAAAGTACTTTTGATAAACTCGTGAAAAACTCCGCAGGTTTCGTTGGACAACATTCTGCTGCCCTGATACTAAAAAAGATGGCAAAAAAACGTTGGACTTGGAGACCAGTGGACTTATAGCAACGACTCATGATACCAAATTGTTGGTTTTTTTTTCAAGCTGAAACCAATGGTGTCAACAACAATTTGATTACTTTAATTTTTCAATTTGAAAAAGCCAAAAAAACCCATTTTTGGGGGGTAAAAGTAGCCTGTACCCCACTTTTGATGTGTTGATCTAGCCGGTTTACGAACTCATCCAAGAGAACCTAGTTTTACATGTGTGTACAAAATTTTGTCACCATCAGACAATTTTTACGAGAGTTATCGTGCTAACAGACACTCAAAAATGAAAATTCTATTCACCATAAAAGCCCATATTAAATTTGGAAACAAATTGTAATTTTTGGAGGTAAAAATTGATTCCCGCGATAAACTCACTTGATATAGAAAGTAAACATAAAAAGCTATCAATTGATATAAAAATAAATATGATTGCTGAGGTTACCCATCAGAATGGATATTTTTGTCCATTCTGTAAAAACGACGGTAATAGCTTATTTCTAAGGAAATTCGCTAAAATGGGCCCGAAACGGCTAAAAAAGGGCCATAAAGCATACAAAACAGGTAAAAAAAGGTCACCAGGTCTCATGGCCTGGGGTTGTAGATTTCACAGGGGCCCGAAATTCCTGTCGCCGGGCCTGCTAGATACATCGATCTGCTTTGAAAGGGTGTCCCTATCATGAATGTTTATGGAAGAAATCAGCATTGTATTTCTGTGGTTTGTTTTAAAAGGGCATAAGTCAACATAAAGTTATATGGCGTTTTGGACTTATGCCCTTTTAAAAATCAACAGTTTTTTCTTGTTTTCCGAAAGTTTACTCTTTATGACTTACGCCCGTTTCAATAAAACTGATTCAGTTGAAGTCTTATCATAGTTTCTATTGATGCAAAAGACCATTCCAATCAGTGATAAGCTTTCTTTATATTTTTCTCGAAACATTTTTCTTGTTGATTTGTACATTGTACTTCCTCAGTGGTCCCCTTCCAACCTTTGTGACAACTACCAAAATTAAATTCTGCTGCTACTTCCAAATTCTGATATGCAGTTTATTACTCCATAAATCCCTAAAATCAATTGTAGTTAACTTATTCACCTCATTACGTATTTTTGTTCTAAGAACCAAGACACCGATACATGTGTATTTCAAACCCTTTGAAGAGTCTGGATTTATTTTTTTTTTCATGGCATACACCTTAAGGGTATCCCATTGGTTGCCATTTTCAAACAGTTTCACTATTCTGAGGAGGTATACTTTCCTATTAATAGAAAGGAATTCTGAGTAACTTATTTTTAAATAATGTATTATTAAGCTGAGATAAACATCAACCATCAGTTAATTTGTACTTTCTTACTAACAAAATTATTTTCATTTTGCAGGCCCAAGAGTTTGTGTTGGGGAGACAATAGCTAGAAATATAAGTTTCCTTTTCACAGCAACATTTTTTGAAAAATTCACGGTATCCTTGCCTCCGGGTGAAAAAGAACCATCCACTGTTTCTCTGCCAGGCTTCACTGCAGCTCCCCAGCCCTTTAAATTGAAAATCCAGAGCCGATATTGATTAAAAAGTTATAAAGAAAGATGATGATCATCAACACTCCCATAAAAACTGCAATTTGATTTGAATAGATGCTGCTTGTCAGGCCAAGGTCAACATATAATAGATTTGGCTGGATTGAAGTTGGTTTCGCAATGAACGATCTATATCGATAAAGGCTCAGAAGTTATTGAGGAGTTATCTTGTTGTTGGAGGAATTCCTGCATTATAAAAAGAAAAACCAATGAATATGAATGAAAACAGCAGGGCTAAGTAAATAAATATTAAGTGAATAAGTGAAGTAAATGAATGTTTAATTGTACACTAAAGGCAGTATGTAGATCTGATGATACAAAAAGGTCTGTGTGGTGATGACATAAGGGTTAGATTAAATATGTTCTGTTGGCTGCACTGAATAGTCTGAGTTCTTTGGCTTCTTGACATCAACTGCAACTAACTTGATTATATAGTACCAAGCAGTTGTTAATGGTGAGAGGCCGAAGCTCTTTGGCTGCGTTATTTGCATCATGTGTCAGCACTTGGAAGGCGCTTTTGCAACAACCCATTTCATTGCAGCCTGACAGTCGGCATATCATGGTTGTCATGTTGATATATAAAAAATTGGCACATTAAATAGAAATCTAGTGATGAAAATCATACAAAACAACCTGCAATACCCTCTATATTGTAATCAAGGAGAAATTTAATACTTATTGTCAAGTTTAAAGAGGTGAACACTTTTTTTAACCAACTTGGTGTCTAAAATAACCTGTACATTTATTTGATCCCAGTTCCCAGATGGAAAGTCATCACCATACATCACAGGAGCATTTTTGCTCTGCTTGACAGTGATGAGATCAAACTCATCAGTCTCCTGTCCAGACTGAGATCTGATCACATTTTGTCGAGCCTCTTTTGGTATTATTCTAAAAATTGTCTTTTATCCAAACTGTTGTTTTTAAATAATCGCACATATTTGAATGTGTTTTTTGTGAAATGAATTGTACTTCAGTAGATTGGCAATAGTGCTGGGTGCAAGGAGCAGTGTTATTCTTCAGCCTCAGTATAGAACTTTTTGTTAATTCATGGACATTAGAAATTGTAATTTTTGATGAGCAATTCTAATTTCATACTTTTGTTTATATGTAAAATTTTCTTAAAATATATATATGAACCTTTTAAATCCCGTTTTATCCCACACTATCTTTACAGTACTACAAGATATACCCATGGCTTCGCTCGCTGAGAAAATAACAAATGTTTGGTTTGATTAAACATTGTTTAATGGAATTTTTTACAAATTTCCAAATATACTAATCATTTCAATAATTCATCTAAGCTATACGTTGCCAAGCGCTTAATTATACTCTTAAGGTTAAGCCAAATTTAATGGTTGCAAGTTGCAAGTATATTTTCTTTATAAGTTAAAGCTGTTGTAAACTTTGAAAAATGTGAATTTTTTAATACTTAAGCCCCCGCAACTTCTGAACCTGAATTTTTACAGACATGCGGATGGTATAATTTTTTTTGGCATTTTAAGCACTACAAACTATGAAATTTGTATCAAAATCGTCAGAGCCATCTTTGAGAAATTTGGATTTTTGTAGTTTTTATGGGTTCAAATAAGTACTCAAGTAAATACTCTTAAAAATCAAAAATAAAAAAAGTCTGGAGATATTATGGTTTTATATCTACCTACATGCCAAATTTCATGAAAATCAGACTACCGGTATAATCAGCTTTGTTCACACACACACACACACACACACACACACACACACACACACACACACACACACACACACACACACACACACACACACACACACACACACACACACACACACACACACACACACACACACACACACACACACACACACACACACACACACACACACACACACACACACACACACACACACACACACACACACACACACACACACACACACACACACACACACACACACACACACACACACACACACACACACACACACACACACACACACACACACACACACACACACACACACACACACACACACACACACACACACACACACACACACACACACACACACACACACACACACACACACACACACACACACACACACACACACACACACACACACACACACACACACACACACACACACACACACACACACACACACACACACACACACACACACACACACACACACACACACACACACACACACACACACACACACACACACACACACACACACACACACACACACACACACACACACACACACACACACACACACACACACACACACACACACACACACACACACACACACACACACACACACACACACACACACACACACACACACACACACACACACACACACACACACACACACACACACACACACACACACACACACACACACACACACACACACACACACACACACACACACACACACACACACACACACACACACACACACACACACACACACACACACACACACACACACACACACACACACACACACACACACACACACACACACACACACACACACACACACACACACACACACACACACACACACACACACACACACACACACACACACACACACACACACACACACACACACACACACACACACACACACACACACACACACACACACACACACACACACACACACACACACACACACACACACACACACACACACACACACACACACACACACACACACACACACACACACACACACACACACACACACACACACACACACACACACACACACACACACACACACACACACACACACACACACACACACACACACACACACACACACACACACACACACACACACACACACACACACACACACACACACACACACACACACACACACACACACACACACACACACACACACACACACACACACACACACACACACACACACACACACACACACACACACACACACACACACACACACACACACACACACACACACACACACACACACACACACACACACACACACACACACACACACACGCACATACAGACGGATGGACGGACAGTCACCACTTTTTTTGGATTCGGGGAGCACTAAAACGAATATACCCACTAAAAACTCAAATTGACGAAAACAATACTCTCTCCACATACTATGTATAGGGGGGAGAAAGTAAAAAACTTAGCCGTCGTTTAAGTTGGTCAGCGATCAACGATAAACGCTGACTATGAAAACTCGAGCTCGTGAACCCGCTCTAAACAAACCAGATTTCTCAATGAATAAGTGCCAACTTTTAAGAATGACACTGTCCAGCTGGCACTGAAAAGGAAATTTTCAAAAGTTAAGAAAATATGTCAATTGTGTATATATAAATAAATCCTTTTTTATTTGGTCAGATTAGTCTACTCCGATGGCTTCATAATTTAATACCCTCAAAATTGACAAAACAGCACAAAAAAACTTGTAAATATAATAAAATGGAAACAGAGGGTTTGATTTAGTTAAAAAATTGTATGTAATTTTGTTTTTATGGTGCTGTTTGTTTAAAACTGCAGTATTTAACTGTTTAACTTGTGTAAATTGGTATTTTGAGAAGACCTGTACAGCTAGCTATCATGCTACTTTATCCACAAGGACACAGTAAATATATTCCTTGAAACAGTGTGTTTAATTTCATATAGCAAGGTCTCGATGTACCAATGAATCAAAATATCCGGTCTCACAAAAAACCTCCTACTCAATTTTCCACTCTAGATCAAAATACATTCTATCTTTGGTGGTAATAAATCAGATTGTAACTGAGGGAATAAGTGATTTTGTGTATTGCAAGACTTAGGCAATAGTTCAGTTGATCTACAATATTAGTAAGCATTGTGAAAATAAGTATAGTAACAATTCAATCATATATATATTGGAGAGTAAATATATTCAATATTCAAAAAGTGAAATTATTTCCAGGCCATTACAGTATAAACAAAATGTTTGAAAATTGATTTTTACATTTGATTAATTTTGACTAGTTGGTATATTTTCAAGATTCTCTATGTAAAATTGCTAGGTAATTTTGAGCCTTTTCACATTCAATCTGAATCAGATTATTTTAAACTGCTTCAGATTAGTGAGGTTTGATATCTTATCAGAATTACCGATAGGTTATTATTAGGTTTGCTTTGTATTACAATTATTATTTTAAGGTTGAGGGAAGTCCTTAAAACTAAGTAGAAGTAGAGGGATGAATAAAAATGATATCTATGACAACAACTTTTTATTCTCCTTGCATTTTTTGTGAGTTTTAAACAGTTTTAAAGTTTCTAAACAGTTATTTTCTATTTCTCTTCCTCACACTTTTTCCTCTTCCATCTATTTCCTCACAAGGTTCCACCTTTCAATATACCTTGGTCCTTTCTCTTTTCCATTCCCATTATTTCTCTCTTAGGAATTCTCAGTCTCTAGGTTATATTTTTCCTTAACTTGTACTTCTCAATTATTTAACCATCTCGCCAATCTTCCTCCTTCTGTCTCATTCCTTCTTAAATAAAGTTCAGATATTGTTTATCAGGGGTTTTCAGGGTATTTTTTGTTTATTGGGATTTGTAAATACAGGGTGTTCAAAAAATGTGGGGCAATAATTTACGTAGTGATTCCTTGGATCAAAACAATCAAAAAAGTTTATATAATTATAGGTCCTAAAGTGCTTCCTTTTCCGTCTGTGTGTCTGTTTATGATTTTTACATATTTAATCATATCTCACAAACCACTTAACCTATAAACTTCAAACTTGGTATACGGATAACCACTATTAAGAACTATTTTTGTTAGAGGTATCAAATTTCTACTTTGTACTATTTCAAAATGGCGACTATTTTTGTTTTCAAAACTAAATATCTTAAAAACCGTAAATTTTAGAAAAATTATACAAGAGACAAGAAAGTTGCAAAATTTGATCCAATTAATGCTGGTATTAAGATTATGATAATCGGACTACTAATAATGGAGAAATTTTAACTTTTCTGAATAAAAACATGGTTCTTTAGAACATTCTGCCTGAAAATTGCATGTTTTTATTCGGAAAATTTAAAATTTCTCCATTACTAGTTGTCCAATTGTTAAATCTTAATATCATCGTTAATTAGATTAAATTTCGCAACTTTTTGGCTCTTGTATAATTTTTCTAAAATTTACGGATTTTAAGTTATTTAGCTTTGAAAACAAAAAATAGTCACCATTTTGAAATGGTACAAAGTGGAAATTTGATACTTCTCACAAAAATAGTTCTTAATAGTGGTTATCCGTAAACCAAGTTTGAAGTTTATACATTAAGTGGTTCGTGAGATATGATTAAATATGTAAAAATCATAAACATACACACAGACGGAAAACAACACTTTAGGACCTATGTTTACATAAACTTTTTTGCTTATTTTAACCCAAGGAATCACTACGTAAATTATTGCCCCACATTTTTTGAACACCCTGTATAGTCTGAAATTAGGAACACATTTTCATTGGAAATAATTTGTTTATATCTAATAAGGAGGAACCAAGGAGGTGGCCTTTGGTGAGTACCCACTCAAGATGACGAATTTACTCGCCAACAAAGTTTGGTGGTGGTAGAGGATTGATTTAACAATTTCACTCTCATTCAATAATATGTCTGCTGTTGTAAAGCTAGAAAATAATTTAAACTAAAAATATATTTTGTACCTACGAATGTGCTGTCATTTATTAGTGAAAAGTTATTTACTATAGGCAAGTATAGTATAAATAAATTACCTATAAGGAACATTTCCATAAGTATTATTAGAAATAATTCTTGAAATAAAAATTTATACTTTTGAAAATTTATTTTTCTTACTTTTTTTAAAAATTCTAGGTTGCTTCTAAATCAGTGGCATTTTTTATTATGTTAATCACAAATGGTTTAAAACAGTCTTGTTCCTATCTAACGACGACATTTTGTTATATAACATCATGGGCCCAATGATAAATGGCAATCGGACCCTTTTCGATCCTGCTCAGGATTTGAACCAGCGACCCACAAGTTGAGGTGACCACTATCAATCTATTATTTGATTTTCAGCTAAACATAATGTGAAATAAATCATATTTATGCTGCGAATGAGCCATATAACGACTATATATTTTATAGCTAATATGTCGATCGTAAACTCTGTGTTCAACTCATACAATAACTGACTTGAGGGGATAATAAAGTATAAACATGTGATAAGCAGCAGAAAATTCCCTCAGATAATCTGTAATCTTTACTACGAGATGATCTCATTATCTTTGGTCTGCTGTTTTCATGCTTTTCTTAAAAAATATTTGTTTACTAGTTTTTATCATAAGTTCCGGAATATATAAGAGTTGAGTGTGATCTACAGGGACACTATGGTATGAATAACACAAAAAGATTAATAATATTTCTCAGTAATAAAAACATAAGTAAAGGAGTTTTATATTGACCAATATCATTTAATTTAAACTGGACAGTTAGTTTTACAGATTCAAAGTCTATGTTTTTACTTGACTAAATATTTCTGTTAATGATAAATATTTACATTAAGGAAGTAATACCTGTAGCAGTGGTTCTAAACCTTTTGATGCTCATGTACCATCTACGTACCTTTTTCAATGTTTTTGCTGTAAACCCCCCCCCCCACATCACCATCTCCCCCTAGGGGATCTCCCCTTAGCAGCCAAAGGGTAAGTTCATCGCTATACTTTTGTTGATATAGATTATGTAGTCATAACCAGTGTTTTATGAGTGAAATATTTTGTATCTACAGCTCTGACATTTTTGCAACCAGTAATCTATACCTATAAAAGGCAAAGCCCTCACTCACTCACTCACTCACTCATTCACTCACTCACTCATTCACTCACTCACTCATCACTAATTCTCCAACTTCCCAATAACAAAGAAGGCTGAAATTTGGTACACTGTTTCTTTAGGCATTAAATAGGAAAACTAAGTAGTTTTCATCCTGATCTGAACCCTCAGACTCCGCCACAGACCCTCATAAAGATCCCATATTATCCTTATGGCAGAATATAAATTGATGAAATGTTTATATTTAAATAAACAGACGTGAAAAAGCAAGAAATTTATTAGAATGTCAAACCAGCTGTCAGGAACAGAACATGAAATAAATCACTGACTAGAGATACTTATATGACCTTTCTTCCCTGTAACAGCTGTTAATGAAAGAGCTAATTTAAACCATTTATTTTATCTACATCAGTAGAAAAAAATACTTTGCCTTTGTCTTTTAGAAAATGTCATTGATGGAATTATTACCATAGGTCTCACGGCAAGACCTAAGCGCGAGACCATGATAACTTTTCATTTTGAAGCTCCCAGAAGCAAAAAACACTATTCAAACTATATATAAAGCTGAAAACACAGTACATTGTCCCTATATAAAAATTCTATATCTCGGTTATTACTCAACATATCTTGATAAAACTTGGTATGTGGTTTTTTTGGTTCAGATTCACCTGATATTGTTTTAAAACCACCAAATTTTTGAATGACTGTTGCAATAGACCTGCATACTCATTCCCCATTCTATTCTTATGGAAGAAATGAAATAAGGTCATGCATGTAGTCTGGAGGTCTGCTGCAACGGGGGTATTTTTATGTTCAAGATAGACCCTAAAAACCTTAGAATTTTTTTAACATTAAATCAAGGCAATTTCTACGTTTTACGTTCATAAACTTTCATGAAACAGAAAACTGCTTTAGGATTCTCTAAGTACGCAAGGTCTGCTGCGACGGAGATATTTATATTCCTGCTTAAGGGCCACTATATACCATGAATGCGGGCAGATTTAACGATATTGGGCATAAGCCTTCCCAGGGCAGTTTTACCCTTGAGGCCTTTATCGGTGGGGCGCTGAATCTGCTCATATGTATAGTACAGGAAGGCCAAATACAAATACCTCCTGCGGGGGGCAGCAATAGAATAACTCCAGTCGCAGCAGACCTGCGGACTTTGAGGATTCCTCTCCAGTCGCAGCAGACCTGCGGACTTTGAGGATTCCTGAAAACATCTTTCTGGTTAATGAAAGTCCATCTTCTTTATATTTGTCCAATACCACTTACCTATCATTGCTCAGCCCAAACTACAAGACTTAGAACCTTGGACCTTTGCATGGACGATCTTAAGAGCGTAAGCATCCCCTAAGAACGGGTTTTTTAATTCAAAGTTTTAGGGGTTTTGGCGGGGTTGAAGGTTATAAATTTTCCTACGCAAGTGGAATGGATGATCTTTTGTTTAATTTTCAATGTTCATTTAACAAGCAGGTGGTTCAGCTTCACTTATGGATACGATTTTACAGCTGATTTATAATTTGGTTACTTTCATAATGGTTTTATAGTTGTTTTGTTGATTTTTTAGGTGATATGTACCATGTTAAATATATAAAAGTTAAATTTAGTTTAGTTAGTTAACTTAAAGTCGTCATTCGTTTTTGTACCTCTTCTGTTTAATCATGAACTCAGTATGTGGCTTTATCTTCATTTAGGCAGCGGGAGTTACAGTTTTTATCGTGAGCAAAGCCACGGGTAACTGCTAGTTATGTAATAAATCGTTAAATAATAGCTAGACAAAATCAAATAAAAAGTTTTACTTGTGTGCTCGATGAAAAAAATGAAAAAGATTGAAGTTAAACATAACAGCAGCAACAAAATCTGATAAACTAATTGGTAAAAATATATTTACCTGAATTCAAATATAATAATATTGAAAGTATGTATCAACTAAACATACATGCCGAAATAATTGAAAAATTGTGAATATTTTGCAATTTTTGTTCAAACCAATAACAATTGCTACCAAGAAAGCATTAAACTTTTTTACAAAAGGGCCTAGGAAATATTTTCCACTTACAGGCCACGCCACTTTCGCCTGAGGCTCAAGTCTCACCTCTGCTGAACATATGTTGTGTTTGTTTCTAACATGTAGATAAGTCTATGTCAGGCAAGTTTTACAACAACCAAATATTATTATTGTGATTTATAATATTACTGTTCCGAAAACAAATAAATATATGTTGGAAAATACGTGGTTGCCGTAAAAATAGATCGGGTAGTTGTGAGTTTTGGATATGTTGTTAGTGTTAGGATAATAACATCAAATCTAAATTTTCAAGTGGGCTTGACCACTTCTGGCAGTTTTTGACATTTCTTAATATATTTTAAAAACCAAGCATCCTACAGAAATTAGTCAAAGTAAAAATTTTAATCAGACTTAATTTCTTAATTTAAGTGGTTTTGCAGCTCCCAAAACTACTTAAATTAAGAAATGGACTTGGATGGTATTCCCGCACTTGACTTTGTCCCACGCAGGATGGAACACCGTCCGGTTAACACCTATTTGCCGGACTAGTAACATAATATACTATTAAATAATTTTAAAGTTCTTGTTAAAAATAAAGGCTCGGTGAAAAAAAGAATTATTAAATTGAAATTGAAAAATTGAAAATTGACATGAGCTTAAGGTTGTGGGTGGGGAACGAGTTCCTTCAGTTTAGTCCATTGTTGATGAATCACGTTATGCTCCACTTCACTTGTACTACTCAAAAATATAAAGCAAATAAAAGGAACCTAATACAATAATAATAATAACAATAAAAATAATAAAGCATCCACTCCACGAGTGAGGTAAGGCAACTTCGTTTACAATGAAATATAAATATTAGAGACGTCTGATCCCAATTACAACCACATACCCCCCCCCCCTCACACTCAACCATACATACTTCCAAACTTCCAACTCACATACACACATCCACTCGCACGCATGCACGCGAGTGAGTCGCGTGGCGCAGTTGGTAGCGCACTCGGCCCCGGTTCTGTGGCGGCAGCGTCGCAGGATCGAGTCCCGATGATGCCGCATACTTTTAGCAGTACTGTTCATTCTTGTACTGTACCGGCTCACTCCTTGGGTTTGCTTGATAACTTCCACGCACAGGCCTGAGGCCCATGTGGGGGGGCAAATGCAAGGTAAAAAGAGGCCGCCACCCTCTTAAAAAAAAAAATAAATAAAAAAAAGAAAAGAATAAACAAAACAAAACAAAACGCACGCACGCACACACACACACACACACACACACACACACACACACACACACACACACACACACACACACACACACACACACACCTCACACACACACTCCAGTCAAATTCATCACTGCTCACATCAGCATACGCACATGCTATGGAACTTACTTACTTACTTATGAAGCTCTACAGGCCGGGGTGGCCTTTAGCCTCTGCCACTATTTGCCTCTAGATATCTCTTCCATTTGCCAACTCCCTCCAGTTTTGTGCATCTAGAGTTCTTAGGTCCTCCTCCACCTCTTGGATCCACCTTCTTCTAGGCCTGCCCCTCCTTCTGACCCCCACAATGCTCTGTCTCAGAAGCTGCTTTGGTTGTCTTTCCTCAGTCATCCTCTCCACATGTCCAAGCCAGCTTTTCCTTTATGCCTTTACAAACCGCACAATGTCTTCACCTTACAGAATTTCATCCACTTCTGCATTTTTTAGTGGTCGCCATTCCCCTGCTCCGTATATTCTTCTTATAATTTTCCTTTCAAAAACTCGTAAAGAGTTGGCTGACGTTGCATTGAGAGACCAGGCTTCTGACCCATATGTTACCACCGGTCTAATTAGGGTCTTATACAATTTTAGCTTGGTCTTACGTGTCAAAAGCCGTGACCTGAGAAGACTGAGGTTAGCATAGTAAGCCCTGGTACCAGCAATAATTCTATTATTTATTTCAGTCGAGATCTTGTTTTCTCTGTTAAGCTCAGTCCCCAGGTACACAAACCTATCTACACCACCAAAGACATGGTTCTCCATCTCAAGGTTCCTTACCTCTTCTTCAGACAATTTCATATAATGAGTTTTTTGCTCATTGACTTTCAGACCAAGATGACTGGCCTCTTCTTCTAATGCCTGAAACATTTCCTTGAGGTCTGCTGAGCGTCTGGCTACCAAAGCTATGTCGTCTGCATAGGCATGTGCTTGGGTCATTCTAAAGGTTATATTTCCTCTTAGGTCCAATCGGCTCATAGCTTTATGCAAAGCCAAATTAAACAGTAAGGCTGATAGAGCATCTCCTTGTCTTACACCTCTTGTTACTTTAAAGGCTTGACTTGTCTTTCCTCCCACCGTAACCAAACTACTAGTGTTTTCCAAAGTCATTTTGACTAGTCTGATAAGCTTTCCTGGGAAACGAAAAACTTCAAGTGCCTCCAACAATTTCGCTCTATTGACGCTATCAAAAGCTTGCTTGAAATCTATAAATAAAATATGCAAATCCACTTTATATTCGTAGGCTTTTTCCATTGTTTGTCGCATATTAAAGATCTAGTCCACTGTACCCCTTCCTGGGCGAAATCCACACTGATACTCGCCCATGACCTCTTCAGCATATGGACTTAGCCGTGACACCAGTATGGAAGAAAATATTTTGTATGCTACATTAAGCAATGTGATGCCACGATAATTATTACAGTTGTGCTTATCTCCTTTTTTGTAAATAGGAGTTATCACTCCTATATTCCAGTTACTGGGGAGAATCTCTTGTCTCCATATCATTATAATTAGCCTGTGTAGACCAAAAGTCAGTTCCTGTCCCCCATGTTTCCACAGTTCCGCCACAATTTCATCTTCACCAGGCGCCTTCCCACTTTTTTGTTTACCTATACCTATTTCAACTTCTTCAAGCGTGGGTTCCTCAATATATGGCTCAGCAGTTTGATGTCTTGGCTGCCAACCTAGTTCTTGGTCCGTTGCATTAACATTCCTATTCCTCGCTATGGAACTTGGCCAGAGGAAACTGTTCCGAAAAATTATCTATATAGGGAAGAAAAGTAATTTTTTATGTTTTCCCTGCCAATTTCTAAAATCCATTTATTTACATTCTTTTTAATTTTATAAAAACTACAGGGTTCATTATTTTTCAAATAGTGAGGGAATTTGGAGTAAACGAAGTTAACTATGAAATGAGAAGAGGTCAATGTAATGCTTTTAATTAGTTTAGGGGGATGTACTCCGACATTTACCGACGCTCTTGTTAAATACGGATGAGTTATTTCTTCAAACAGACTGTCTTTATTTAAAAAAACGTATAATGTCAAAGACCTAAAATAAAGTTGAGAGAATCTAAACACCTTAAATTCTTTAAAAAGTAGGTGGGTTGGAAACATACGACTCTTTTGAAGTGCTGCTTTAATAATTGATTTTTTTTATATTTCTGATGAATTAACTATACTTTGATAGCAACCGCCCCAAGCAAGATTACCGTATTCAAGAAGCGATTGAATATAGGCATGATACACGGTCCGCAGCAACTCTGGAGAAAGAATCCTACCAAGTGAAGAAAAAATGAAATTAAATTATCTCAATCCTTTTTAAAATAGCGGATATTTTTACGAATTGATTAATTAACAGAACACGGTGTAATTTTGAAACCACTTTAAAATGTTTGGCTCTTATACAAATTTTTAATCCCGATAAACACATTTGTGCAATGGTGTCGGGATTTCAAAATTTATTGATAATTTATTTCTTCTTTTATCAAATACTTTACAGTAGCAAGGTCTTTAAAATTATGACATTTGTCATAAGCAAAATGTGACAAAATTTGAAGTAAAATGTGACATTTATTAGCATAAGCAAATTTTGAAGTACGATTAAACTGTATATTTTTTGGTTATATTGTACATATTTATACACCTTATTTTCCTGTAGCTTAAGAATTTTACGAAGTTAAAAAAGTGTCTGGAACTTGAAAAAGCATATAGAAATTATATAATACTAAAATTCCAATATTGAAATTTCAGGCATTTAAATGGATAAAAAATAAGTTCATATATATTCATAAATATTTCATGTGATGTTGGTTGTTTCTAAGGTCAAATATTCTATTTTTTCTAGTCAATACTTTCAAGGCAGGAACAAAATTTGACAAAAAACTTGTTTGACAGGAATGGTAGATTTTTTATAAAAATTAGTAATTTTTAGACTTTCTAATTTTCTAAATATTTTTTATTAGATTTTGCTGAACTTAAATGAAAAAAAAAATACATTATTAATTATGAGCTATCATTTCAGAATATTTAAAAACTCACAAGTTTGAAAAATAGGGAACTCATAATTTAAATGCGTACAGAAAAATGATGATAGGTTACCTTTAAGTAACCGTTAACTGCCATATGCTTATCACAGGTGGTATTTTTGTAGGATCAGGATAGTCTACTCAGTTACTTTTTTCTACAGCTCACTGGAGTATAGAAATAACTAACCATAATAAATAGATCAATTGAACTATGGAAAATAGATGATGTATTTCCCATCTTTCTACTAAAGTAGGAAACATCACAGTAGTAGTTGTATTTCGTCTTTATTCACCTATTTTTTGTATTTACTTTATCTATGTACAATCCAAGAGAAAAATTCTTGTAACTTGTGAAAACACCAAACTTAGACTCTCTTTGGACTGTAAAACCAATTAAGCAAAGTCGAAGAGAGATAATATCTCAAATTATTTGCGTTTTGTGGTTTTAAGGAGTTTACATGGTTTTTTTAAAGTAATATATTACCAGGGTTATAATTTCCCAATACAAAGCAAGCAATAGACATAATTAATTAAAATAATTACAACTGATTCTTAGTTATTGTACCATGATATTTGTCCTTGTGAGATTACTAAAAATTTGAAAGAAAATATCACAATAATTCGCTTTATCTTTGTATGTACATATTGTTGACAAAAGTTCCCCATGCATCAGCATATCAATTGTTTTAAGCTGGACTGATCAGTAACATTTTCCTTGGAGAGTTGGCAGATCCTTACAGACCTCTTCTTTCTGGCAGTTTTTTCTAAAAAAAAATGAAAACCGTGCTTAATCAGTATTACTGGAACCTCCTGATCCACATTAAAATTACATTACAATCTTGACATCGAGCACCAACAGACAATACCGTCCCTGTCACTAAGTGAATAAAACCTAAAAGTAAATATTATATGGTTTAAATCATTATTTACATATTATTCATTTAAATAAGATCTATTCAGTCCAGTTAGATCAAAAGAGACAACAGCAAGAACATGCTCCACTCAACGGTACCATTTGAAATTTGGATTTCAACAAAATAAGGAGTGATTGAGTGACCGGTCTACGCAACTTGAAATAAAAGGTGAGAGTAGCCCAAGAAGTAGTAGGAATTAGGAATAATTGCCTCACATAAAAGAAAAATAATGCCATTTAAAGCTTCGATTGTTATCCTTTAGATGACAACAGGTGCAGGGCATAAGAACTCTTTGTGGACACACTGAGTTATTCCATTTTACAGAAAAAATAATAAGGAAACCTGTAGACAGGAAGTATTTGTGCAATGCATTTACGTTTCGGTCACAAAAAACCAATTTTATCCAACTTACCATGTTAGAACAAATCATCGAGTATTTGAATCAACAATAAATCAAATGGTTGTGGCGAAATTTTATTTTTTCGTTTATTGGTAAAATATTCATATAAAGTTAAATTTCAAGATAAGATTTGATTGAACATTGACAAAAAATGGCAAAATTTTATAAAATTTACAAGAATTAATGTAATGACTTGCCCTAAAATGGAAGCATTTGTTTTTTTTTTTTTTTAAATAGAGGGTGGTGGCTTCTTTTTCACCTTGCCTTTGCCCCGCCAACATAGACTATTGATATGTGCGTGGACGTTATTCATCAAAGGCAAGGAGTGCGCCTGTACAGTACAAGGGTGAACAGTACTGCTTAAAAGAATGCGTCAATCTCGAGTCTTGAACCTGCGATGGACGCTTCGAGGCCACAGTTCCGAGACAGAGTGCGCTATCAACTGCGCCCCCGACTCACATAGCCATTTCCTTGATGGGAAAATTCGCTAAAATCATGCTCCTAAAGTTTACGACATTCAGCACTGTTTTATCAATGTCTAAAACTAATCTTTAAAATTTAGCTTTACAATGCCTCAACACAAAACGATAATCTAACTTGTATAAGCTTACTAAAGTGACACAATAAAGTGCCTACTAGATTTAGCAATATCTAGATTGGCCAATTTACAAAACACATTTTATAGCACTTTTCTAAACTGAAATAAAAAACTTTTCCCAAAATTTTTAAGGAGATTGCTAACAACAGTTTCTTCCCCATTAAAACGCTTCTTATTATTAGCAATTCTTAAAGTACCGTAGCGCAGCTACAGCGAGCTGGGATGTCTCTCTAAAGACCTAAGTAAAGGAAATCTCTTAAATTAAGGTAGGGTCCAATAATTCTCTCGCGGAAAAGTATACCATAAACTGGAAATCCACATTAACTGAAGCAAAAGCTTGTCTTGGAGTTCCACACTAAGTGAAGCGAAACAAAAATCTGATTTGCATCACCCTTTATCCAGGCTTTGGACCACTGACCATATAAAAAGTTTTTTGTTCTTGGTCTGTGCTTTAGACTAGCAAAGTGATAGTAAAACTTTATTATCACTTTGGCATATTTAAAATCAGGTGTGGTTAACCTATCATCATTTGTTGTTTGGTTAAAAATGACTAATATAAGGCGTTTTGTATGACATGAAATATTTAATGGCATTTTGTTCAATCACAATAATTGACGAGTCATATTTACATACGGGGTATATTGTCAATAAAAAATATACATCTAAATTATATTTAAAGACTTTTTTGTAATAATTAATAGTCATTTAAACATGCTACGTATAACATTTAAAAACTTTAAGGAATTAAAAAACGATTTCAGGTAAAGCATTTAAGTAACAACTTTGTTTACATTAAAGGCTACTAAGATATACACAAGATAAAAATATGACACAGCTATTTTGACTAAAAATAAAATACATCACAAACAAATTATCACAAAAAAATTATAAAAACAACGTAGTTAATTGTTCACATTAGATGAAATACAATTCAAGACGGATGAGAAATTGCAAAAATGAGAGAAAAACGTGAACTTATGTTCGTGACAATGAAACAAAAACTTGATTTCACCAAACTTTAAACCACTGTCAAGGCTCGGTTAGTTTAATTTTATCAGCTGTTTAATACTATTTTCCTATCTTTAACGAACAATTTATTAACCAACCCTTAACTTGATGTTTGGTGAAATCAGGCCTTAGTATCATAGAGTGTCCAGATAAAGGTGAATCGGTCTAAAGTATTTTTGTAGATTATGATTCAAGTAATATGTGAAAATTAATTTCCTCAAATAAATGAGTTTTTCTCCTTAGTAAGGTATCGTGCTATAACGGTATCGGTATTCTTAGCGCGATAACTGCGCTACTTTAAGAATCGCCAAAGTCATCAAAATGTGTACATCTATCGGTTTACGGAATCTTTGTAGTTTTAGCCACCACATTTTTGTTTGGATTACCTACTGACCCTCCCCAGGTAGCAGACCCATGATATTTGTCGTTTTGACTGCATTCTTTAGATTTGTGGTTTTGGTCGTTTGTTGTTTTAACCGGACACCATCACACAAACCTCCGAGCACGGTAAAAGGGAGTTTAGAGAGAGATGGAGAATGAGACCAAGAGAGAGGGAGGGAAAATTTATGGTGATTGGTCCAATACTCTTGGAACCCTACAATATTCAAAATTTCCCGGAAACGGAATAAATATCTCAAGCTAATTGGCGAAATTTAGATGTACACCCCCTTCAAACAACCAATTGGTATAAATACAATATTTTTAAAAATTAAATAATACAATGGGGACAAATATTACACAATTATTTTTATTACTATACTGTTTTGTCGTTAGCAACGAATCAGGCAGATGGTTAATTCATTTTCATTCATACCCGTTTGCACTAATTTTGTTTTGATGAACCGATTCACTAGCATCATGGTTTGGACACAACCTCACTAATAACAAACTGCATATTACACGAGTGTGGGACGGAGTCGATGCAACCCGCAGAGCACCCCCGCATCGATGGCATGAGCTGCTGCATAGCCCTCTCTATATAGAGACGGCTATGGCTGCTGGCTAGCGCCTTCAAATCTTAGTCCCTCACTCGTGATCTTACTACATCTGGGGGTCTCAGGCTACACACTTAGCAAAACTCTACAACATAATGATTTACGAGTTGATGTAATTACATGTTTCAATAGTTACCATGAATATGTAGATACTCATCTAAGACTTACCTTATGGTGGTCCAGTTATAATTTATAAACAGAAACAACGTTATTGAACGGCTTATTTTTTAACAGCCATTAGGTGAAATTATTACGATTCTTGCCCGGGAAATTTTGCGCCATATAGTGCGAAGGGCGTGTAAATCGGACGAGGCTAAGGCAAGTTATATGACTCCAAAAAATTGAAATTTTGGTTTATCCAAGATTTTTCCTGAATCAAGGTTTAATATCTACAGGTCTATTAAAGTCATAAGTTTAATGTTATGGAATTTAATTATTCAAGGAATCACTGGCTTTCATTTGTATATCGAGTGGGAAAATGTTGATAAAAACTCGAACACTTCTTCAGAAGCAGAGAAATGAGTGTATTACATTGGTGGTAACGATCGACTAATATTTATAGCAATAATTAAGTACTCAAAACTCGTAAAATAAACTTTTAACTTTAACCCAACTAATCCAAAAATTACACCACCCAACCTCTCAGCATAAACTTCCGATATTTCACTAACATTAATTACTAATTCAATTAAATAGGGGCTTTGCAAAATTTAATGTCAACGCGAGCGGGGCGGCGTTCGCGGCGGTGTGAACGACGTTCGGGACCCTGAACACTATCACACATCATACAAGACACCGTGCTAGACTTTTCTTTGATATTTCGCCAAAAAACCGCCTCCAGAGCGCTCGCGATGATGTGTGGTGTGTTGTCTTGTGTGATGCGCGGTCCCCTGTCACACTATCACACATGCTCCTTGTTTTCCTGTGTGATGTGTGGTGTGATGTCTTGTATGATGAAATGTGTGATAATGTGTCACCGTCTGAAGGCGCTGTCACAACGAAATGCCTACGCTACTTTATAGCCCGGTAAGTACTGTTTTGCCGTACGAGCGTGATAGTTCCTCCGCGATCCGCAAGGCAAGTGTAAGTTTTCCTCCCACGGTATCACACATGCTCCCACTATCACACAAGCTCCCTTTTGTCCTGTGTGATGTGTGGTGTGATGCATTGTATGATGAAATGTGTGACAGTGTGACACCGTCTTTATTTTTCTCTTCTCTACCTTAGCAGTGAAGGGCAAAGAGAAACGTTCCTGCCATGAAGAATGCACAGAAAGCAGATGTTTCTGTGTCAGTATAATGTAAACATATTTTGCTCATCCTGAAATGAAAACATGATTAATATATACATTATAGTTTTGTTAATAAAATACAATGAAAATTCATGGATTATTTATTTCCTATCATTGCGTTCGAGAAAGATAGCCCCTATTTTTACAAGAACCAAGTATTTTTTTGCTTAAAAAATGCAACGTAATCTACCCATATTACGAAAAGGAACAAAACAACAAACTAGCATTTTTGGATGTAAATGTAATCAAAAACACAAATGCCCTTCAAACTGAAGTGTTTAGAAAGAAAACTCACACAGGCAGGTACTTAAATTACACATCAAATCACAGTGAATCAGTGAAAGAGTCAGTGGCATATTCTCTTTTTGATAGAGCTAAATCTGTTTGTTTTGAAAAAGAAACTTTGGACGCGGAGCTAAACAAAATCACCCAAGAACTGAAGCAAAATGGTTACCCAGTAAATGGAAAAAGGAATAGGCAAACAAAACCGAATACATCCCCAATCACTGACAAAGCAAAAGCTTTCATAAGTATTCCATACGTCCCAAAACTATCAGAAAAAATAAGAAGGGTTGCCAGGAAATACCAAATCAAAACTGCCTTCAAATCATCAAACACATTAAGACAGCATCTTACTAAAGTAAAACCAAAATGTTCAGAGCAAGCCTCAAAAAATTGTGTCTATAGTATTAAATGTGAATGTGAAGGTGAATACATAGGAGAAACAAAACGGCCATTAAAAGTTCGCATTGGCGAACACAAAAGAAAGACCAAAAATGGCGAAACAACAAGTTCGAAATTAGCCAAACACGCATGCGAGAAAGAACATAAATTCAACTTTGAAGGGGCAGAAATATTACACCATGAATCTCATCACTACAAAAAGAAGTTTGTTGAAGGGGCGTTAATAAAATTACATGAAAACCCAATTAGTCAGAGCAGTATTGATGTCAGGCCACTTTGGATACATTTAATTAAATCACATTTTGAACAAAAAATAGCCCCAAAACCCACTCCAGACTTGTCTGTTGCAGAAGCTCCCGCGTCCAGAGTCCATCACATGGTCCTAAGATCCATGCGTCCGTGAATCTGCTTGGAGAAAACTCTTGCTATGGGTTGTGCGTCCTGTTCCCCACCTGTAACTAGGAGGCGTGCTGTATATTTTTTGGAATTGCTGTACTTGTGCCCATATAGGTGCCTGGAGGAAACGCACAGCCGGTGCCTGAGTCATGTTCCCGAGATTGACCTTGGAGGCGGGTCTTAGACCGCTGACGTCAACTTGTGCCCGTGGTGGGGGTAGGGCCGCTCCCCCTCCACTTGCTCTCTCAGGCGCTTTTCATTCGAGTTGCGTATGTGAGTGTGGGTGGAGTGTGTGCGTGTCGTGCCACTGCCAGCTTGGAGGCATTGCCGGCAGTAAGTTATATGTTTTTGTTTTAATTTTCTGTGTTCTTTATCATGTTTAATACGTTTTAGTTTTAATTTTCTTTCCGTATTAAGTATGTTTAATGTGTTTTGTATGAAATTTTGTGTGAGTGAGATTTCTGTTGAATGTTGGATGAATGTAAATTGAATGTCAAAAAACAAAAAAACCCCAAAAAGTAGGTTAAATAAACATAAGTAGGTTAATGGAACTTTAAGTAGGGTCACTTGAAAACGAGAGGAGTTTCAATACCTCTTGAAACGTAGTGTAGTTTAAACACTAGAAGCGATAGGAAAAGTCAAACAAATTAAATAATAATTATAAATCCTTCGCTATTATGAATTTTAAAAATACAGTTACCCATATTCCTTATAAAAAAATTGTAATGTTGATATAGCAATTTCTAAGTCTGGCAAATTTTTCTTCTTTGAAACTAGAATCATTGGTTCACGTTAATTTTTTAATACATGAAGAGAAATAAATCAATAATTAACTGTGGGTCTAATTAATTATACCATTTCATTTTAATTCAATGATATTATGCTTGGTTGTAGTCATTACTAAAATTTGCAAAATGTAACATTTTATATTTTGCAAATTTTATATTGAAACATAAATTAAAGTAGGATATGCAACATTGTAAACTGACGATACAACGTTATTTACAAGCAATTGCTTTGTGAACGAAGATTATTTTGATTTAAAACTCTGCAAGTCGTTATAAACAAATACAACCCTCATTTTGCGGTCTGGGGAGCGCAAATACCCTTTGTCCCCCATCCATTGTAGGAATAACTGTACTTGAACAACCCTCTTTCTCTTAACACCCATTCTCCAGAAGCAAGATGATTTTCAAAAGAAACTTTTATTTAAATGGACTTAATTATTTCCTTAAAACATGCGTCGTCTTCTCATTTATGAGCAAGTATTTGCAAGAGTGTTTGTTAATGCGCCTTGGTTTAAGAGATTATTTAGAAATTGTTTTTCACCTTAAAAATTATTTATTACACGATTTTAACTGTCCTCGCTATTTATTTCTTACATTTTATCAAATAATTTTAGATCTATAAAATTCTAATTGGTAATTCTAATGTCGCAGTAAAGTACTAAATTTCAAGTGTTGCACAATGTCATATTCACATTAGATCGAAATAAATGAATTTGAAAAGGTCCATACATCCAGAGAAGAAATAATTACTTAATTTATTTAATGGCTTTTTTGTAATCAGCATACAGATGTAGTTTGAACATATTACCACCCCCTTCCAACGGTCCGATCAGGCTGGTTTTCGAACTCGTCGACACACACACACACACACACACACAATGTGTTAATGAATATGAACGAATGGTGTTTTCGGTATCTGGGGACCTCAAAACGAAAAGTTATGATGGTCTCAGGCTCAAGTCTTACCATGCTACATGAGACCTACGGTAATAGCTTCTTCCCTACACGGGAAATTTACTAAAAACAATGCATCTCCTGAAAAGATGACATATAGTTTATAAAGAGCTTCTCTGTACCATAATTATTTTTATTTAGAAATCAATACATGAAAACTGCTCGATTTCGAGCTGCAGGTTTACTAATGTTTATCAATCGATGAATCTCAAAATATGAATAAAGTATTTAATGGATCAATCTTTAATTCAATCTTTCAATTTAATGGCCAGATCAGGATGAAAACTACTTAGTTACCAAATTATTTACCTACAGGATGGCTGCACAAAATTTCAGCTTTACAGGTGTATGGGAAGTAGTCGAATTAAAGATGAATGAGTGAGTGTGTTAGGGCTTTGCCTTATATACTGTAGTTATAGATGATGTGTTATTCAATTTATTCAATTATTATTGGATCACTAGAAACTGGCACAAACATCTTCATTATCGCTGCATGAGCTGTTCAAATTTTAGTTTTTCATGTCTTTTCTTTTCGATGGAGGAGAGTTTTGTTATAGTTTTCTCCGACTTAATATTAAAGGTACAAGAAAAAGTAAAGATAACAAAAAATAAAGAATAAAAATATGGTTATGTTTATATACACAAAAACATTGTCTGCAAAGAGTAAGAGAGCATCGGTAGTAAACAAAAGCATGGAGTATGAATTTAACTGCTAGATTTACCAGAAAAGTAATATCGAAATACGGTAAAGATATACCATGAGACATGTTGGCTGTGATTGTTTAAATGTAATTTTTACTTCGGTTTTTATATTTATACATTGTATGTTTTACAAAAAGAATAAATTACTCGTTTTTAATTATCAATGAATGTTGCTTGTTATTATACTGCTAATGATTATAATATTATGTTGTGGATTTTTCTTTCTCGGGCTGCATCAATTTATTTCAAACTTAAAACACCTGGTTATAAAAATCAGATTCTACCCAGGTGGTCTACCCAGAATACTTTTAGCTAAAATAATTGATAAATTTATAAAAAATTAAACTGTTTATTGTAAAAAATTTACAAGGGAATGTTTTGATTTTTGATACATATAGGACACCACCGACAAGTTATGCATAACTTGGTGGGGCCAAGACTCTGTATAACGATGTTCAGTAAATAAATGAAATGAAATATCAGGACAGTCTGCTCTCTGATGGTGAATAAAATATGACCAGAGCGCTATATTATACATAGAGGACGAGGGTCAATCACGGCATGGTTCAATCAATCGATAAGAAAACATATGAATTTATACATTATCATCAGTTCTATTTGTCTTGAATCACTGACAATAGTTAAGTGTAAATCACAAGTATATCCTAATTTTATATAATTCCATAACTGAATAGCTTCACAAAACCTCACGTAAAATGAGATAAAAACAAAACCTAATTCAACTCGTTAATTAAACCTGAGTGTACGGGTAATCACTGTTGCGAAGGTTATATGTTAACATACTACAAGTAAAGTGGGAAGCTTACTAATAAGTTTAATTATATGTGTAAAAGTTTGTGCCCGTTTCAACGTTTTATCAATCGTTTTGCCACACTTTTCGTGAGAGTGTGGCGAATACATAAAAGCGAGGGAATTTTTTAATATTTTGGCACAGGCTGCAGAGCCGAGAGTTTTACAAACAGAATACGAGAGCGAGGCCCTCGGTCACCAATTGCTGAGGCAATCAGAATGCCCAATGGTTTTCATAATTGTCGGTACATTTCATTCACTGAAGCGACTACTTTCAGTCCGTCCTTACATCTTAAAAAATTAAGTTTCTTAGGAACGTAGTATTACGTGAATCGACTAAAAGGCAAACCTTTTCAGTAGATAGAAAACCAGAAAGAGACGCCACTTTTTAGCAACTTTCTTATGGGAAATAACATGGGGATCAGTTTTGCACCGACTTTGGAAAACTGATTGGTGCAAAACTGATCCTGACCCGTATGTTTAAACTTACTCTTACTGTCTATAGCATATGTTATTCCTAAAATATTATCTTTCCTGCTTGGATATGTTGTTGCATATGTAATTATTAACTTTGTGATCGGGTATCATTTCAACTTTGCCCTTTATTGTTTGATTTGTCTAATATTTTGATATGTTGTTAAACTAAGCAAGTGAACTTGTAAATAGTATAAATTAATTCTATCTACCCTATATTTTTTAAAATATAAAATTACAAATTAGGTAAAAATGCTATCTTTTGTTGTTGTTAACAGATTTGTCTAATATTTGGGTATGTTGTTAATCAAGGCAAGTGCTTGTATGAATGATATATATTATTTTTATCTAGCCCATATAATTTTAAATGTAAAATTATAAAATAGGCCAAAAATATCAACTTTGCTATTTATTGTCTGATTTGTCTAATATTTGGGTATGTTGTTATCTTAAGCTAGTATATTTGTAAATGATATATATTAATCCTATCTGCTCTGTATATTTTAAAATATAAAATTATAAAATGAGCTAAAATATTAACTTTGATATTTATAGTTTGATTTGTCCAATATTTGGGTATGTTGTTAACCTAATTAGGTGCATCTGTAAATTATGTGTTTTATTTCTATCTAAATTGTATATTTTAAAATATAAAATTATAAAACTGGCCAAAAATATTAACTTTGGTTTTTATTGTCTGATTTGTCTAATACTTGGATATGTTGTTTAGCTAAGTAAGTGAATTTGGAAATAGCACATATTAATCAAATCTACCCTGTATATTTTAAATGGTAAAATTAAAAATGGGTGAAATTATCAACTTTTCTGTTTATTGCCTGATTTGTCTAATATTTGAGTATGTTGTTACCTTAAGCTAGTATATTTGTAAATGATATATATTAATCCTATCTGCTCTGTATATTTTAAAATATAAAATTATAAAATGAGCTAAAAATATTAACTTTGATGTTTATAGTTTGATTTGTCTAATATCTGGGTATGTTGTTAACCTAAGTAGGTGCATCTGTAAATGATGTGTTTTATTTCTATCTAACTTGTATATTTTAAAATATAAAATTATAAAACTGGCCAAAAATATTAACTTTGGTTTTTATTGTCTGATTTGTCTAATACTTGGATATGTTGTTTAGCTAAGTAAGTGAATTTGGAAATAGCACATATTAATCAATTCTCCCCTGTATATTTTAAATGGTAAAATTATAAAATGGGTGAAATTATCAACTTTGTTGTTTATTGCCTGATTTGTCTAATATTTGAGTATGATGTTAACTTAAGCTAGTATATTTGTAAATGATATATATTAATCCTATCTGCTCTGTATATTTTAAAATATAAAATTATAAAATGAGCTAAAAATATTAACTTTGATGTTTATAGTTCGATTTGTCTAATACTTGGGTATGTTGTAAACTTAAGCTAGTATTTTGTAAATGATATATATTAATCCCATTTACTCTGTAAAATTTAAAATATAAAAATTGTAAATGGACCAAAAATATTTACTTTGATGTTTATAGTTTGATTTGTCTAATACCTGGGTATGTTGTTTAGCTAAGAAAGTGCATGTTAAATGGTGTATATTAACTATATTTTTGTTGTATATTCCAAATTATAAAATTATAAAATAGGCTAAAAATACTAACTTTAAGCTTTATTGTCTGATTTGTCTAATATTTGGATGTGTTGTTAACCTAAGCAACTAAACTTGTAAATAGCATATGCTAATCAAATATTACCACTAACTTTTAAAATATTAAATTACAAAATATATAAAATGCTAATTTTGTATTTATTAACAGATCTGTCTAATATTTGAGTATGGTGTTAATTTAAGTAAGTGCATGTGTAAATGGTATAAATTAATTATACCTACCCTGTATATTTTAAATTATAAAATTACAAAACAAGCAAAAATATTAACTTTTGGTCTTTATTATTTGATTTGTCTGTGTTTTTGATATGCTGTTAAATTAAGCTAGTGCATGTGTAAATTGTATACAATATTTCCATTTACCTTGTATATTTTAAATTATAAAATTACAAAATTAGGACAAAATTTAACTTGTGTATTTACTAACTGATTCATCTGTATTTTTGATATGTTGTTAGCTTAAGCTAATGTATGTTTATAATGTGTATATTATTCTTATTTACTCTGTATATGTTCAATTATAAAATTAGAAATATTGATTGAAAATTAATTTAGCTTTTGTGTAATCTTTTTTAGTATTTGGATATGTAGTTGTTCTGTGTTAGCAATTTGTAAAACCTGTATATGATTGATATCCACCTTCTATATTTTATATTATAAAATTACAAATGTGTAGGTTAAAAAAATTAATTTGCTTCTTTATTGTTTGATCTGTCTATTGTTTGGGTATGTCGTTGTCCTAGACTAATATATGTGGAACTGCTAAATTTTATTCTCATATTACAGTTTAAATTATAAAATTACAGGGTAAAACAACAGGTAAAAAAATAATGATTTTAGTTTTTATTGGACAATTTTAAAACTTTTGTTTTACAACAGTTCTTACCCAGTACATGTGTAAATTGTACATAATAACCCTATCTGCCCTGTATAATTTAAGTTGTAAAATTATATAAACAGGTAAAATATTAACTTTTGTCTTTGTTGATTGATTTATTAAATAATTGGATATGTATTAGTCGTAAGCTAATGCTTAGTATAATGTAAAAGGGTGAAATTACAAATACAGGTAAAAGCAAATTAACTGATCCACCTCTAATGTTAGCATGTTGTTAACCTAAACAAGTACATGTGTAATACTAATCCAATGTACTCTGTTATGTAATATTTGTGTAAAAAATGCACGTTGGACTTACACACTTAATTTGACAGACAATAATAAGAATATACAAAGCCTAAAGCCTGGAAATTATAATTTGATATATTGCAGAACTTGTAGTATTTGTATAGAACTGTCTGTTGGACCTACATACTTAGTCTGGCAGAAATTTAAAAGAATTACAGAACATGTAAAATAATTACTATTATTTTGTAACTGCTAAATTTTATTCTTATCCACCCTGTAAAATTTAAATTATAAATTATAGGGTAAAACAACAGGTAAAAATAATGATTTAAGTTTTTATTGGCCAATTAATCAAAATGTTTGTTTTATGATAGTCCTTAGGCAGTACATGTGTAAATTGTACATAATAATCATATCTACCCTGTATAATTTAAGTTGTAAAATTATATAAATAGGTAAAATATTACCTTTTGCATTTGCTGCCTTTGTTGATTGATTAATTAAATAATAATTGGATATGTGTTTGTTGTAAGCTAATGCATATTATAATGTAAAAGGATGAAATTATAAATATAGGTAAACGATTTAACTGATCCACCTCTTATGTTCGCATGTTGTTAACCTAAGCAAGTACATGTATAATACTAATCCAATGTACCCTGTTATGTAATATTTGTGTAAAAAATGTGTCTGGTTGTCAATTGCTTACGGGAAGGACAACAAAAATCACCGGACTACGTACAAACATCATTCTCAACCAAACTTATGGAACAAAAAGAATCGTAAGCTGTGTTGTAGATTAAGGCAAATAACGTCATAAATTTACAATTACCGGGTAGTTTAGTATCTCCAATAACGTAAATAGTGATTTTTATTCTGTTAAAACCAGAAGGGATAATGCAGTTGAACATTAATATTCTAACGTTACAGAAATATGATTTTTACACTCATCGGTCGATCGATATATTTTGTTGTAGTTGCTGTAATAGTTATTTATGTATTAAGAGCGTAGAGGGGGTCTTTCTCGCTTTCACTAAACACTTAATACTTTAGTGAAAGCGAGAAGACTACACTCAAAATACATACGACATTTTTCCAACAACTGCATTTTTGGATTTCCAAACCAGAAATACAATCACAGTTACTCGCGGTCATTTTAATTTTGAGGTTATAAACAAGTCGAGATTAGTCGAATTAAAACGGGAGGTGAAGCGCTGGAGCCAACGATTGTGATTAGCTGGTGCGCGTAGAGTAACAATGCCATCAGCTGGCGAACGATGAAGTAAACAGCTGGCGAGCGGTAAAGAACTTTTTCGCTCGCTCCTCAGTAAAAAGCTGTTTTACGATTGGTTTTTGGTGCGTGAACTTGAAGTTTGGGCGCGGTTGTTGGAAAATGATTTTATGATATTCATATACTCATTACTGGGACTGTGTCATCAAGCCAAATGTTGTAGAGAGATGGTCAAGAAAATTGCTGGAAAAATCTCACCATCTGATACCTTTTATAGTTTTTGTAGCTGCGGGTATGCGAAGAAGTCAACGTTCCCAATGAAATCCGGTTTTTATGTTTCGTATCAGGTTTGAATTTTTCCTCCCCTTTTCCTCTACTGAGAAAGCTTACGGTCTCTAGCTTATGGTAACTCGTTTCTCTAGATATTTACATCAAACAGCACCAGTCAATTTACATGAGATTAGGTTCATTGTTTATATAAACAATACAATTTTAAAGATAGAGGATATTTCTTACTTGTGTTCATATTTTTTGAAAATTTCTTAATTTAAGAGTAACTGCATAAAACTTCACATATCAAATAGTAATTATATAATGTTATATATGGTTATTTTCAAGTTTTGGTAAATTTTTACTCTAACTTTCATAATGACTGACAAAAACAGAAGTTAAGTGCCTCATTCACTCTAAAACTCGTCGCCACTAGTCAATTCAAAAGATTAGTTAGCTTAAAAATATTTTACCTTCTTATTTTGTTATGATTTAAAAATGACGCTAAATCTCAAGGGTAAATTTACCTAGCATAAAAAATGTAAATTGCCATTTACTTAAAAATTATTTGCAAATATTCTTAGCAAATATTATTTACAAAAGTTCACTTTTGGTTGAAAATACAATTTTTTTAAAACATGTTTCTACTTACAAATACATAAAAACATGAGTGCAAAATTAACAGTGCTGTCTAGGTCAGAAGACAGGGAAATTAATTTTTCAGTTAAATTCTTCAGTGGAAAACAATTAAATTAAAGGCTTTAATAATTAGGTTGAATTTGGTTGGATTTATCACAAAACATTATATGTTTTTTCACTATTGCATTATAACTTTGTCTACATAATATCTCAGTTATATAAATTCAATGAATACATAAACGTTGCTAAATATCTGTCATCAGGTAAAAAAATGTATTAATATTGGGCAAACAATATTTTTATATTGCATATATTTGGAAATTTTAATGCTCAGGCCTATACCTATATTTTTTCACACTTGATCCTAACTCATGGTAATGTAGATCATGGATAAATGGCACTTGGATAAAGTTTTTTTTGTAATAAAAATATAACACTTAAAGAAAATGCGCAAAATTTTATGCTATATGATTCACTACTTAGTTACTTTCAACGAGGCTTATGTAAAACAGGTATTTGGCAAAACAGTTTTCGTTGTGGTGGAATTGCATTACAATACGATACAAAATGTTCATACATACCTTCATCTCATTCGCCACCCAAGCCAAGTATCTACTACGTGGCTTATGCAAAACAGGGCTTTGGCTGAAGGGATTTCGTCGAGGTAAAATTGTATCACATCACGAGAACAAAATGTATGCACCTTCAGCTCTTTCAACACCGAAGTCAAACTGTCTTACATATCTTGGATCGCTTATGACCTATTTAGTTCGTAATTGTTGATAACAACATTGCCATTATACATAATTGACAGTATTTGTAGTAGATTATTGTACCCTTGAAATTTTATAACGAAATTAGGGAACCTACATTTTGTGCTGCAATTTCAGAAATTTAAACTCTAATTTCAGGCCGCTTAGGCCTTAAGAGATCTTACATATACCGAATGTCCCATAGTTGCCTCCTTAATTCTTGAATGATGGAAAAATTTTCAAACTAGCTCCAATACTTGTACTACTTTCCGGTGGTATTTTGATATTGATCCCTACCCATCAAATAGGGTTTGTTGGCGGAGCCCCCAACGATCGAAGGAGCATATTTTTGATGATGATTTAGGAGGTGAAAACCACATTTCTCACCACCTTTAAATAATGATTAATGTAGTGAAATTTCTTATATTTGTCGCAATTCCTCCTTTATTACTACAAACACCATTCTGACATTTTCTTGCTGGTTAGTTCAATAGAGTTAATTCCTAATGCAAACACAAATCTCTAAATCGCCCTTACTGCTGTGGTTAAACTTGTCATCAGCAACCACCTCCGCAGCTTTCAAACCTAACCGCCCTTCAGACGAGATAGATTTAGAAATATATTATTCATGTATTTGAAGTCATTGTTGATATGTGTTCTAACCACTTATGTTAATGTTGTTATTTTTACATACATGTACTTACGTTACATTCAAAACGTAATTTGTCAAAGAATTATTTCCTTTTTGCATAAAAAAACACAAATTGAGGATAACATATAGTACGAACGTTATAACAACTTTAAGCTTTTCAGTGATGGCATAAAATCACTGAAAAGTTTTTTATGACCCCTTTTGTTACGAAAGAGATCACCAATGGTAGGAAAGGGTTTCAATATTAATTTTATCTACGACCATTGCAATAAGCACCAATTATGGTATTACAATAAACATTATAATGATATACATTAAAACACCAAAAACCAAGCAGTACTCTAATGACGACTTTAGAGTACTGGAGTCACTTTAGAGTGCTGGTTCTAGACCAATGAGAGCTCGGCATTTGACGGAAGTAGTGTCATAATAACAATTACGCAATTCGCACATCAGCTGATTGTTGCATTACGATTCATGTTTGAGTTTACTTATCCCATCAGCTGATTGTTCCACAACGATTCATGGTTCAGTCTGCTTATTTGCCTAACCTCAAATTTTAGTTGACCTATTCCATCATTAGTAAAAGTCATGAGTTTTGTTTAACTTCGGGGGAAATTTTGTCGTATATTGTTGGTCATAGATAAAATAGTGTATGCAACGATTGTATTATGCCTTTAAGCCACTCGTGAGATATTTAGAACACTCGCTTCGCTCGTGTTCTAACTTACATCTCACTCGTGGCTTAAAGGCATTCATTATACAATCGTTGCATAAACTACTATTGAAAGTGTCAGTCATATTTATTGGTGAAAACATCTTATTGGACATTGAAAAGATTATATTTTGATATTTTATTTGTTTATAATTAGAATATAGACAATAATTTGAGATCAACGATGAATCTTGGGTTTTCCTACGGTACGTTGTTGAATTCATGTCAGACTCTCGTCCTCAATTGAAAATTGTCTCAGTTTAATTATTCAGTAGAAAATAATCATTGTATACAAACAACTTATTGTATACAAATTAACTTCATCCCTCAAGTAGTCTCCTAATATACGAACACAGCAAATCATTGGCTTGATTCTAAAAATAACTCGACATTGAAAATTGAACAACTCTAATCCTAAAGCATCAATCCTTTTTATTTTACTACTTTTTTGTAATTAATTTCCTTCAAAATACGTGAGCATTCGTTGAAGAGTTTATGTATGATTTTTGAACCAGACATGTTGTATTAAATAAAACTGAGAAGGCACGTTTTTGAGCAAAAAAATAATTGCAAGAAATTAATTGCAAGTTTAAATACATAATAATCTTACTTATATTTAACATTTTAAAATTATTCTTATTTAATGAGCAAATGCTTAAAACTTGCAAAAAACACAAATTAAATAATAATTGTATAAGGTTATGTAAGGTTATTTATATATTTTAATAACGTTTACTCTGAATTTTATTACGGTTTTACTGAAAAGAGCAGAAGGTAAGTAATTTGTGTGTTGCCCTACAAACACACAAAAACCCAAAAAAACATAATTTTACTTAAAAAATTGCCAGGAGTTTGAACTTTTATGAATGAATAAAATATTGAATGAATACATTTGAGATCCTGGTGCAAACATGGTTTGGCAGGAGTATTTTTGTTCTGCCTAAAACAACAAAACAGAATTACGTTTAGTTGAGTAAAGAACTTTGACCTGTTCTTTGACATAACAAACGACTTTGTTTTCAACTAACTTTCAGACATAATAATAATGTGGTCCCGCATCCCGAAAGCTTTCGTTATGTACTATATTCTACCACAGATAAAATTTAAGTAAAAAACGTAAAAAAAACTTTTAAATACTGGGAGACTAAGCGATTAAGAAATTAACCCTCTAGTTTTGAATATTGCAAATTATCTTGGTGACCGTTACTTAAAAATAACATAACAGTTTTAAGAAATCTCCTTCAAATAAATGGTTCGATGACGTTCTCCCAAGTAGAGTTTTCAAAAATAGGTTTTAGTGAAAACTCACTTCTGCTTTGATTATACATTAAATAACCTTAACCTTTTTTACCACATTGCGGTGATTTCAATGAATTTAAGTTGATAGTGAGAAAAATCGCCTTTAGTTTGATGAAGATTTCTCGGAGATAATAAAACTACGACGGAGCGGTCTCTGAATAAAAGATGAGTTAAGCCGTTATTGCTCTATCGATAAATGTCTTTGGCAACTTGACTGTAAACTGAAATGAAACTGTATAATATGTGCTACGTATCTTTTTTTAAAAGCTTTTAAAGACTTGATTAAGATATTTCTCAAACTGAGTAAAAAAACATGAAAATTACTATCTAGTGGTGGCCTGTAGATTGAAGCTACAACTGTAAAAACTGAGTCTATTTCTAAGATCACAAACATCAAAAATTGATTGAACAGAAAACTTATTGCTTGGAATTTGTTTCTGAGCCAAAGTAAATTGAACGGGCCTACTGAGATAAATTGCAACTCCTCCACTAAGGGAAGTTTCTCTACAAAAATAAGATTTCAACTCAAAGTTCTCTACGGACAAATTACTGAGAAAACTTTCACTTAAACCATGCTCTGATACCAAAAAGATATCAGGGTTTGCATCACTTAAAAGGACTTCAATTTGTCCTTTCTTTTTGTTAAAACCTCGCTGAACATTCAAATGAGTAAATCTTACAATATCACAACAACGGTTCGTCTCAGTTTGACACGTTTTGGTGAGAGTTATGTAATAGGCTTATGTCAGTATGAGGTTCCGGTGTACAAGTTACATCAGGGTTTAACTGGATAAAAAATTCTGTTGATTGGATTCGTTGTCACTAACTGGGTCTTCCTGACTAGGCCTACTTAAGGGTTTGAATAAAGAGTTTGCTATCATGTTGCCTACGAGAGACCTACCCTTGTTATTGAGATGAAGGCCATGCCTACCGTAATGTAACCTAAACAAAGACAAATTGATTAGAATATACGTCCAGCCTAAACAAGCACCCAATTTTTTCAGTCTTTCATTTTGTTTTGAATTGAACTATTAAAGCTAACTCTAGTAAACCCGTTGCTCGGAATCGAGCAAACGTCATGTATCGTCTCCTAAAAGAAAATAATTGGTACAGTATTCTAGAACTATTTAATTAGTGATATGGTTATACTTCAAAGTGTCTTCCAGTATACTGAGATCATTTACTAAGGTTCTTTATAAACAATATTTCTTGTGAATACTCCATCATCTTTCAGGAGGTCATTTGATTTAGGTCTTTTTACAACTTTTATTTTATATTTGGTACAATACAATTTTACACTATTTCCAAATGTTATGACAAATGTGAAAAAATAACATGAATATGAATTGTGGAACGTCCTTACTACAACCACGGAACATCACTTAGTACCAAAATAATAGTTAAAAAATATAATATTAATAATGTAGATTTTTTACATAATCATAACTAACAACATTAGAATAGTCCAATGAAAAGCTTACAAATTGTTATATTTAATCAACTTGATCGATCACCTTATGCGGCTACTACTTATTTTGATTTTTAAACCATTACTCACAAACAAACTTCATATTAAACATCACTATAAACTCCAAGAAAATTGTGAACCACCAATCGAGTTCACCAAGGTACCTTTGTCATACTTAAATTATTAATATACTGTAAATTAAATAATTATTACAGGCAACACAATAACCATCAGTTATTTGGAAACTGACTGCAAGTTCTTTAATACCACACACACGTTTTTAAATGGGTTGTTTTAAATAGATAATGAAGAAGTAAATTTATATTGTGATAAAATGACAATTAATTTAATGAATTTTACGTTATTTTTGTAAAAATTGGCGTGGTTCAGTTTCTGGTACAAAATTATAACCCTTCCCGAACTAAAATGGCTAACTAAATCTACTCATAAATGAATGCTTAAGTCTGTTTCAATATATACTAGCAGCCCGCGTCACTTCGTGACTTAAAACAACTTAATAAAATAGGCTTTAGTTTCATTTTAATTGGAAGGAGGGTTGCAGAGTAAAATACCTTTCAAAGAGGAAGTTTGTGAATTTTGGTGATTTTTTTTAAATTTTCTAGAGCATTTTGTTTGTGTCACAGACTGGAATAAAACGTCAGTAATTGTACTTCTCATCGGGGCAAACTTTTTAAAAGTAATTATTACTTTAGACTTGAAACTTCAATATGGGTAGAAAACCTCTCACAGAATTTAAGAAGTTAATTTATTTCATCTTCTTTAAAAGAGTGTATACGCTCTACACTTAGAAATTTCGACAGTGCAACAATATTCATTTTGCATCAAATGGGGGTTAGTTTACATGGATCTTCATTGCATGGTACGTCTTCACGTCTCTGTTTTAGTTTTCTTTTCAAAAGTATTGAATCCATAGAAAATGTTAATTCTAAACAAAATCTACGCGTCAGTTTTTTGTATTCATCTTTGTTAGGTCTTAATAACAAATGGGAAGAGGATGGACAAACCACTAACCTATACTGATGAAATAATTTCTACATAACATTACTGTATTTATAAAATAGCCATTCACCTTAAAAACAAATTATTCAACGCTTGTAACGGTCAGGGAATAAAATTTGCAAATTGACCCGCTTTTTTGTTTAGCATCATAGATATACTTTTGACAAATTTTTACCTAAGCAAATACCATAACTTTCTATGAAATATCTTCATTAAACAGGCATAGTATTATTGGTACATTACAAAATCAAGTAAATTAGGCAGGCTAACCGCTAATATTTCAATATACTTCGCATTCCAAGTACATTAAAAAAAATCATGTTTTAAATTTATAATGCATTTTAAAACTTCATTTTTAGCGAATTTCCCCTATAGGGAAGAAGCTATTACCGTAGGTCTCATGGTAAGACCTAAGCCTGAGACCATGATAAATTTTCGTTTTGGGGCCACCAGAAGCAAAAAACGCCATTCGTTCGAATTTTAGCGAATTTCCCCTATAGGGAATAAGCTATTACCGTAGGTCTCATGGTAAGACCTAAGTATGAGACCATGATAACTTTTCGTTTATATATATGTATGTGTCTGTCAGCACGATAGCGGCTGTAAATATGGACCGATCTTGATGAAATTTGGTACAGACATGTAAAGTGGTAATCAATTGGATAAGTTCGTAAACCAGCCCGATCGGACCACCGGGAGGGGGGGTAAAGGGGGATAAACCCCTCCAAAAATGGGTTTTTTGAGTTTTTCACTCAAAAATATAAATTATCTAATTTTTGTTGGCACCATTGAATTCAGCTAAAAAAAAAACAATTTAGTATGTTGAATCATTGTTCTATGTCTAATGGTTACCGAGATATTGAAAGTGGTAAACACAGTACGTTGTCCCAATGTTAACCTTATGGGGAATAAGTAAAATTCTGTATCTCGCTTATTTCTCGACATATCTTAGTAAAATTTGGTTTGTGGCTTCATCTAGATGAGATCTAATGTTTAATAGTCTAAAATCCCCGATAGTTCCTTTTTTTGTGGCAGCAAACCTGCGTACTCATTCCCCATGTTATCCTTATGGTAGTGTTTCTCAACCGGTGGTACGCGTACCACTGGTGGTACGCGAAGGCTTTTCAAGTGGTACGCAAGAGATTGAAGAAGTAGCACAACGTAAAAATACTAGGTTTACGAACGAACGCTGCCCCATCGAACCGAAAATTCGTACTTAATGCCTTAACTTGATGACCTTTTTCAGTACCTGTTTTGTTCATAATATGCCAATTTCGCACCATGTTTTAGGAACTATTTTTACTCTCTCATTTTAAGAACAATTATTAAAAAAACATTTTCGCATTAAAAATGTTCTTTCCATTAAAAAATACTACCAGTTTTACAGTATTAATTTGGTGGTATTACTACAGTTTTTAGTTGTGCGATTTACTTACCAAACGTATCTTCTATTTTGGACACACAGTCTAATTATGTCAATCTGTTGTATGAATTTATTGTAATATGCTTAAAAAGTATAAGTATACTTTGAATGTCTTTGATATGTTTATTTATGTTAATTTTTCTATACTGCATAAAATATGAGAAATATGTAAAGTTCCAAATTACAAAGAGAGATTGTTTTCCCCGTATACCTAGACATTTTTGTTCGCATTATGAAATTCATATTCAAATTCATTTGGGGTTATCGCCAAATTGATTATAAAATTATTGAGCGGAGCTGAGATAAGCATATAATTTGTCAAAATGTCCTTATAATCAAAATACGATCTAAAAATTTACATGGACAAGTAAACTAAAATGAATTTTAGTGAGTAGTGCAATAGTGGGGCTTCTGGGCCAAAACGCATTAATCAAAAGTGACAGCTACATCCGGTCACGTGACCGGAAGTGACGTCACAGGCTGTGACGTAGCTGTGACGTGTTGGGGATGGTATTTAAAGTTTAAATGTCCAGCTGTGCTGGTATTTAAATTTTAAATGTCCGGAAAAGGGTCAAGGTCGGCCGGGGATGTTTTTAAAAAATATCTTGCATTTTCGGAAAATCCGAAAATGCAAGATAAGTTTTGTTTCTTTTTACAAACTGTTTTTTAATTGTTGTTTTGTTGATTTTTGTTTCTATTAAAATATTATATTAAAAATGGAATTGACAAGTTAACAAGAAAATATCCTGCTACAAAGTATCCAAATAAAGATGCAATTACATAAATATAAACTTTAAAAAATAGTGAATGTTCTTTCTTTTTATCTGTTAGTATTTCCTGAACAAGGTAACCAAAATTGTAACCACATAAAAATGAAAGTAGGAAAATAACAAATTTCGACGGGTTCACAAAAACCAAGTTGCAAAGTAGCGAATTTCTTTCTTCTTCCATTGTTGAATTTTTAGTCGAAACCAATTAATGATAGCATTATTGCTTGCGCATCAGAACTAACAGTTGATGAAATTTCGTTTACTTGTACACTTGTTGTAGTTTTATTTTCAGTAGGTAATTGTTCGGAAGTTTGTGTAGATGTAGAAGAAGAAACAGTATTATCTTGAAGCTCAGAGTCCATGTGTGCTCGGGTGAAGAGCTGGAGCGTTAATGACGTGTGGTAGCCGCTGTCCTACTCCGTGTCGGCAGTTGGTGGTGGGGGGTCGTTTGGTTCATGCACCGAAATGTAGATAGAATCATAATTTTCTGGAGGATGTACTAAAATTTGTTGTACAGGATCTGCATCAATAGTGAAACTTTGCGTTTCAATACAAAGTCCATCTTTGATAAAAGAAACATATAAAAAAAAACTCATGTTTATTTAGATGTTTACTCTGCGAGTCCTACCAGCAAACTGATGTGATAGTGGTAGCGCTGTTACCTCCCTCGAAAGACATGTGCAGGACGGAACATCTGCCGCGCACCTGCCTTCCCCCACCACCATGAGAGACTCCTCGCAATATTTGGATATGTAGTGTTAGTCGTACTGTTGCTCTTGTTGAGTGAACATGTCAGTATTAAACAATCGTTCTGAACTTGTGGTTTTAAAATATTTGCAATAAAATATCGTTTTAACACTTATTTAACTTTGTACAAGTTACAATATTTTAAAGATGCCACTTTATTATATCACCTTGATACTTCTAAAAAATTTAGTCGCAGAAATGCAAAATAAACTACAGTTTCGATTAAATATAAACTTGGTTAAAGATCTAAATTTTGTTTCTTTGTTATAACTTTTACATTGTTGGTTAAATAACAAATGTTACCGAAGTTTTTTGTTTGTCTCATTATTTTGCGTTATTGAAGTACCACATGATAGGGTTTGGAAACATATAAAGTAAAATATAAAATGTAGAACATTTTTTTTTTATGTTTTTGCGTTATAACTTTTATACCGTTTGTTTTATAAAAAAAGTTTACTGAACCTTTTTGTTTGTCTTTTTAATTCTACGTATTTTGAGTACCTACATGATAGGGTTTGAAAAGATATAAAGTAAAATATAATGTAAAGAAAGATAATTTTTAGTTTTTGCGTTATAACTTCTATACCGTTGGTTTAATAAAAAAATGTTACTGGACCTTTTTTGTTCGTCTTTTAATTCTGCGTATTTTGAGTACCTACATGATAGGGTTTGAAAGGATATAAAGTAAAATATAATGTAAAGAAAGATAATTTTGGGTTTTTGCGTTATAACTTCTATACCGTTGGTTTAATAAATAAATGTTACTGGACCTTTTTTGATCGTCTTTTAATTCTGCGTATTTTGAGTACCTACATGATAGGGTTTGGAAACATATAAAATGAAATATGATGTAAAGAAAGATAATTTTTAGTTTTTGCGTTATAACTTCTATACCGTTGGTTTTATCAAAAAAAGTTACTGGACCTTTTTTGTTTGTCTTCTGATTCCGCGTAATTTGAGTACCCACACGATAGGGTTTTAAGCAATTTTCCAACCCCCCCCCCCGCCAATGTTGCCGGGACGAAACCTCCCCCCTCCCCCCCCCCCTCCCCCCCCGACAACATCGATGGGGGGGGGGGGGGGTCGCCGACTTGATCTCGTTTCCGTTCAACTTTAGAACTGCGTCGCCGTACATGGTGGCAGTGGATATAACAAAAATGCTCCAAATCGATCGTGCGGGTAGTCAAATTAAGCGGAATTAAAAGACAAACAAGAAAGGTCCAGTAACATTTTTTGATAAAACCAACGGTGTAAAAGTTATAGCGCAAAAACTTAAAAAAACTTTGGTGGCAGTGGATATAATAAAAATGATCTAAATGTATCATGCGGGTAGTCAAATTACGCAGAATTTAAAGACTAACAAAAAAGGTCCAGTAACATTTTTCGATAAAACCAACGGTGTAAAAGTTATATCGCAAAAACTGCAAAAAATCTATGGTGGCAGTGGATATAACATAAATGCTCAAATTATTCGGAATAAAAAGACGAACAAAACAGGTTCAGTAACATTTTTTTTTATAAAACCAGCGGTATAGAAGTTATAACGCAAAAACTAAAAAAAATATTTTCCAACATTTTATATTTTTACTTTATAAGTTTCCAACCCCTATTTTTAGTTCAGTAACATTAATAAACTAGATTTATATTTATGATACAATGAAAATATGTATAATGTTTATTTTATTATGTATTACAATTGACTTAAAACATAATATTCCTTAAGTAAAACATGGTTACTCATTAAAAATATATGAATTTAGTTTCAAACTAATATTAAAATTGTTTTAAAACAAGTTTCAACCTACATTAATACTGAAAAATAAAATAAAAAGAAGTGTTGTTGTCTGTTGGAACAGTAACAAAAAAATTATGAGTTTGAAAAAATTTTCTAAGTCCTAAAAATGAATTATTGGGAAGTTTTAACACTTAAAATTTTTACAAGTCAAATGTAAAGTAAAATAAAGAAAGAAGTATTGTTGCCTGTTGGAACAGTGGTGAAGGAATGATGGAAATTAAACTCGCAGCAAAAAAACTTGATATTGTAAAATAAATGTTAAAGCAAATGTTTGAAAAATTTTCTAAGTCCTAAAGCATTAATTATTGTGAAGTTTTAACACTTAAAATTTTTACAAGTCCAACGTAAAGTAAAATAAAGAAAGAAATGTTGCCTGTTGGAACAGTGGGAAAAGAATGATGGGTTTGAAAGATTTTCTAAGTCCTAAAATATTAATTATTAGGAAGTTTTTAACACTTAAAATCTTTACAAGTTCAATGTAAAGTAAAATAAAAAAAAGAAGTGTTGTTGTTTGTTGGAACAGTGGCGATAGAATGATGGAAACCAAACCCGCAGCAAGGCTCCTGTGGTGACCTCGAGCCGAATTGGGGTCCAGAGTCTGCGCTTGAGGCCAGGTGGTCAACCAGCTGCCTGCCACACCTGCCCGGCCCGGCTGCCAGCTGCCGTGACCTCGAGCCGAGTTGGGGTCCGGGATCTGCGCGTGTGGTTCGGCATCAGTTGCTCGCTAGACAGTGAGGTGGTGACATGTTCAGAAGGCGCCCTGAACATTTTATCATTTTTTGCTGTTTGGTGAAAATATCTTGGTGTTATTTGTACAGTAACATCTTGATGTAGGACTGATTAATTTTAAGGCATGGTAGTTTAAGCATGGTAGTTGTTTGTGCTTGTAGATACCCTAGGGTTTGTAGTTTGTTTTTAATTTGCTGGTTTGGTAGTTAGTATTAATTTAAAATCTTTCTTTTACTTACAATATATTTCTGCCTGGAATGTTTAAATTTAAAGTAATATTTTGTTTTTAAGAATGTTATATGATATGTTTTTTATACCTTTCTATTCCAATTTCCTTTTTCCAACAAGCTTGTTGAGGGCATTCCCTCTCTTGTCTTGTACTCCTTTTTAGTTAGGGACACCTTTCAATTCCAATTTCCTTTCCTTTTTTCCTTCCATCTTTTGCACGGTAAAACCAATAATGGTAAAACCAGCTACCGCTTTTGTAGTGATTACGCTTACCAAAGCGGGTCACTTACAACCTCTATACGTGCTGGATGGGTAGTTCGCCTACCTCCGGAGTTTCGCTAGACCTCAGCTGTACTGCGTCGCTAATGGCGAGTCACTGGCTCCTTTAGTGTTAGGAAATAAAAACATATTTGTATAACATTTTTCCAAAATTTAATTAAGCAACGTGCTATTTCAGAATAACATTTTTTGTTTTAGCTTAGCGTTGTGCGCTTATGATGAGGTGTGTGAGTTCGCTTACGTGATGATCACACTGTAATCATGATGTGCAGCGCTGGGCTGTCTAGTTGTTTTAGCTTAGCGTTGTGCGCTTATGGTGAGGTGTGTGAGTTCGCTTACGTGATGATCACACTGTAATCATGATGTGCAGCGCTGGGCTGTTTAGCTTTTTTTTTAACTTATCTTTTACTTTTTATTTATTATTTTTCTTTTAACTTAATTTTTTTTATTAATTTATCAACTCTAGGCAGGTTGTATCGTAAATTAGCTTTTCTTCTTTTAGGTTTCCGGGGGTGTACGGTTCTGTCAAACCGTACACCCCCATTTTCTTTTTAATTATCGAATGACCTTGACCTAGTTATTTTCAAGGTCAACAAAAGACTTAGCGAAAATTTCTAAGTCTCAAGGTCATTTTTGTAAAAGTTTAAATTACTTTGAAACTTTAGTTTTTGCGTTATAACTTTTATGCCATTATATTTATCGAAAAATGTTACTGGACCTTTTTTGTTTGTCTTTTCATTCCTTGTAATTTGAGTACCTGCACAATAGGTTTTGAGTCATTTTGCAACCCCCCCCCCCCTTTTACAAAATTGCTCCAAACATATCATGCATATACTCAAATTATTCGGAATAAAAAGACGAACAAAACATGTCCAGTAACATGTTTTGATAAAACCAACTGTATACAAGTTATATCGCAAAAACTAAAAAAAAGTATTTTCCAACATTTTATATTTTACTTTATAAGTTTCCAACCCTTATTTTGTGAGTACTTAAATTATGAGACCAACAACAAGCTTCGGTAACATTTGTTATAAAATCAACATTATTTTGTAAGAAATTAACAATATTTTGTAGCCTGGACGTTTTTACTAAAACGTCCAGGTTACCTGGACGTTTTGTATCCTGGACGGTTTTAAATCTTAAGTTTTCGCGTTATAACTTCTACACCGTTGGTTTTATAGAAAAATGTTACTGAACATTTTTGTTTGTTTTTTTTATTCCACGTAACTTGAGTAACCACATGATAGGTAATGTAAAAGTTTTAAATGACCTTGAAACTTTAGTTTTTTCGTTATAACTTTTATACCGTTGGATTTATCGAAAAATGTTACTGGACCTTTTGTGTTTGTCTTTTCATTCCGCGTAATTTGAGTACCCGCACAATAGGTTTAGAGTAATTTTGCAATTTTGCCCCCCCCCCCCTCCCACCATCCCTCGCCCCTCCCCCCCCCCCTCCCCCCCCTTCCCCCCCACCCCCCCTTCAACCCCCCCCCTCCCCCCTCCCCCCCTTCACCACCCCTCCCCCCCCTCCCCCCTCCCCCCCCTCTCCCCTCCCCCCCCTCCCCCCTCCCCCCCTTCACCCCCCCTCGCCCCCTCCCCCCCTCCTCCCCTCCCCCCCCCCTCTTCTCCCCCCCCTCCCCCCCCTCCCCCCTCCCCCCCTCTTCCCCCCCCCAACCCCCCCCCCCCTTTTTACAAAATTGCTCCAAACCTATCATGCATATACTCAAATTATTCGGAATAAAAAGACGAACAAAACATGTCCAGTAACATTTTTTGATAAAACCAACGGTATACAAGTTATAACGCAAAAACTAAAAAAAAGTATTTTCCAACATTTTATATTTTACTTTATAAGTTTCCAACCCTTATTTTGTGAGTACTTAAATTATGAGACCAACAACAAGCTTCGGTAACATTTGTTATAAAATCAACATTATTTTGTAAGAAATTAACAATATTTTGTAGCCTGGACGTTTTTACTAAAACGTCCAGGTTACCTGGACGTTTTGTAACCTGGGCGGTTTTAAATCTTAAGTTTTCGCGTTATAACTTCTACACCGTTGGTTTTATAGAAAAATGTTACTGAACATTTTTGTTTGTTTTTTTATTCCACGTAACTTGAGTAACCACATGATAGGTTTTGTAAAAGTTTTAAATGACCTTGAAACTTTAGTTTTTTCGTTATAACTTTTATACCGTTGGATTTATCGAAAAATGTTACTGGACCTTTTGTGTTTGTCTTTTCATTCCTTGTAATTTGAGTACCTGCACAATAGGTTTTGAGTCATTTTGCACCCCCCCCCCCTTTTACAAAATTGCTCCAAACCTATCATGCATATACTCAAATTATTCGGAATAAAAAGACGAACAAAACATGTCCAGTAACATTTTTTGATAAAACCAACGGTATACAAGTTATAACGCAAAAACTAAAAAAAGTATTTTCCAACATTTTATATTTTACTTTATAAGTTTCCAACCCTTATTTTGTGAGTACTTAAATTATGAGACCAACAACAAGCTTCGGTAACATTTGTTATAAAATCAACATTATTTTGTAAGAAATTAACAATATTTTGTAGCCTGGACGTTTTGTAACCTGGACGGTTTTAAATCTTAAGTTTTCGCGTTATAACTTCTACACCGTTGGTTTTATAGAAAAATGTTACTGAACATTTTTGTTTGTTTTTTTTATTCCACATAACTTGAGTAACCACATGATAGGTTTTGTAAAAGTTTTAAATGACCTTGAAACTTTAGTTTTTTCGTTATAACTTTTATACCGTTGGATTTATCGAAAAATGTTACTGGACCTTTTGTGTTTGTCTTTTCACTCCCCGCAATTTGAGTACCCGCACAATAGGTTTTGAGTCATTTTGCAATTTCCCCCCCCCCTTTTACAAAATTGCTCCAAACCTATCATGCATATACTCAAATTATTCGGAATAAAAAGACGAACAAAACATGTCCAGTAACATTTTTTGATAAAACCAACGGTATACAAGTTATAACGCAAAAACTAAAAAAAAGTATTTTCCAACATTTTATATTTTACTTTATAAGTTTCCAACCCTTATTTTGTGAGTACTTAAATTATGAGACCAACAACAAGCTTCGGTAACATTTGTTATAAAATCAACATTATTTTGTAAGAAATTAACAATATTTTGTAGCCTGGACGTTTTTACTAAAACGTCCAGGTTACCTGGACGTTTTGTAACCTGGGCGGTTTTAAATCTTAAGTTTTCGCGTTATAACTTCTACACCGTTGGTTTTATAGAAAAATGTTACTGAACATTTTTGTTTGTTTTTTTATTCCACGTAACTTGAGTAACCACATGATAGGTTTTGTAAAAGTTTTAAATGACCTTGAAACTTTAGTTTTTTCGTTATAACTTTTATACCGTTGGATTTATCGAAAAATGTTACTGGACCTTTTGTGTTTGTCTTTTCATTCCTTGTAATTTGAGTACCTGCACAATAGGTTTTGAGTCATTTTGCAACCCCCCCCTTTTACAAAATTGCTCCAAACCTATCATGCATATACTCAAATTATTCGGAATAAAAAGACGAACAAAACATGTCCAGTAACATTTTTTGATAAAACCAACGGTATACAAGTTATAACGCAAAAACTAAAAAAAGTATTTTCCAACATTTTATATTTTACTTTATAAGTTTCCAACCCTTATTTTGTGAGTACTTAAATTATGAGACCAACAACAAGCTTCGGTAACATTTGTTATAAAATCAACATTATTTTGTAAGAAATTAACAATATTTTGTAGCCTGGACGTTTTGTAACCTGGACGGTTTTAAATCTTAAGTTTTCGCGTTATAACTTCTACACCGTTGGTTTTATAGAAAAATGTTACTGAACATTTTTGTTTGTTTTTTTTATTCCACATAACTTGAGTAACCACATGATAGGTTTTGTAAAAGTTTTAAATGACCTTGAAACTTTAGTTTTTTCGTTATAACTTTTATACCGTTGGATTTATCGAAAAATGTTACTGGACCTTTTGTGTTTGTCTTTTCACTCCCCGCAATTTGAGTACCCGCACAATAGGTTTTGAGTCATTTTGCAATTTCCCCCCCCCCTTTTACAAAATTGCTCCAAACCTATCATGCATATACTCAAATTATTCGGAATAAAAAGACGAACAAAACATGTCCAGTAACATTTTTTGATAAAACCAACGGTATACAAGTTATAACGCAAAAACTAAAAAAAAGTATTTTCCAACATTTTATATTTTACTTTATAAGTTTCCAACCCTTATTTTGTGAGTACTTAAATTATGAGACCAACAACAAGCTTCGGTAACATTATTTATAAAATCAACATTATTTTGTAAGAAATTAACAATATTTTGTAGCCTGGACGTTTTTACTAAAACGTCCAGGTTACCTGGACGTTTTGTAACCTGGACGGTTTTAAATCTTAAGTTTTCGCGTAATAACTTCTACACCGTTGGTTTTATAGAAAAATGTTACTGAACATTTTTGTTTGTTTTTTTATTCCACGTAACTTGAGTAACCACATGATAGGTTTTGTAAAAGTTTTAAATGACCTTGAAACTTTAGTTTTTCGTTATAACTTTTATACCGTTGGATTTATCGAAAAATGTTACTGGACCTTTTGTGTTTGTCTTTTCATTTCGCGTAATTTGAGTACCCGCACAATAGGTTTAGAGTAAGTTTGCGAAATGGGGGGCCCCCACTTGATATCGTCGCCGTTCAACTTTTGAGCTACGTCGCCGTACACGGTGGCAGTGGATATAACAAAAATGCTCTAAATCTATCGTGCGGGTACTCAAATTACGCAGAATAAAAAGGCAAACAAAAAAGGTCCAGTAACATTTTTCGATAAAACCAAAGGTATAAAAGTTATAGCTCAAAAACTGAAAAAAAATCTTTTAAATCATATTTTTCTTTATATGTTTCCAAATCCTATCATGTAGGTATTTAAAATACGCAGAATGAAAAGACAAACAAAAAGGTTTGGTAACATCATTTAATAAAATGTTTATATTTAAAACAAGTGTAGTTTATTTTGCATTTATTCAACTAGATATTTTTAAAATAATTTGAATACCCACATGATAGGGTTCGGAACAATTTACATAAAAATAACCTTGGGACTTAGAAATTTTCGCTAACTCTTTTGGTTGACCTTGAAAATAAGTAGGTCAAGGTCATTCATTAATTAAAAAGAAAATGGGGGTGTATGGTTTTACAGAACCGTACAACCCCGGAAACCTAAAAGAAGAAAAGCTAATTTACAATACAACCTGCCTAGAGTTGATCAATTAATAAAAAAAATTAAGTTAAAAGAAATAATAAATAAAAAGTAAAAGATAAGTAAAAAAGCTAAACAGCCCAGCGCTGCACATCATGATTACGGTGTAATCATCACGTAAGCGAACTCACACACCTCATCATAAGCGCACAACGCTAAGCTAAAACAAAAAATGTTATTCTGAAATAGCACGTTGCTTAATTAAATTTTGGAAAAATGTTATACAAATATGTTTTTATTTCCTAACACTAAAGGAGCCAGTGACTCGCCATTAGCGACGCAGTACAGCTGAGGTCTAGCGAAACTCCGGAGGTAGGCGAACTACCCATCCAGCACGTATAGAGGTTGTAAGTGACCCGCTTTGGTGTGCGTAATCACTACAAAAGCGGTAGCCGGTTTTACCATAAATTAATTGGTTTTACCGTGCAAAAGATGGAAGGGAAAAAAGGAAAGGAAATTGGAATTGAAAGGTGTCCCTAACTAAAAAGGAATACAAGACAAGAGAGGGAATGCCCTCAACAAGCTTGTTGGAAAAAGGAAGTTGGAATAGAAAGGTATTAAAAACATATCATATAACATTCTTAAAAACAAAATATTACTTTAAACTTAAACACTCCAGGCAAAATATATTGTAAGTAAAAGAAAGATTTTAAATTAATACTAAGTACCAAACCAGCAAACTAAAAACAAACTACAAACCCTAGGGTATCTACAAGCACAAACAACTACCATGCCTTAAAATTAATCAGTTCTACATCAAGATGTTATTGTACAAATAACACCAAGATATTTTCACCAAACAGCAAAAATGATAAAATGTTCAGGGCGCCTTCTGAACATGTTACCACCTCACTGTCTAGCGAGCAACTGATGCAGAACCACACGCGCAGATCCCAGACCCCAACTCGGCTCGAGGTCATCACCCCCCCCCCCCCCGCTTACCCCCTCCTAAACCACAGGACCCTTGCTGCGGGTTTGGTTTCTATCATTCTTTCGCCACTGTTCCAACAGGCAACAACATTTCTTTTTTTATTTTACTTAACGTTGGACTTGTAAAAATTTCAAGTGTTAAAACTTTACAATAATTAATACTTTAGGACTTAGCAAATTTTTGAAACATTTGCTTTAACATTTATTTTACAATATCAAGTTTCTTTTTGCTGCGAGTTTACTTTCCATCATTCATTCACCACTGTTCCAACAGGCAACAATACTTCTTTCTTTATTTTACTTTACATTTGACTTGTAAAAATTTTAAGTGTTAAAACTTCTTTATAATCCAGTTTTTTAGGACTTAGAAAATTGTTTAAATTCATCATTCTTTTGTTACTGTTCCAACAGGCAACAACACTTCTTTTTATTTTACTTTACATTGGACTTGTAAAAGTTTTAAGAGTTAAAACCTCCCAATAATTAATACTTTAGGACTTAGAAAATTTTTCAAACATTTGCTTCAACATTTATTTTACAATATCAAGTTTCTTTTTTGCTGCGAGTTTGAATTCCATTATTCTTTCGCTACTGTTCCAACAGACAACAACCCTTCTTTCTTTATTTTATCTTACATTGGACTTGTAAAAATTTTAAGTCTTAAAACTTCCCAATAATTAATATTTTAGGACTTAGAAAATTTTTCAAACCCATCATTCTTTTGTTACTGTTCCAACAAGCAACAACATTTCTTTATTTTACTTTACATTGGACTTGTACAAATTTTAAGTGTTAAAACTTCCCCTTAATTAATATTTTAGGACTTAGAACGTTTTTCAAACATTTGCTTCAAATTTACTTTAAACAAGATTTTTTAAACTTGCATTATTTGACCTTGACACTTAGATTTCTTTTCAAACTTACATTGGATGATCTTAATACTTAGGGGTTTTGAAATATAAAAAATTTAGCAGCTATTTACACTTTTCGTGTTTAATACAGAAAAAAAGATTTTTTTTTAAAACTTGCATTATTTGACCTTGACACTTAGATTTCTTTTCAAATTTACATTGGATGATCTTAATACTTAGGGGTTTTGAAATATAAAACGTTCAACAGTTATTTACACTTTTTGTGTTTAATACAGAAAAAAAGATTCTTTTAAACTTGTATAATTTGACCTTGACACTTGGATTTCTTTTTAAACTTACATCGGATAATCTTAATACTTTGGGGTTTTGAAATATAAGAAATTTAACTGTTATTTACACTTTTTATGTTTAATACAGAAAAAAGTGGTGGGGGTAATGCTATAAATAGGGGGAGTTTTAGAGTGGTTTTCATTACTACGGCAACTTTTGTGGAGAGCACACCTACGTCATGTATTACTGCATTAGTTGCGAAGAATCTTTTGAAGATGAAATTTTACTACAAATACACAAAGAAGTTTACCATAACAATGAAACAAACCAAGAAAGAAACCAAGAAACAAACCAAGAAACAAACCAAGAAACAAATAACAATGCAGAAGAAGAATATTTGGAAGATTTAGATCAAATACTGGCTACCGTACAACAACAACTAAATTCAAGATCAAGTGTTATTCAATACGCACCCGGACCATCTTTGGATGTGGAATTATACGCCCGAGCCTTACCAGGTAGTGTAGTAACTCATTTTAAGATTGACAATGCTCAATTGCAACTTGCACAGTTTATTTCAAAAGCAAAAACATTAGTAACAGAAACATTAAACAATGAACTAAGAAGATTAAATTTTATAAAGTTTGGAATATTATTAGATACAGTATTTACAAATGTTCAGAATGAAACATCACCAAGAGGATTTTTAACTAAAAACAAAACCATCATGTTTGCATCAGATATAAGCTCAATTGTGGATGATTGTTTTGAAGAACTTTTAACAAAATTACAAGAACATGAAGGAAGAGGTTCTGGATGGAGTTTGTTAAGTATAACAAGCTTAGATGTAAGAGTTCATAAACATGGATATGGAATGAGAGGTAGTAGTCATATTGAATTGCCAAAGAAAATTCAAGACACCAATTCCTGTATTAATGTTCAAAATAAAGATGCTGAATGTTTCAAGTATGCAATGCTTGCAAAATATATAAGAAATCATGCGGAACGACCGAGTAGAGCATACAATGAGGTTTACCATAACTATAATTTTCAAGGCATGAGTTACCCTGTTTCAATTCAAGACATATCAAAATTTGAAAAGAAAAATCCTTTTGCATCTGTAAACATCTTTGGCTTGGATTCATCCAACAATGTTTACCCCTTACGTATAACACCTACCGAACGCAGAGATCATACTGATTTATTATTAATAACAAAAGGTGATATTTCACATTATGTATATATTAAAGATTTTGAAGCTCTAGTTTGCAAACAGTTATCAAAACGTAAAGAAGGAAAAACCACTTGTAAAAGATGTTTCTGTTTTGTAAACAAACCTTTGAGAAGAGGAGGTTCAGAATGGCTGACGGAACATCAAAGACTATGCAGTGGAAACTATGAAGTAAGAATTAAATTACCACACCCTAGAAGATCTCAAGTAAAATTTGACAAAGTTATCCAACAATACAGAATTCCCGTTGTAGTGTATGCAGATTTTGAATCTTGATTGCTTCCACTTGAACAAGAAGAAGGAGAGGAAAATACCAGCAGAACAAAGTATCAACTTCACAAACCAAACAGCTACTGTTTAATAGTAAAATCCACTCTGTCTGAAGAACATCTTCAAGAATATGGTTTGACATCTACACCGAAGATCTATCGTGGAGAAGAAGCAGCTCGATACTTTGTTGATGATTTATACAACATCGCCGGGAAAGTGGAAGCAATGTATAGCAATGTGGTTCCTATGTCACCTATGACGCCGGAAGAACTTCATCTTTATGATTCAGCAACAACATGCTATTTGTGTAACAATCAATTTACAGAAACTAAAGTTAAAGTTCGCGACCATGACCATCTGACAGGAGCCTACAGAGGTGCAGCTTGCAACGGATGTAACATCAACTACAAACTACCATCTTTTATTCCTGTGGTTTTTCACAATCTTAGTGGATACGATGGACATTTTATCATTCCCGAATTAGCAAGAGACAACGGTGAAATAGATGTTTTGGCACAAACTATGGAAAACTTTATAAGCTTTTCAAAAAAGGTGGGCAAAATTAAACTTAGATTTGTTGATTCATTTAGATTTATGCCTTCCAGTCTAATGAAACTTTCTGAAAATTTAAGAAGAGAAAATTTAATAGAAACAAGCAAAATTGTACCTGCAGAAAAAATGGATTTGGTTCTTCGGAAAGGAGTTTTCCCGTATGATTACATCGATGGACTACATAAATTTCAAGAAACATCACTTCCTCCACCAGAAGCATTTAAAAGTAAACTTACCGATTCGGACATTTCACCTGAAGACTATCAACACGCATGCAGAGTTTGGGACGAATTGGAAATGAACACTCTGGGAGATTATTCTGACTTTTATGTAAAACTTGATGTGACCCTTCTCTGCGATGTGATGGAAGAATTTAGAAACACTTGCTTTGAAGCCTACGGATTAGACCCTCTTCATTCTTATACTTCTCCAGGACTAGCTTGGCAAGCTATGCTAAAAGAAACAAAGTGCAACCTTCAATTATTAACCGATATTGACATGGTGTTGATGATCGAATCGGGCGTTAGAGGTGGATTGACCCAAAGTGTTACTAGACATGTTAAAGCTAACAACAAATATCTTCCAAACTACGATAAAGAAAAACCATCAGTGTTCTTAGGATATTTCGATGCCAACAATTTATACGGATGGGCCATGTCTAATCCACTTCCTTTTGGAAACTTTGAATGGGTTAATCCAGACTCTATTGGTGATATTACACAAATTTCAAAAGACGGAGACACCGGATACATATTGGACTGTGACTTTGAATATCCAGAACACTTGCACGATCTTCATTACGATCTTCCGCTCCTTGCAAAAACACAAGTTTCACCAATTGGCAAACATCCAAAATTAATGATGACTCTTGAAAATAAACAAAGATACGTAGCTCACTTTTGGGTTGTTCAACAAGCACTCCAATTGGGTTTACGTATAACCAAAATTCATAGAGTTTTAAAATTTTCCCAATCATGCTGGTTAAAACCGTACATTGATTCAAACACCAGAAGAAGAGCAGCTGCAACATCAACATTTCAAAAGGATTTTTTTAAATTAATGAATAATGCGATATTTGGAAAAACATTGGAAAACAAAAGAAAACACAAAAATGTTAAATTAATTACAGATCCTATAAAACTAGAAAAACTTGTACAAAAACCAAACTTTGGAACATCCGTTATCATCAATGAAAACCTTGTAGCAGTATCTATGAAGAAGACAAGCGTGAAAATGGATCGTCCGTTGTACGTTGGAATGTCAATCTTGGATATTTCCAAAACCCATATGTATGATTTCCACTACAACAAAATGGTTGCCTTCTACGGTAGAGATAACATCGGAATCGCCTACATGGACACGGACGCTTTCATCTACTGGATTCTTACTGAAGATATGTATTTGGATCTTCGAACATTTGTTCACAAAAATGAATTTGATTTTAGTGACTATCCAAAAGATCATTTAAATTATGACAATGATCGGAACAAAAAGAAACTTGGAAAATTTAAAGACGAAGCAAATGGAATTTTACTAAAAGAACTTATTGCACTAATGTCAAAATTGTATTCACTACAATTGCATAAAGAAGAAAACAATGTAATTAAAAAAGCTAAGGGTGTAAAAAGTTTGTATCTTAAGAAGAATGTAAATTTCGAACACTACAAGCAATGCTTATTTGAAGAAACGACTATAACTGCAAAATTCAACACCATCAGAAGTTTCAACCATCACCTGTACAGCGTAACAGAAGTAAAAAAAGCACTCTGCTCCAATGATGACAAACGACACATTCTTCCAGACAAAATTCACACTCTACCATTCGGCCACTATTCTCTCAATCCTATCAATGAGTAAAAAGAAAAAAAAGAAAAAAAAGAAAAAAAGAAAAAAGAAAAAAAAGGGGAAATCACAGCATGCTCGCTGTGATTTTCCCTTTTTTAAAAATATGTTGAAATGACCTTGACCTATAAAAGCGGATGCAGAAAAAGAAACACTCAATACTAACTTGACTTTGTTAGTAAAAACATCATGACAGAGTTAAAGGAAAAGATTGTTAATGAACTTCATAAACCTGCAAGAATAAAGTTTCCACGAAGAAATACTGTTGTAAAAGGAATAAATGATTTATATCAAGCAGATTTAATTGAAATGCAACCGCATAGTAAAATAAATAAAGGATTTAGATACATACTTACGATTATTAATTGTTTTACTAAAGTTGCAGATGCTTTGCCATTAAAAGACAAAACCGGTAACAGCATAACAAAAGCTATGGAAGTAGCTATAAAAAGAGATAAAAATAAAATTAAACATTTACAAACTGATGATGGGAAAGAATTTTTTAATAAACCTTTTGCATTGTTAATGAAAAAATATAAGATAAATCATTATTCTACAAATTCTGAGAAAAAGGCAGCTATAATTGAAAGATTTAATAGAACCTTAAAAGGTGCAATGTATAAAATGTTTTCGAAAAGAGGTTCTTACGTATGGGTTGATATCTTACCAAAATTAATAAGCGATTACAACAACAAGTTTCATAGAACTATCGGTATGGCACCTAACAAAGTGAATAAGAAAAACGCTAAACTAGTTTTACAACGAATTAAAAAGAATACACAGCCAAAAGCGGAATAAAAAAAACCAAGAAAATTTAATGTAAATGATAAAGTTCGAATTAGTAAATACAAAGGAGTGTTTACTAAGAAATACCTGCCCAATTGGACAAACGAAGTTTTTACAGTGTATAAAGTACAACCTACTGTACCGGAAACTTATATTTTAAAAGATAACAAAGGAAATTTGTTACAAGGCGGTTTTTACGGACATGAATTGTTAAAGTCAACAGTAGGTGATGTCTATCTTGTTGAAAAGGTGTTGCAAAGGAAAAAAGACCAAGTTAAAGTACGTTGGTTGGGGTTTGACAAAACTGAAGATTCGTGGATACCTATAAAAGATTTGATTTAGTTATAAATCAACTTATTTATTCTTCAGCCTTTGAATAAGATGGAGATTGTTCACCATAAAGATAAATTTAATATTAATAACATTGATGATTTAACCGTAGATAACGTTAAAATCAACAATGGTAAACACGGCAGTTTATTTCCAAACACTGTACGATGTATAGTAAGCGGTCCTTCAAACTGTGGCAAAACTAACGTTGTGTTTAACTTAATTACAAACACAAAAGGATTGCGATTTAATAACCTATATATTTTTTCAAAGTCCTTACATCAACCAAAGTATCAATTGTTGGAAAAGATCCTGACTGATGTGCCTGATGTTAACTATTACAAATTTAATGCTAGTGACAGTGTTATGCAACCAGACCAGGCTAAGCCGTATTCTGTATTTGTATTTGATGATGTATCTAGTGAAAATCATGATACTATTAGAAACTATTTTGCCATGGGAAGACATAATAATATTGATAGCATATATATCGGACAAACATATAGCAAAATTCCAAAACAACTAATTAGAGACAATGCAAATATTTTAGTTTTATTCAAACAAGACGATACAAACCTAAAACATATATACAACGATCATGTAAATGCTGATATGTCATTTGATAAATTCAAAGAGCTTTGTGGAAAAGCTTGGGCGGAAAAATATGGATTTTTGGTAATTATGAAAGATAAAGCTATAACAGATGGTCGTTACCGCATAGGTTTTGATAAATTTGTTTTAATACATTAATTAACAACATTATCGTCCAAGTCTCCATGGTGTAAACATGGTTAATCAGGAAAAGCTATTAAAAGAAATAAAATCACTTAGTGATTCTATTAGACATAAAAACAGAGCGTTAAGATTAGGAATAAGTGAAAGAGAGAAATTTCTGGAATCAACATTTAAACCTATTACTGAGCCATTAAAACAATTGGGGCAAAATGTTACACCTTCAACATTTAATTTTTCCGGAGATGCTATTTTACCCATTTTAAAATTTGAACAAAAAGAAGAATATGAAGGTGATACAAGTTTTACGCAACAAGGAGAAACAACTGAAGAAGAAAGCGAACTAGGTGAAGAAACGGATGTTTTAACAGAAAAAGAAGGTCTTTCTACAAGCGAAGAACAACAAGAAGAAGAAGAGCCTATTAATCCATCCAACTTGAGCAAATTGGGCTCGGATATTGCGTATAAAGGGCCGCTTGCAAGACAATTTGTATTAAAAATGTTACATTCTGCACAACCAACTCGAAAGTATCATACTTTTGGTGCTAGAATAGAAGAAAATGGCCTAATGATTGGAGATAGCAAGCTTGATGTAGACGAACATGACAATATTATTATAAATAATAAACAATACAAAGGTACAAAAGGATTGTTTGAACTTATTTTTAAACCGAAACCTAATAAATATACTAAAAAGGATTTAAACATTTTTAACCAAATATTGGAGGATACAAATGCGCATAAGAAAAATTATTCTAAAAATTTCAATGTTTATAGAAATAAATCAGAAAAATATAAAACTATTATTGCTAAACTTTTCCCACCAAAAAGAAGGGCACCCATAAAAAGAAAATCATTATCTTCTGCTGAAATAAATATTTTACATAAAAGGAGAAAAACAAATCAATCAAGTTTATCAGGAAAAGGATTATTGAAAAACTTGTATGATACTAATATAATATACTACAACGATATAAACAAATTGGTTGATAGAATGAAGTTGATATATGAAGCAAAACAAGCCGGACATAGCGGTTTAGAAAACGAATGGGTAGCTTTGGTCGGCGAATTGCGAAATCGAGGAGTAATTGCATAAAAATATGAGTATATAGAATACAAGCATAACCGATTAAACATTCAGTATAACCATGAGTGTGGATAAGTTTGGACGGTATTCCGAAACTGGAAGCAAATCAGGATCTTATGGAAAAAGAGGTGGTTTACCACTAACATCCGATGGAGATTATGATATAAGTAACAAACGTTTAAAGTTTGTAAATGATCCAAAAGATGATAATGATGCAGTAAATTTCAAAACTTTAAAAAGTGAAACATTACCTAGCTTAAAGCTTCAAAATGAAGTGTATAACGCTAATTTTTATAGAATTGCAAATCTTCCAAAACCAATAGATAAGAATGATTCGGTAAATAAAGAATATTTAATGTGGTACATAAACCAAACCTTAAGATATGATCCTAAAAGTAATAATAAAGCATATGATGCAAAAGATCTTAGAATAGCCAATATAGCAGATCCTGTTAATGATCAAGATTCAGTTACCAAAAAGTATTTACATTCAGTCATACCTGAAAAAACAGATAAATTTTCCTTTTACAACTTTGTAATACACGATATTGGAGACCCTAAAGATATGAAAGATGCGGTAAACCTTCAATATGTTACAGATCATTGTATTACACATGATATTAAGTCAATTGATTGCAAAAATAAAGTGTTAACTAACGTTAAGGAGGGAACTGCAAAATCAGATGCAGCTACAATAAGTCAAATAATGAAATTAAACAATAACAAATGGGATGCGGATGCAAAAATAATTACTAATGTTAAAGAAGGGTTGAATGATGTTGATGTAGCAACAATTGGACAAGTTCCTGCATTAAAAGAAATTTCATCAAGACTTGGTCAACAAGGCTTTGATTGTAAAGAAAGACCACTATTTAATGTTGGAATGGGAGTAAATGACAGTGATGCAGTTAGAGTAAAAGAATGGCGTGAAAGATGCTTAAGAACAGAAAAACACAAAAAGTTTTTTCATTGTCAAAACTTGCGATTGACTAGCTTAGATGACCCTATTGATATTGTTGATGCTGTTAATGTAAATTACATTATAAGACTCTTAAGTGTAGTGTTATATGATGTTTATAATACGATAAAGCCCATAAAAGCTGATCAAAAACTACATTGGGTTAAGAAAAATGTTATAGAAAAATATTTTTTAAATATGAAAACTGGAAATTTAAGATTTGCTCAAGTTGATGTTGATAAAAAGGATACAATCCTACCAAAAGACTGGGTAAAAGTTTATTACCCATAAACAAAATACATGTTTATTATAAATAAACAATGTCAAAGGATAAGTGCATCATTCGTTATAAAGAATTTATAAAATAAACAAGTATTGGCATTTCCTTTCACTATAAAAAACCATGTTGAAAGTTCAACGCATCAGTCATAATCGACACGTTATAAAGAGAGGAAGAGGAATAGCATCAACAGCACTTTCTCTTATTACTAAGCCGGTTGGAGCTATAGTTAACAAAGCTATCGATTTATTACCTGTAGAACTACATTTACCAGGAGGTTATCAATATTGTGGTCCAGGAACAAAATTGAAAAAAAGACTTGCTAGAGGAGATCTTGGAATAAATAAACTTGATCAAGCCTGCAAACAACACGATATAGCATATTCAAAGTTTGCAGATACTAAAAATAGATCAATAGCGGATAGAGCACTTGCTGAAAAAGCTTGGCAAAGAGTAACATCCAGTGACGCTAGTATCGGTGAAAAAGCAGCAGCTTTAGCGGTATCAGCAGCAATGAAGGGTAAAACGATGTTTGGAGGTGGAAAGAAGAAAGGAGGTGGAAAAAGGAGGAGAAAACCTGCAAAGAAACGTGGAGGAAATATAAGAAGAAAACGACGATCCACCGCAGGTAAAAATAAAAAGAAACAAACAATATGGTCAATGATAAAAAAAGGAGGAGGATTATACCTAAGACCGTATCGTGTGTATTAAACAGAAAAAAACAATTATTAATTCCAAATAAAGAATTAACAGATAAAGAATTAATTACTTATGTTTCTTGTTTAAAAATTCCATTTTTAGAGGAGTATTTATGAAAGATGCATTACCTGTTAAAATTTGGAAAAATGAAACCGGAATAGTAAATTTAGATAATAGTAAAGGATCAGGCACTCATTGGGTATGTTATAAGAAACTAGGATCAACTATTTACTACTTTGATAGTTTTGGTAATCTCCCACCACCAAAAGAACTACAATATTACTTTAAAACAGCTAAAAATGTACTATACAATTATAAAAGAGAGCAACCTGATGATACGGTAATCTGTGGACATTTATGTTTAGATTTTTTAACAAAAAGCGTTAGTCAACTTTAAGATGTCTTCCTATACAGTATCATTAACTGGAACTTCATCTACTTTGCGAAGTGTTCTTTTCCCTGCGTTACGTTTGGAAAAAGATAAATTATGGGAAGCCGCATTATTAGATATAACAACTTATAATTCTATTCCCAACGTTACTGAAAATGTTAATGACAAAATACATTATTACAAAACAAAAGATAAAAATACAAACAAATATTCAGATATACAAGTATTTAGTTTACCCACTGGAGCATATGAAATTGATGATATAAATGAAGCGATACAAAATCATATGGGAAAAGATAATATAACAATAAAAGGAAATAACAATACTATGAAAGCTGAAATTAAATCTAAATATTATATAGATTTTAGCAAAGAACATTCAATTGGTAGTTTATTAGGATTTCCTAAAACAACAAAAATTTTAGAACCTAATATTAACCATTCAGGTACTAGAACTGTGACAATAATGAAAGTTAACAGTATAGATGTTACATGTAATATTATACATGGTTCTTATAGAGATGGTGAAAATACTCATATATTGCACACATTCTATCCAACAGTCGCTCCGGGTTTTAAAATTGTGGAAAAGCCACAAAACTTGGTGTACCTACCATTAAACACCAGTTTTATTTCAGACATTGTGGTGAACATACTAGATCAAGACGGAAATCATATTGATTTTAGAGACGAACCTATAACTATACGAATACATATAAAATCAACCGTATAACAATGGGGTTATCATTTAAAAAGAAAGAGCTGACTGGTAAACAAGTCAGTAGCACGTCAGCTATAGAAGGATTAACAAGTGATAACATTCGTTTTCTAGAAGAAATTGGATTAAAACTTATTAATAATGGAAATATTGGATATAGCGCAGGGTCCGACATTCGACGAAACCTTATGGGAAAAGGAATATCATACGCACAACCCTTACGCTTCGTCAAAATTAAACAATAATGATGAAATTAGAATTCCCATACAACAACAAGATATTTATACACTTCCATGTGAAAGTTATTTATATATCGAAGGAAGAGTAACAAAAAGGGATGGAACCACTGCAAGTACTGTTCCGTTCATAAATAACCCCATGGCATATTTGTTTGATGAAATAAGATATGAAATTTCCGGAGTTACAGTAGATTCAACAAAAAAGGTGGGAATTACAAGTACATTAAAAGGATTAGCATCTTTAACACCGAGTGAAAAAAATATGCTGGCCGCCGCAGGATGGGTAGCACCCGATTCCAGTACAATCACTCCAAACACTTCAGGCAATTTTGACTTTTACATTCCTTTAAGATTACTTTTAGGCTTTGCCGAAGATTACCGAAAAATAATAATAAACGTAAAACAAGAATTAGTTTTGTTAAGATCATCAAACGACAAAGATATTATTCAAGCAACTGATGGAACAACGGAAGCTACTTTAGAATGGAAAATGCAATTAGACAAGATTGTTTGGAGAGTACCGCATGTACGGTTAAACGATCAGAATAGAATTTCATTATTGAGAACTTTAAAATCAGATCGTGATATCGTAATACCATTTAGAAGTTGGGAGTTTCATGAATATCCGGTTTTACCGGAAACACAACGTCATACATGGACTGTAAAAACTTCTACTCATTTGGAAAAGGCAAGATATGTAATATTTGGATTACAAACAAAAAGAAGAAATGAAATAACTAAACATGCTGGTGAATTTGATCATTGCAAACTTACAAATTTTAAGGTGTTTCTAAACTCGCAATTCTTTCCATACGACAACTTCAACATAAACTTTACAAAAGACAGGTTTAGTGTTTTGTACGATATGTATGCAAGATTCCAAAATTCATATTATGGAAAAACAAACACACCTTTATTAACGCCAAACCAATTTAAATCTAACTATCCGATTGTTGTAGTTGATTGTTCCAAACAAAATGAATCTGTAAAATCTTCCAGTGTAGATATAAAAATAGAAATGGAATTTGAACAAAATGTACCCAAAGACACATCTGCTTATTGTTTAATTTTACATGATAAAATTGTTACATATACACCTTTAACCGGTATTGTAAAAGCAGTGTTGTAAAATGAAAAGAAAAAAAATACCCCCCACCACTCGGCTATAAAAGCAGGAGCGGGAACGCAAATTGTTTAGTTGACTGTCTACAGTTGTATGGGTAACATCGTCTACAGCATTATAAACAAAATGAGTTCTTTATCAGTTGTACAAGGCGTTTCCGAAACAACACCTTTATTGGAAAATGATGATGATAAACATTTTGAAGAAAATGTTGTAAAAGAAATTGATGAGTTTTTAAAGTTTGGAAAACAAAATAAAAAGTTGGAAAATAATAAAACAAACGTAAGAAAGAAAAGAAAACTTGAAGAAAATATTCCACCGAACATTTTAACTGAAGTTTTCCTTCGCATCTTTTATCCTATTTCATCTTGCATGAGTAAAAGTGTGTCGATAGGATTGGTAAAATCATTAGACTACTCTCCCGCAGTAATACTAAGCCATGGTACAAAGATGGTTTTATTTTCAGAAAATGCTTGGGATTCCTTTTTAAAACATCTACATCTTATTGAATGTTATTTAGCCAACAGTTTCTTTGGAAGAAAAACTAACATTCGACTTTTGGATTGTGACAATGAAATTGACATTATTAAACATCGTGGCCAACAACAAGTAAGAATTAGAGACTCGACACAATTTGAAAATAAAATTCTACTAACACGTGAAGAATTCTACATTTTAAACTATGCAACATCACCTATCACTAGGTATATGAAACAATTGGTATTTTCAAGCTCTGTTATTAAGGAATATCTGGTAGATGCATGCGAAAAACAACCTGACAGCACTTTACAATACGGACCAATAGATACATCCATTTTTAATAGAATACCTCACGAAGTGGAAATGTGGAGGCAGTTGAGAAACTTTGAACCTTTTACTGAAATCGCAACGGAAGCTACAGAAGAAGAAACCAACAACAACAATACAGAAGAAGAAACCAACAACAACAATACAGAAGAAGAAACTTTGGTAGTTTAAAAAAAAACTACAATGTAGTTTAACAAAAGAATAAACCGTGGGGTAGGCCTACTGGGGACGGTGCCCACGTTAAACATACACCAACGCGCCTACAACTGTACGGCCTGGTTTATATATCTAACCTACCGTGGTGTGGAAAACAGTTAATCACCAGACATCGTGATGAGCGGACTGGATGAAGAAATGGCAGCAAAACCTTGTGTAATTGAATTTCAAGCATTTCGCGGAAACGATGATAGATTTATTATAAAAGAATTGGTGATTTTAGATTTGCTCACACAAGTAGCATACCCGTTTTTATTTGAAGCACCGTGTTCTATCCATGCACTAAAGTCAAAAGCTAAAATAACAAACAGATGGTTAACAAACAATTTTCATCATATACATTGGTTTGAAGGTTTTCTACCGTACAACAATGTACACAAAATTATGTTTCATTTCTGTAAACAATTTACGCACATATACACCAGAGGATTGGAAAAAAGAAGTTGGATACAACAGTACACAAACAAAGAAGTTTTAAGCATAAAAATGGACAAAACCTTTCATTGTGATGTTAGAAATATTTGTGTTTCTACAATAGATCCGAAACACAACCAATCTCAATGCGCATTACAAAACGCATATCACTTGGCTGCTTACTTACAAGAAAAAGAAGAATGTGGTGGGGGTTACGAAGGTTATAAATACGAGGAAGCAACACACCCCGAGTATCACTCCAACTCCATACTCCGAACAGACAACATCTCCAGTGAAGAACATGGCATCACAACAGTTTCTCCAATGTTTAGTTGAACAATTCAACTTACATTCAAAATCAAATACTCTAATTATCAAGAAATGTTCAGAATTAAAAGAACAGAAACATTATATTGTTCATGAAATGAAAAAAGTTGATACAACGCATGGAGACGCAGTCGTCGCATCTTTATCCGATGCACCATATACACCAGGTGATGAACCAAAGTTTCAAGTATATCTTCCAAAACGATTCGTCCAGTTGCTGCAAAATGAAGATCTGCGGGAAATTCAGCCAGGATCATTATATTTGGTGTCACACGGAATGAGCGGAAACAACTCTACGGAACTTACTCTGCACATCGCACAAAAATAACATTGTAAATATTGTAAAAAAAAAATGTTTTAAATAAAAAGATAAAAAACAACATATCAGTATATGTTTTTATATACTGATATGTTGTATTTTTTTTTAAAAAACTCAAACGGATGACCTTGAACTTTTAATCGATGGTATTATTCGATTATTTTGATCGATAGTTTTATTCGATAGTTTTATTCGAATACTTTATATAAATACGAAACCTTAACGTTGAGAGGCTCAGTTCTGTTTAAGACAAGCTGCAACCAACATGTCATCCAAAAGAAATAATGTACCACTTTTATCTTATTGTTGCAAAGAGAAATGTTTTAAAATACCTGAAGATCAAGTTGACGGAAAAGCTTGTACAAAATGTAATTCTTTCTGCTACTGTAAATGTGGTTGCAAAACATATCAAAAGAACCGGTTGGATAAACTAGAAGAATTGCAACATCGACTCGGTCTATTGTGGCAACGATTAAATGCAAAGTGATTAAACAAGCGTCTACAATTTTTATCCCCACCACTACCCCCACCACTAGCCCCACTACTATCGGAGGTACCCGCAGCACCGGCTTTGCAATAGTCATTCCTGCTACACCTCTCGTCGAGTAAACAACTCTAGTCATGTCTCTCAACATTCGCGGGATTCACTACAACACTATCAATCTTACAACCTACAAGGATTTGGAAATTTTTAGTGAAGAACTAAAACAACTTATAACCACTGGGTTCGGTTTATCTTTGGAACTTTATGCAACAAACAATCAAAACGAAAAGAATGTATTTTTGCCAACTTACAACAACAACAAAAAGAATGAAAATAAGCAAGAAATTTCACCACCGACAACAACTTACTTTTCAAATTTGGGAGCAAACTTTTCAACCTTAATGTAAAATAAAAAAAAATATCTTGCATTTTCGGATCTTCCGAAAATGCAAGATCTTTTTAAAAACATCCTCACCTGACCTTGACCCATTTCCGGACATTTAAAGTTTAAATACCCAGCACAGCCGGGCATTTAAACTTTAAATGCCCACCATACACGTCACAGCTACGTCACAGCCTCTGACGTCACCAGACCGGATGTAGCTGTCACTTTTGATTAATGCGTTTTGGCCCAGAAGCCCCACTATTGCACTACTTTAGTGTCAAAAACAAAACCAATAAAGGGTAACTACAAGCAATTTTGGAGGGTATCCCTCAGTGGTGGGGGGAGGGGGTTCTTGCGATGGTACGCCAAAATATTGAAGATGTGGTAGGCGGTACGTGAGCACCAATAGGTTGGAAAACACTGCCTTATAGGAAATAAAAACAATTCTACCATCCTTTTCCTCAACATATCTTAGTAAAACTTGGTGTATGGCTTTTTCTAGTTAAGATCTATCGAAGTAAAACCAACCATTTTTAACATACCTGTGGCAGCAAACCCGCATACTCATTCCCCATGTTATTCTTATGGAGATTACAAAAACATGTCAATTCTCGCTATGTTGGATTGAAATATGTTCTTTTGCATTTGAAATTCGCTGAGTATGCAGGTCTGCTGAAACGGGGGTATATATATGTGTGTGTCTGTCAGCACGATAGTGGCCGTAAATATGGTCCGATCTTAATGAAATTTGGCACAGACATGTAAAGTGGTAATCAATTGGACGAGTTCGTGAACCAGCCCGATCGGACCACCGAGGGGGGTAAAGGGGGATAAACCCCCCAAAAAATGAGTTTTTGGAGTTTTTCATATAAAAAATAAAAATAATCAAATTTTGGCTAGCACCATTAAATTCAGCTCGAAAAAGCAAACAATTTAGTATTTGAATCATTGCTCTATGTCCATCGGTTACCGAGATATTGAAAGTGGTAAACACAGTACGTTGTCCCAATGTTAACCTTATGGGAAATAAGTATAATTCTATATCTCGCTTATTTCTCAACATATCTTAATAAAACTTGGTTTGGGGCTTCATCTAGATGACATTTAATATATTGTAGTCTAAAATACCCGAAGTTTCCATTTTTGAGGCAGCAAACCTGCATACCCTTTCGCCATGTTATCCTAATGGGAAATAAAATAAATGCTATATCTTCCTTATTGTTTTACACATCTTGGTAAAACTTGTTATATGGCGTCTTCCAGTTCAGATCTACTAAATATTGAATGAAAACCACCCAGTTTTAACGGACCTGTTGCAGCAAACCTACTTACTCATTCTCCATGTTATTCTTAAGGACCTTACAAAAACATGTCAAATCTCATTATGTTGAATTGAAATATGTTCTTTTGCATTTGAAATTCGCTGAGTGTGCAGGTCTGCTGCAACGGGGGTATTTATGTTTTAAATTCATTCCACTTATATTGCTATTTTAAAACTCTAAACATTGAAACATGTATCAATTTGTTGAAATATGTATCAATATGTATTCACTGACAATAGTTTGTTGGAAAATCCCATCTCCAGAGATCATCCTGAGTTACTTATATTCCTTTTTAAGTTTCCTTTTAAAGAAAATAAATAAATACAGTAAATTAAGATAATTACAGACTGTTGGTCTTAGTTTCAATTGGGCAAGTACTCTTCTTTACTTTCTGTTGTGTTAAAAAACGTCAATATTTCAAGAAATCAAAATCATATATAGTCCCACATTAAATCTTATGGACAAATACAAAACTTTAAGGGCGTCTAGGGCCGTTCCCTTTGGTCTAATATTCATAAATTTAATTTCCTGAAAAACTACACAGGATTATTAAAATCGGCCCAGTAGTTCATGAGGAGTAATGATCACAAAAAAACTCCTAGCGTATTAAATAAGTATAGATGCATACCTAAACGGAGTTTCTACAATTACCATTTCGTCTGGTGAGATAAAACTAGCTTTCTTTTCTAGAAAATCTATGGTTCTGTCCACTGAATCACTTGAGGTATCATTCACACCTCCTATCAACACGGTTTTCATGATTTGATTAGAATTCAGCTTGGTTTGGTTGGAACCACATAGGCCCATTTCGACTACAGTGTGCATGGTAGGATAGAACTGAGCAGTGACGTGTGTTTGAGTAGATTCTTTTTGAAAAAAAAGATCTTTAATTTCTGACATGACTATCTCCTAAAATCTTAACATTAACTACAGGACATTTACCTTCTAAAGTGCTATTTAATTTCAGCACATACTCATCTCTGATAGGCTCTGGATTAGGCCTAGGCTCGTTTTGAGTTCGATTTTTTGGTGCAATATCCGCAGTGCAGGCTATACATCTGGCTAGAGTGTGTGACGGCAAAGGTGTACAACTGTGGGGTAGGCCATTAGTATCAGAGTTCAAGTCTTTAAGCTTTAGACCTTATGCTACATAATTCTATTTCAAGCTCGTTAACTTTGGATTTGAGACTATTATTTACATAATTCAGAGACCTTAACTTACCTAATTTTAGTTTAAGCTCTTTAGTTTCGGACTTTAAGCTTTTGTTTTCATAAAAAAACATATACGGTTCAGATCCATAGCCTCAGCTAATTCTGTTTTCAAGTTGCTTATTATTTCTCCATTACGTTTCCCTACATCTATACATTTTAGGCACACCCAACAGTCCTTTTTCTTAATCAACCTGAAAATACTTTTTTTAGGCCACTACACTCTCTCCAGGCATGGACCCAAGATCCGCAAACATCACATTCTATGGAATCACTCTCAATATCTACTATGATAAGATTGCATTGATTACATTTGGTTAAACTAGTTGTGATATAGTTTTTTGAAATATAAATTTAATGTAAAAATGTAAATCATTTTTGAACTAGTTGAAAAAGTTTTAAGATCAGGCATCTTTACTTAAAACTAAACAATGAAAAATAGAAATATGCTATACAAATCAGGTACATGAGCAGGAACAATGAACAAATGACAAAATATAGTAGGCCTATGGTTCTAGGTCAGGAAGTAAGAATAGACGAATCATTACCTGAGAATTGGGAGGTTGGCAGGTAGGATTGAGAAATAATGCAGATTTAGATTAAAAGACAGGATTTTGTGATAAAATGAATAGAATAAAGAATATTACAACGGAGTATTGGTTATCGAGCAATATGACTAACAGGAAAAGGTTGATGGCTTCAGGAATTGACTGGCTTTGGAGATGCTGCTCTTCATTTGTAGATTTCTTGACCAGAAAAAATTACGTTTCGTCTGATTTACTTAAACTGATTAAGACACTGTAAATTTTCACTATTGAACAACATTTTAAGCTGAAAAACATTTTAAACTATTAAAATGTTACGTTAAATACGGAGCTACATTGAAGTTGATGTGGTGACGTCTGTGTAGGCCTACCAACTTTGTATTGTTCAAATCTGTACATCTGTTCAAATATAAATAATGTATCTGTTCAAATATAACACATAGGCAATTTTTACTATTAAAACTTTCTACTGTACTTCTAAGAGTTGAAGTATTTTTTTCAGCAAAATTGTTGCAACTCGTATGGTTTAGGATAACATGTTTTACAGAAGCATGTGGATAAAATTTCAATAGACGGAAATCAACCTGAATTGACATTTATTTAATGCAAATAAAAACCTTTGATGAGGAGGGTTTCCTTGAGCTTTATTGTGGTGTAGTTAATGAACGCTCACAAACACCTCCATTAGGAGACACGATTTCTTTGAATGCCTCGTTGTATAGTTTATATGCGTCAAGACAACAATAAAACTTCGTGTAAACATGAATTTTAACTGATACATTTCGATGTGTTGGTCTGTTTGTAATTAACAAACTCATTAATTACGAAAACTTTGGTTTGAGCTGATATTGACTTAGAACTAAAAGCATCTCACTTCAGGAAATATCTTGGTGCGATTTCTTTTATGTTTTGACGTCATCAGTTTCTTCAACTAATATCCCTGCTCTATCAAGGTCAGGGACGTCTCGTGGCTTCCGTTTCCGGTTTGTGATCCATTCCTCTTTCAGCCACTCTAATACTGTGTTCCAACCACTAATGTTACATGCATTCAGACCAGATTTATGATTCCCTGCTGTAGAACACAGTATTAAAATATTACGCTCCTTAAAAATGTACTATTATACGTCCAAAGTTATTGTTTAGAGCTTATAAAAAGACATACTAAAGTGTACGTACAAAGGAAGAGAAACATTGATGTTCTTACTGTACTGAAACATTTTTCAATTTGCAACATTGTTTATTATATTTGTACCACTTTATTTTACTTTACCGTTTTACCACTTATATTTACCGTTTATTTTTGTTTATTATATTTTATACTAATGCGTTCAACCAATTTTGGGAAAACGGTTACTACTAGTGCAGCTCTGGAATTAGTGTAACAAATATTTGGAGAGGATTATTATGAGGGGTTCGCCCCAAAAATTTAAAATATAAGAATAATAATAAAAGAAAAACCGCCACAAATGAGAGACAGTATCATGCCCATCACCAAACTAACATCCTTTTGAAAATTTGCCGTAGGGTTAGTTTTTAAAAACACCCATTTGACAGGTCTTGATCACGCAAATGGCATCTAAACTCCACGAACATTGTTAAGACGTTCTTAAACCATTCCCGGCACGGACTACATTTCGCGCACACTAATCCCGACCAGCGCGAGAATTTTGACGCATCGGGGTATGGGGGAGGAGGAGAAGTCACTCCCCTATTCAAACCCCGCCCCTTTACTACGAGCTGTAAATAAGTGAATTAATATTCAAAACTAAAGTAAAATACTTGGTTGTCAAAATGTATTTAAGGTTATGGAATGAGGTTTTGTTTACTTAAGTTTTATCTTTGTCATTTCACCCGTAAAATTGGAAAAATGCATCGCATTCTCCGAATTTATATGTACCTGTTATTAAATAAGAGTTAAAACTTGAAATGGTTGTGTTTCCGCAAGTTTTAATTAAAAAACATTTTCCTGAAAGTAAACAAATACCGGGTGTCCGAAAAAGAACTCCCTAATTTTGAAGAACTTTAATTTGTAATTTGTAAATCATATCGACTCAAATTATGTATTAAATGATAGGAAAACTCACCAAGTTTTTGATACAAGTCACAAATTTTTTGGTGGATTTTACTTTGGGCTCATGGAAAACAAAAAACAAAAAATCACATTTTCCCTGCGCACCAGTAGTTCTTTAAAAACGCGTTGTAATGAGTTTTTTTACGAGATTAACAGTTAACTTGAAAACTAAGCATCCTACAGAAACCTCTCAGTTTATGTTTAAAACCTCTTACTTTTACAAAAACTTGGTTATTTCCCTTTAATTTGGTAAAAATAAAAATTTTGGGGTTTTCCAACTTTAGCAGTATGACACACGAAACACAAAAAAAATTTGTTCGTTTCCAAAACTCATTTCTCAGGACCCAAAAAAGCTACAAACCTGCAAAACACCCAAACTGTAGGGAAAAATTCATTTTCTTTAATGTTATAAGCTAAGAGGTTTCTATAGGATTCATAGTTTTCAAGATAACTGTTAAATCTAAAAAAAAAACTTAAAACGTGATTTTTAGTCACTACTAGTACACAGGGACAATTTGATTTTTTGTTTTATGTTTGCCATGAGCCCAAAGTGAAATTCACCAAACATTTGTGACTTGTAACAAAAACTTGGTGAGTTTACCTATCATTCAATATATAATTTGAGTCGATTTGATTTATAAATTGAAAATTAGAGGTCATCAAAATTAGGGAGTTCTTTTTCGGACACCCGTATTGTTTAATTTCTTTGATTGATGACAGCTGTCAACTCGGTCTATGTTTAAGAGTCGCTATCCAACGGATAATAAAAACACTTCAAGAACAAGAAAAAAACAAAATGATCGTCCAATAGGAAACAAAATAGGTACAAAAAACCACTTTGCTGCAGCCAACGACAAACGCTTATTTAGGAATCGTCTATCTCTCTCTAAACATTCATTGTCCATTTCTCTCGCACACGTTCATTGAAATGGCCAGGATGAGCGTACGCCAACTGTAGTCAGTTCGCTAACATTTTTGTATCACCACCCCAACCCATAAAATCAAAATTTTCAGTCTGTGGTTGCCCTATATTAACACATCAAACCTCTATCGAGCTGCCATCTAAGTTGAAGAGCTTGCCAAGAACAACTCACCAATTCCAAATCAATTTCTAGCCCCTTACAAAAACCTCAACACTCAACATTTATATACTTTTGAAAATATGTAAATTTAAAACATGGATCATGTTTATATGGGGCAGGCATTCGGCTTGAGATATGCACCATCTTGTCATCCGAACGGTCCCTTCAAAGTAAGTTATCACTTAATGAGGGTTTAAATTTTTAGAATAGGACAATTTCCACTCCAAATTGTTTTGCGGGTTAGGGTGGTGATATAAAAATCTAACTGTAGAGGATTGTTTGGGCCGGAGTTTGTGGTCAACAGTTTTCTTGTATCTTAGAGACTTTATCATGTAATTGGCATTAACATGTTTTGTAGATACTTCTCAAAACAAACCTTTTTGAGATTTTATATTTTCAAACAGCGTGTCTTTGGTTAAGAGCAAGGAAAATATTTACCTCGTGTTTGCAACATCTTTTTCCTTTTTATTAAGCTTACTAAACAAACCAGATTTGGGGTTTTTATTTGAAAATTCGAGGCAAGCCGACAGGGGCTGATATGACATGAAAAGCAAGGAGTAGTCTTTTGAGGGATGAACTCGTGTGCAAAATATCTTTAACCTATTTTGGTTTGTTTGAAATATATTAAATCGGCCCGGGACACTGACTGTTACTTAGGTGTAAATATTTTTGCCAGTTTTATAATTTAAAATTCAAGTAGCCAGTAATAGAGAGTGGTGAGATCACAAAGTAAATAGATATATTTGATAAGGGTGTATAACTTGTTGAGAGTGACATCAGTTTTTGTTTGGGCTCGGGAAAACTTTATTTAGAAACCACTCCAAACACTAACCTCCAAACAAGAACACTCGAGTGATAGGAAATTACTCTCCCGATAACTGTTGAAGTACGTTATTTGCCTTCTTCGTCGTTGTGTGTGGTTACTCTTTCTGTTCAATTAATTTTATATCAAGAATGGCGTTTGTACGTAGCCTGGTAATTTTGGTTGCTCTTTGGGTAAGTGTTTGCAAATCAAACTGTACTTTAAACTTGTTACCCGATAAAATTAAAAAAAGTTTTATAATTAGGCTGAATATGTTAGGTCTTACCATACTTTTAAGATAAAAAAATATTTTAGATGAAACACCTAATGTCTTCAATAAAATCAGCGCTTTTCTTATGGGCATTCATTTTATTTGATAAAGGGGTCGAACATTTTTCATATTTTTTCAAAATATGAACCCATTCATGATTGAAAAGAGTCAAAAAATCAGTTTCATCTCTTTCCTTGGCAATCTTTAAATACTTAAAACAATATCGGAATTAAATCATAGCAATATTCTAAGTTATTAAGAACTTTTATTTTACCGAGGTTGTCTGAATTATTTCTTCAAAGTCTTAAGTGTTAGTATTTTTAACAAATAATAATTTGAGTCCAGTTTTTTGCAAACTGGTCTAGTCAGCTGTATTGGCGAGTGTCCAAAAGTGGGAAATCTCCATATCTAATGCTAACATTTATGTTTTTCTTAAGACTTTCTTTCTTATTTTAAGGCAAATTAACACCAAGAAATTTGTTCTGCAATTTTCGTAAGTTCGTGCAATTTTTCAGAAATTTATTCGTGCATTTGCGAGAGTTGTTTCACGCAATTCGAAACGTAATATTGAGTATTGCCTCCAATAATGAGAATATAACCTCTCCTTAGATTTGCAATAAGTTCTCCGGGAGCTTTTACTAACGTAATTTGTTTAAGTTCAATGCGTATTTTAGTGTGATCTTGATTGGATTTAATATTGATTTCATTTAATCATGCAGCATAAACCTTCACATTCTAAATGCTTTTTTACTCAAGTGTGGCCTTGCTCAATCAATCACCTACAAGTATGGCTGTCCAGAGCTATTAAAGTTTCATTAAAATTGATAATGATGTAAACGTTTATATTACAGACGTTTGCTAGAGTTCCTGTGGAAAGCTTCGAAATTGGAGACGATGCTTTAAGAGATATACTAAAAAAAGTTGGTATCGATATTGATCAGTTGGACGATGGGATGAAAATATCGGGTGGTTTACCACCTCAACCTACAACAACCGAGAAAACCGCCACGCCTGCAACTGGCGGAACTCATCGAACCCATAGAACTCGTAAACCACATCCCCACTCTACCTATACTACTTCTTCCAGGATCAACACTACCACTCCTGTTCCTCGTACTACCCCTCTTTACACCTCTATAGACACTACTCCTCCTACTGTCCCACCAACTCCGTCTCCTGACCCACCAATGTGGTTAAAAAAGAAGAGTGTTATAACTGTCGAGAATTTCGAAAGTATTCCTCCAATGCATTCCCCCCCTTCCAAATTCTCTTCTACCAATAATGATGAACCCATGGTACTTACGTCAAGAAAGGTTATCACTGTGGAAGATTTTGAATGCTATTAACTCTGTTGAGAACATTTATGCTTAAATCTTTTACGAATAGCCCGCGTTTGCGGAACCGTGAGCAATAACGAACAATTATGACAATTTTTATGTATAATAATATGTATGAACAAGTTAAAAACAAAACTTATGGCAATAAAGGTTTTTAGTGTTTCTTTATGCATATGGAGTTAACAGGGCGACTTAAACGGTAAAAGTATATACGTTCCTTAAATTTGATTTTATAAATACATTTCAACATTATTTTCAACTTCATCTTTGCTTACGGCATATATTGTTATGTTCAGTTTAAAATATTCTCGTGGTATATTTTGTATAGTTTTGTGAAAATCCCCCCCTTCCGGTGGGAATATACATATAGCATCTGGTAATTAAATTACAAATTTCAGGTAAATAAATAAAATACAGTTTTGAAGATGAATACACGAGATCCCTAACAAAGATCATCTCCATTACAATAATGAAACACAACAGACTACGCACCGTTGAAAACAATAGCTCAAAAACGATACCTTAACACTCATCAAGTCTTCTAGTACTGAGAACTAAAAGTCCAGAACCCTTTTTTAGTACATTATTTTAGTACTAGTGGCTTGAAGGGGCTAAGCGCCCTCAATCATAATAGAAGGAAATTTAAACTAAAACAATCCTTCTTTATCATAGTGTAAACTAGCTTCATAGTAAAGTGGCTTTTAGGTCCACCATATTTTAGTATCAAGCAACAAAATCATGTTTGAATGCAAACAAAGCATACGTTTTTAGACCCCTATGCTTTTTAAATGGCAGATATATTACGTTATCTCATTTTAAAATAAGTGCAAAGAAATTCCAGTATTTTCCTGAGTCCCTGGGTTCAAGACCTTCAGTTTGAGCCCTTTCCCATCATCCTGCGACTTCCCATTGGCCCACAATATCTACTCAGAAATATTGCTTACGTAATTAAATATATATATATATATATATAAACACCCCCGTTGCAGCAGACCTGCATAATCTGCGAATTTCAAATACTTGAATTAATAATTTACACATAGCCTCACACCAAGTATAATCAACGGACGTCGTGGATAAGCATGCAAACATATTCTCCATAAGAATAACACGGGAAGTGAGTATCTAGCTTTTCTGCCATAGAAATTTAAAAATGTAGGATTACAGGCTATAATTCAGTATATATCAATTAGTTTAAGCCACATTCCACGTTTCATCAAGATATTTTGAAAAATAAGCGAGCTACGCAATTTGATTTATTTTCAATAATGTTAACATTGGGAAGGTGAGTACCCAGGTTTGATGCCTCAGTAATCTAAATATTTGGGCATTTTAGGCCATAGTATGACCAAGATGGGGATAGTAGACCAATATATGTTGAGAAAAAGCAAACTACACAATTGCTTTTATTTCCCACAATATTAACATGGGAAATGAGTGTGCAGGTTTGCTGCCACGAAAATCTAAATATCCGGGATTTGAGACTAATATACATTAAACTCATCTAGATGAAGCCACAAAACCAAGTTTTATTATGCTATGTTAAGAAATAAGCGAAATATAGAATTTTATTTATTCTCCATAAGATTATAAATTGGACAACGTATGTAACCAGTGGACATAGAACAATGATACAATGTCCACCAATGATACAATGATACAATGAAACAATGATTAAAAATACTATATTAATTTTTCAGCCGAATCCAACAGTGTAAACCAAAATGATATTATTTTAATTTTTCTTGAGAAAAACCCTTTTAAGGGGGGGTTTCCTCCCTCAATCCCCCTTCTTATGTTCCGATCGGGCAGGTTTTTGAACTCATCCGAATAATTACTACTTAAAATGCCTATGCCAAATTTAATTCCGATCGGACCACTTTTGCAAGCGCTATCGTGCTTCCAGACATATACATAAATTGTTATATAAATAAACGAATGGTGTTTTTGGTATCTGGAGGCCCTAAAACGAAAAGTTATAAAGGTCCCGTGCTTCGGTCTTTCCATAATACCTACGGTAGGGCCTAATATCTTCTTCCCTATAGGGTAAATTCGTTAAAATAAATAAAAAATGTTTTGTTAATGGTTAAAGTTGGTCTCCGCTATACGTATTGGCTCAATACCCCCGTTGTAGCAGACCTGCATACGCAGCGAATTTCATATGCTTCATTTTTGATTCATAAAATGAGCATGTATTCTGCACATGAATAACAAGGGGAGTGAGTTTGCCGATTTAATGCCCCCCGATGTGTTGAATTGAGAAATATCATATATTTAATTTCGTAAGGTGATTCTTTGCGTCAAACTTGTGGGCGTCAGGCAAGTCATAGAAAGATGGGAGAGGGCTCAAATTAAAGGTCTCTGTTCCGTGCTGGCGGGAAAAATAATGAAATTGCTCGAAATTTACCAGAAAACGAGAAATTACGTAAAATATCTGCCATTTGAAAAGCATTGGGATCTAAAAACGTCTGCTTTGTTTTTTTGCATGGTGAAAACCATGTGATAGGCTAGATGTCAATATAAGATAGATTCAGTTTGCTATGAAGGTATTTGGTCCTATAATAAATAAGAATGGTTTGAATATTCCCTCATTAGGGACTTTTAACCCCTTAAAGCCACTAGTTATACCATAATCGAGTAGATATGATCTAGATAAAGTTTTATTAAGGCGTGTTGATAAATAAGCCATATACACTTTTATTTGTTTCCCCTAACGTAACCATTATGAAGGTAGTATGCAGGATTGCTGCCGCTAAAATGTAAGAATGAAGGATTTTGGTCCATTGGCCAATATTTCTCAACAATCTGAAACCACATACCATGTTTATATTCAAATATTTAAAAAATAAGTGAAATATAACGATTTATTTATTTTCCATAATGTTAACATTGGAGCAATGTACTGCGTTTACCATTGGAGTTATCTCGGTGACCAAAGGACATAAAACAATGATTTAAAATACCCCAGTTGTAGCAGACGTGCATACTCAGCGAATTTCAAATGCAAAACAACATATTTCAATCCAACATAGCGAGATTTGACATGTTTTGGTAAGCTCCATAAGAATAACATGGGGAATGAGTATGCAGGTTTGCTGCTACGGGTATATTAAAACTGGGTGGTTTTAATTCAATATTTAGTAGATATGAACTAGAAAAAGCCATTTACCAAGTTTTATCAAGGTATGTTGAGAAATAACCGAGAGGTAGAATTTTACTTATTTCCCATAAGGTTAACATTGGGACAACGTACTGTGTTTACCACTTTCAATATCTCGGTAACCATTGGACATAGAGCAGTAATTCAATATACTAGATTGTTTGTTTTTTTGAGCTGAATTCAATGGTGCCAACAAAAATTCGATAAATTTTATTTTCCTATGTAAAAAACTATAAAACCCATTTTGGGGGGTTTATCCCCCTTTACCCCACCCTTCCGGTGTCCGATCGGGCTGGTTTATGAACTCGTCCGAGGGATTACCACTTTACATGTCTGTACCAAATTTCATTAAGATCGGACCATTTTTCTCTATCGTGCTCACAGACACACACACACACACACACACACACACACACACACACACACACACACACACACACACACACACACACACACAACACACACACACACATATATATATATATATAAATTCGAACAAATAGTGTTTCCTGCTTCTGGTGGCCCCAAAACGAAAAGTTATCATGGTCCCGGGCTCAGGTCTTACCATGAGACCTACGGTAATAGGTTCTTCCCGATGGGGAAATTCGCTAATACAAAATTGTTTGATTTTTAAATCTTAATTTGATCTGAATCTGAATATATTTACTTTTTCAAGTAAAAAATACGAAAAATCAAATTTTTGGTGGTAATCAGCCTTCTCGACCACCTTTACTGATTGTCCAATCGGACTGTTTCGAAATATACGGTAATAGATTTTTCCCTAAAGAGGAATTCTCGAATGTACATTCCGGTACTGTAGCGGTATCAATGTTTGTCAGATTTTCCCCAGAAATCCCTTTTATGATATCTAGGACAGGTTTGTCGATAAGAAACAAAACTCTCTTTAGGGTGTGAATACCCCAAACTTTGGGGATACGGGCCTTAATGGCTCATATAAGCCCCAAGTGCAATTTATTTATTGCTGACCAAAGGAAATAACAATATAAAAAATATTAGCCCTCGCCAAAAATTACAGTAATAAAGTAACCGTTTTAAAACGTGAACTTATTAAAATCTCGTGGTTCAGGGTTTAAACGGATAATCAACCCCTCCAGAATCGCCTCTTTACACCTGCGTGCAGCGTTCTTACTCATATTTGTAGTTAATATTATTTTTAAATACTTAATGTCAAAGTTTTATCAAAGTTTGTATTGTTAACATAATAAAGTTTTATTACTAGCTATTCAATAGTTAATTTATTACTAAAAATACTTATAATGAAACATTATTTATCGTATCTGAGTATGACAAACAATCTGGAAGAAAAAGTAACTAAACAATATTGATGTTTTTGTATATTAAGTAACAATATTAAATGATTGCACTTATTTAAAAATACAATTTTAAAAGGAATGAATTGTGTGACTAAAGGGAGTTTATGTATTTACAATGCAAGGTAACGCCGCGCCGCAAAAGCAGCTTTGCTTGAGCTGGCTGAGCCCGCGAAGCTGACAGATTCATGTTTGCATTTCTTGAATCGTTTTACATCTAAATTGATAGGCATGGGATTGACTTTGGGGAAAAATTAACAAATCTTACAAAATAATGTTCACTAGTCTCTTTGTAGGACCTAAGCCCGAGACCATGATAACTTTACGTTTTGGGGCCCCCAGAAGCAAAAAAGCACCATTTACATAAACAAATAAATAAATAAATAAATAAATAAATAAATAAATAAATAAATAAATAAATAAATAAATATATATATATATATATATTTTGGGTGTTTACATAAAGAAATGCAAATTATTCAATTTACCATTGAAATTGGTAAACAGAGTACTTTGTTCCTGTATGGGAACTAAATAAAATGATATATTTCGTTAATTTCTCTAAATTATTTAAATAAACTTGGTTTCTGGCTTAATCTAGATGAGATCTGTAGTGTAATGCCCTAAAATCCTCGATTTTACATTTTCGTGACAGCAAACCTGAATACTCATTCCCCATGTTATTCTCATGGAGAATACAAATACATACTGGCTATGTTGGATTAAAATATGTTTTTACACATTTGGAATTCGCTGAGTATGCAGATCTGCTGCAACGGGGGTATTTTTATACACATAATATATCTTCTCTATATATCAATTAAGACGAAATTACGATAAACGCGCTGGCCAAACTAAACACCTATAATAAAATAGCCTCTTATAATATAGGTATCGAGTAGAAAGAAGGGATTTGCTAAAAGGATTTGGGTCAAAGTTTGCGTGTTAATGGATAATTCTTTGTTTTTGCTTTAATCTTTCGACAGTTGTTTGTTATTTAATATCAATCAGCAGCTGTTATTATTAAAAAAAAAAAAAAAAAAAACTCAGCGAAGCGAGTTGCCATTGAGAGAATGGCACATTAAATAAGAGACGAGAAAGTAGAGGTATGGCATGTCCAAACTTTGATGTGCATATGATTTGCCATGCAAAGTTACGCTATATGCTTACAAACAACTATATACATGCTTTTGTATTCAATATTTTTGTATTTCAATTTTACTTTTTTTGCTTTATATTTGGAATTTGTCAAACAATAATTTAAACATTGCCATTGTCCAAAGCTGCTTCGCAATTCAAAGTAAGTGATTGAAAGAAGTTGTCAGTTAATTTAGAGTGTCATTTCCGTGTCTTGCTTTATATTTGAGGGAGTAAAAATTTTGAAATGAAATAAAATTTGATTATTTATTCACCCTAAATTTATGGTTTTACCCTAGTGCTTTCAAGCTAATCAATAATGTTAATACCTTTTTTACCTTTTTTGTGCTAAGGACTTAATTTTCGCGATGTTTTATTTCAAGGAAGTCAAAAAATGTTGACATTAAATGAAATTCGAGGATTTATAAGTACACTATTGTTTACAAACCTATGTGTAATTTTCCTGACATTTATACATGTATGGCCCTAGATGGCTTTCTGGCTAAAGGTCAATAATAGGTACAATAATAAGTCCTGAATACATTATTTCCTCTTGCCCTCTCTAAGAACTTATAATCCTGGAGCTTGAGTTGGGTACCCAGTTAGGTTCGGCCTGGTTCGGCCTTATATAGAGGGAGTGGTGAATAATCTCGGCTCGTCCACATGGGACAGGATGAGGGATTTACCTTGGAGAGTCCAAGTGGTTTCCGGTCCCATCAATAAAAAAACTTGTATAAATTTAACAAAGCTATTTTTCATCTTGTTAGAAATGTCATTATAAATTAAATTAATCTAATCCTTAACACCCCCAGAAAAAAAATTCATTGTTTTTACAACTCCCAGGTTTTAATTTTTCTTGTATTTATAGAGAATAATTTGTTTGACAGTTCCTCTTAATTCTAAATCAATAGGTTTTATCATTGACCTTGTAATTAAAAGGAGACCGCCCATGTTTACAGATGTTTTGAAGCCAGAAATTGAGCACTCGCAAAATTAGTTCGAAACTCGTCACCAGAGATTGCGCCAGGAGTGTGATTTCACGCTAAAGACTTTTATACCTGAGATGGAACAGTTTTGCTTCTACCGGGTAAATATATGGTGCAGGGTTAAAAAGGGATTTCTTTTTTAAAACATCGAAACTAGAAGTGAAAAAGAGAGGATAAAAAAGGTATTTTTAATTTCTATCATACCAAATTTCTCTACCAGAATGTACTAAGTTTTACAACGTATGATCACATATTTTTGCTTCAAAATTTAACATTGCTTAGACTACCTTTTTTATAATTAATGGTTTTATTTAATTATAATTCCAAAAAAGACTTCTCAGCGAAGCGGGATACCATTAGGTTGTGATAGAATGATTTAAGAAATTTTAGGTACGACATGCTCAAAGCTTGAATATAATTAGTCAAAGGCAAGTTATGCAGTGTGGTGGCATGCTAAGGGTGTCATTTCCGTGCCTTGCATTATATTTGAGGAAGTAAAATGTTTAAAATGAAATAAAATTCGATTATTTATTGACCCTAAATTTATGGATTTACCCTAGTGCTTACAAGCCAATCAATAATGTTACTATTTTTTTAAAGTTCAATTTCAATTTGTTTGAAATAAAAATGAAATTCATTTCCCATTTGAATAAAAAAAATCAGAAAAATTTTGAATTCATTTGTCTGGTTTAATAATTACCGTTGTTCAAAGCTGCATCGCAATTCAAAGTAGGCGATTGAAAGAAGTTATTAAATTTATTTTAAATTATAACTATGACTTTTGTTATTGTAATTGTAAAATTTGATAAAATAATGTTGGTTTTTAATAGGGCTACCTTAGTCAGAAATCCCTCGAAACACTTATGACAGTAAAGGATCATCAGCATGCCTTTTCCTACAAATTCTATACTTAAAATATTTATCCCCAAAGTGTATGTGCTGGTTATGTGTGAATCTGATAAGGATTGAAATAAGTTGATTTGATATGAGGCAAAATTATATTTTAAGCCAATTGAATGAAAAATCTTCGACTTACTGCCATTTAAATGTAAATTAAAGTAAATTTTAGATAGATAATATTATACAACTTATCGTTCCTGAGGCAAGAAGAAAGCAGATCCGAGTAGACAGTGGCCTTCTCCACATGAATTACGTCTACAATAAATCTTTCTTTATCTCTATACCATCAGACAGCTAAATCTGCTTTTGTATTAAGACAGTCATTAAGTATTGGAATGAATGAAAATATTTTTATCTATTTAGAAAAGTGAAAACATCAGAAAAACTCTTCACAAGAAAAGAAAAAACCAAAACCGTGACTTCAAGTTAAAGTGGTTAATTATTGAGGTTTCTTCTGATCTGTTTGGCAATAAAAAGAAAGATGTGACTTAAAGAGTTCAATTGTCTCATCAAACTAATGAAACTGGAACAAAGGAAAGGGAAAGTAAACAATTTATACTTATTTAGCTAAGTCTGCATTTTGTCAAACGTAATATACCTCAAATGGATATGAGATTAAAGTTTTATGGTGACGGTTTTGATTAATTTTGAGCAATTATGATTTATGCTATAGAATTATGGACTTGGGAATGGCACAAAATCTATAAAAATTAGGATTAGTCAACATTCCAGAATTTTATTATTATAACTACATATTATAAAGAAGAGGTGGTTTCTGTATGTATGTTTGGATGTGGCAAATGAGCGCGAAAAATACTGGACCGACTGGGTTGAAATTTCACATTGAGGTAGATCTTGAACCTGGGAAACACATGGGCCTATTCACTTCCTTAAAATCCTCTCGGGCTACGGCCCGTGAACGTCCTCAGCTTAAATGTTTTTTGAGGAATATAAACATTCAAATATTGAAATATAAACAGCTGTGGATTCTCCAATTTGACAGATCAGCTGTAATTTTCATCGTGAGCGAAGCCACGGGGAACTGCTGGTAACTGCATATAAATAATGTAATTTGAGGTCATTTATTTTACCGAGGTAATATGAAATACAAACTTACTTTTGGAATGGCGTTAATGTGAAAGTTAATTAGCAAGGTAATCAGCAGTTTTAAGAAAAGTCCCACTGAGGCATGTCATGGTAGTGTCATTTTGTAAACTTCCATTTGCCGCTTTCCTCTGAAACATCCACCAACAGAAACTTCTTCCAATAATTACATTAAATTAAATACCCCCGTTGACGCAGATCTGCATACTCAACGAATTAAAAAAAACATATTTCAATCCAATATAGCGAGATGTGATATGATTTTGTAAGCTCTATAAGAATAACATGAGGATTGAGTATGCAGGTTTGCTTCAACGGGTATGTTAAAACTGGGGGGTTTTAATTCAATATTTAGTAGATCTGAACTAGAAGAAGCCAGAGACAACGGCTCCGGCCGTTGTTCTCAACAACGGTGCTGTTGTGTCTTCGTTACACCAAGTTTAACAAGATATGTTAAGAAATAAGGAATATATCGATTTGTTTATTTCCCTTAAGGATTGCTTAGGGAATGCATATGCGGGTTTGCTGCCTCACAAATAAATGACAATATCAGGGGTTTTAGACTATTATACGATAGATGTCATCTGGATTAAGCCACAAACCAAGTGCTATTAGGATATAATGAGAAATAAGCGAGATATAGAATTCTACTTATTTCCAATAAGGTTATTATTTGGTCAACGTACTGTGTTTACCACTCTCAGTATCTCAGTAACAATGTACATAGATAGAGCAGTGTTGTGTTGATGTATTGATCTGTTGATTTTACTACTTTATTTCTTTCCAGATGTTGAAGTTAGTGTTTCTATTTCCTTCTCTTTGTCAGTGACTTACTTTTGTCTTTTAACCGACAAAAATACTTCAGAAAAGGTTTTATAAATGAATGAATGCTAGTCAACTCCTGGGTGACTATCTCAAATAAAATAAACATGTCAATCGTGAATGATATTTCTAATGATTAGCTAGTATAAGCAAGCATATAAAATATATCCTGAGTTTTAGTAGTTTTATTAATCAAGTTAGGTCTGATGGAGACTTAAAATAATAAATTACACTAGTGAGATATACTAGTCAGCTAGTATAATTTGATATATTTACTGTTCGTTTATGGACACCTCTTAGTAGACTTACTTAAAAGATTTATATTGTATATGATCGATATTTATGTTTCATATTACTGTTTATTTACAGGTACGTAAACGATTATCTTGTAAACTAAACAAAACTAAACCCAAAAAAGCTCAAAACTCGAGAATATTTCTTAAAACTCGATTTGACTCGAAAATCTACTTCTCGCACACCCTAAATAAATAAAGTATCATTATATGAATATTATTAAGAATCTTTTGTTGTAGTTTAGTAAAATTTAACAATTACATGTCGTAACAATAACTAAGAACCATATATCTTTGTATTAGTGCATTTCCTCTTTAGGGAAGAAGCTACTACCGTAGGTCTCATATACTTTTTTGTGTTGAGGTCCTTTTTCGTTTCGAGGTTCTCAGATGCCAAAAAACATCGTTTATTTCAAACAGGCACACACATATACATACACATACGCTCGGACGTACGCACGCATGCACATAAGGACGGCGCTGGGAAGAACAGACACACGTACACACGCACGGTCACACATAAAGCATGCAATCAAGCACGCGCAAACACACACACACACACACACACACACACACACACACACACACTCAACATTTTGAATTTGAAATTCGTAGAGTGCGTACTTCTGCTAAAACGATCATAAAAAATTGGTAATTTAATGTGAGCAGTAGGGAGGTTTTGGAATTCATAACAAAGATTAAAATCGTATTTTCCAAAATCTTGGTTTTAAATAAAGAAAACATATAATAAATGTATTGACTATTTATTATTATATGTAAGTAAGTTAAATTGGTGGAGAGTTTATGATTACATCAAAGAGATTCGTTAAACATAAATTGATGTTACCCAGGCTAAGCGAGGGCAGCTTTCCTAATGTAACATTCGTAGAATCGCGAGATGGTAGGTGGTAAAATTTCTATTGTTGTGTAATTTCCCCAAGGCGCTCGGCGGGGTAGCTCAGCACTTGATTCTCGTTTCGTAATTTGCGCTAACCTTTCAAACCGCAGCTGTTGGAGGTGAATCATGTTGCAGTATAAATAAGGTGGTTTGGTTGTGGTTGTAGTCAAACTGCGGATATTTTCCTTTGAGGAATCATTATTTGTTTCCTTCTTAAATTGATCTAAGAGGAATTTTGCCTTATTTTACTATATTATACTTGTCTGTAATAATTCGACATGATTAAAAATTTTGAAATATCTCTGCTTAGGCTACATGGATCAATGTCAAACAAACTGCAGTAAATAACATTCATTAAAAAAACAGAACATCATGCAATCTCTTTAGTATTAAAGACCCAAAAGACATATACAAAATATAATAAGATAAAACTAACGGATTTTGTTACTACTTAATAAATTCTATATTGATACGACTGCCTGGAAGACTTGGGGTGAAAGTATTTATTTATCAGCGTCATTTAAATGTTTATATAATATTTATATTTGATTTTATTCATACTTAGTTGACAAATTGTTGAATGTTTGATTGAACATGTTAAGGCTGTTAGCCTTTATGTTTAAATCATGGCTAATAAAATGATTTGCCTTAAAGACTGATTATGTCTAAAACAAAGTTGCTATAGGTGGAATAATTTGTCCTTTACTCTTACTTTACTCTTATTTACTTTCAAAATCTAAATTGGATACTTTTTTTGTAATGACAAAGAGATAAGTAACATTTTCTTTCAGTTAAGTTAGTACATTGTCTGTCACTGAAATTATTTGAATTATCATATTTAAAAAATGTTAAAATGATTTAACAAAGAGGTTTATCAGTTCATTACGTGCATCCATGAACTACATAACAAATGACCAGAGATAGGCCCTACCTAATTTCCTCTTTACATAAATTTTGGTTTTACATCTCCAGCTAATAATGTAAAGCAGCGGACCAAATCTTGCAAATGGGTGAAATACATCATATGCATATAGTAGTAACATTTATATCTTAATTTAACTAGCGCTTAGAACAAAAATGAGTCGAATTTAGACCTTGGAAATTATCATATTGTTACAATCATGTTGTATCCATTATTCCATCATTAAAAAATCAATTTGTACGTTTTTGTGTAGTTAAGAGCTACTTCAAAGATATTTTCCGTTCTTTATGTGTAAGATAACTGATTGACTATGTGCAGCTACAGGATTTGTGGGTTAGTTTGACATGTGACGGCCAAGTACAAGTCACTAAAAGTATCAAAGTGATTATTGTAAAATATTCTCCAAATCGTTCGAAATTGAATGCTTAAAAAACTATGCCTAAGCTATTCGTCACTGAGTACAAATAATAATGTATTTGTAAATAATGTAATTTTATTGCATACAAACAGGCCAATGTTTTTGGACATAGTTTTAGGAGTAAAAATCTGTTAAGTGCATCAACTTATTGATCATACTTTGCAGTACTATAAAGTTAAAGAAATATTAACCAACGTATACTATTAACTAATGAACATTTTTACAATTTTCAATCAAAATTTAAGAATCAGATTTTTCAGTTTTGAGTTAAGAATAATTAGTGTTATTGATTCACCAGGTTTGAATTGTTCTCGAATTTCTAAACTTGTATGGATATCCCTTAATCTATTTTTCATTCAAGCCACTGATTCCGAATCACTCCAAAGAATGGCCTTACAAGCTTAGTGTTACCGCCACCGCCTTACAGACCGTGAAATACCCTTCATGTGACCTTGTTATATAGGTAACTGCTATTCTTACGGTTAGCATCTTGGACTTCGATTGAAGAGGTTACGAGATCGATTCCCGGTATGCTCACAAAAATGTGAGGAGTTTCGACCGCTTTCCCTTAAAAGCGCTTGTGTATCTTATCCGTAAAAATGCTGCTAGCTTAAACACAAATGAATACCATAAACCATAAACTAAGCCTTATAAACTCTCCCTCGTAAAATTAATTTTAGTTTAATAATTTATACTTTAACACGACGCCGTACCAGACTTTTCTTTGATCTTTCGCCAAAAAACCGCCTCCAGAGCGCTCGCGACGATTTGTGGTGTGTGGTCTTGTGTGATGCACGGACCCCTGACAAACTATCAAACTTGCTCCCTTCAACCTCCTTTCCTGCGCGGTGTAATGTTTTGTGTGATGAAATGTGTGATAGTGTGTCACCGAGTTTAGGTTACTATGACAACTTCATAAGCTTCCCTATAGTTTAACATTAAAACTTTGATGTACCATAGGGCGTAGCCCTGAGGGAATTTTCGAAAATCCATTCTTAGTGGATGCCTATGCCCTGAGAGGAACGCCCATGCAAAGTTTCAAGGTTCTAGGTCAAGTAGTTTGGGCTATGCGATTATAGGTGAGTGGTATTTGACAAATATATAGTAGATGTTGTAATGTTTATGTAAGTTAAAGTATGCAGTCAGTGGTTAGTTTATTCTATCTATTAGGAAACCTAAATAAATAATTTGTATTAGTGTTACTCACTCAAAACAAATGCAAAAAAAGTTCATTTATCTATAAGGGGAACCATTATATTTAGATAATTTAAAATCTATTTCCTGTCTAGCTTGGTTAGAGACTTGAGTCTTAAACTATGACAATAAAGTAAAAAATATAACTATTCAGAAACCAGTACAAGAGCAAAATTACAGTTGATGACTTACGTACTTTGAAATATACTATTCGTAACATATTTCTCTTGGGAATTTTTCAGGTCACATTTCATTAATCTCAACTTAAGAATACCCCAATACGCATGACACTGGCATGACACACAAAAACAGTCAAAATATCTTTCAATGTGTGTGCAGTGGTAACGCCAACTTGTAAATTAATCTGTTTACTTTAAATAACATTGGGGAAATAGCCCAGAAAAATTTGACAAGGGGTCTAATTGACCCCTAATTAGCAAGGGGGGTTGCTAGTTGACCACTGACTAGTCTAGTTGCTTAAGGGGTTGAGTGGGAAAATGCCGGTTGGCTGAAAATTTGTACAAATGTTTCATGGTTTAACCCATTTAATTTGTACAAATGTTTCATGGTGAACGTCATACTCTAGTTCCCCGTGGGCGAGGTGTCCGCTCGAGAGGAATGCAGAATGTTCCAAAATTAGGGGTCTTGGGTTTGAACTTGAATCTATCTTAATAAACCCATAACAAATGCTATATAATTTTTAAGGTCTTTTATTTTAAATAATATGTCATATCCCATACTTTCATAAAATGTCAACTTATAAAACTGTTTGAAAATTTGAATTTTTCAAAAAACAACTAAGTTATTCAAGGATTTTCACTTAATTTATTATTTTTAAGTTATGTTACAAGGGCTATAAATTCTAAATCAGAACCTATAATTTTAACAGTTTTTCAATGGAACAGTTATTTTTATTTTCTGTTATTCCGTGGAAAACAGAAAATCACAAAATGGCAGTAATTTTGAAACGAATTGAAACGATTGAGTCCGGTTTTCAACAAAATGGTTCTTTTAACCAGACTTTCGAAATGTCATAACACTTGTAGATTTATAAAAAAATTTCAAAATTCAAACCCAAGACTTCCGTTTTTTGAACACTCCGCTCTCCTCGAATGGGCGGACACCCATCCTTGGGGACTTTTAGTATGACGTTCATGTAGGCCGAACGTACATCTTTGCCAGTTTTCAGCCATCCGGAATCTTTTACGTACCTTCAATTAGCCTAATTTGACGGGGTTGAAACGAAACGTTTTGTGAAAAATAAGAACATTCTTAAGCTAAAATACTAAGATTTAAGATTGATCTACAACGATAAATTCAAATGAAATATATTAAGTTAAAATATTATGCAATAGTTTATTTTAACTATAGTGACATCTGTCTTAACTTAATTTGAAAAATTAATGAAACGCAAGAAGTAGTTTTCGGTGGCCAACAGGTTTAAGATCTATTTTTTTTACAAATTACTTACGAAATATGAAATTTGTGTAACATCAATCCTTCAAAGATAAGGCAATGATACACACACAGACTCACACACGCACACGCACACGCACACGAACACGATGTGATTGAAAATTATAAGGAAAATGGCACGAACCTTTCTTTGTCGGCTACTTCAAACCAATAATTTCAAATGTAGATGAAAAAGACAATAACATAGATGACCTTCATGTGTACTTGCAAATCTGAAGTATTATGTTATTATTACGTATTGAGTATTATCTATTGTCATTTATTCATGTTGTTACTCATGTGTATAATGTTTTTCCATTCAGTTCTCACTGAACACTGATTTTAAAGGGACTTTAAGGTAGAATAATAATTTGATTCGTTTACTAGTTTAGCTGTCTTATCATTGTTTGTTGAGTTTATCTCTAACAACATTTTTTTTAAGAGCTTTCATTCCTACTCGAATTATTAAAGAATATAATCTGCGCAACCGATCGTCAAGTGAGTGTAGTTATGTTGGATACAAATGTCGTAACAAAATCCGACCTCAAGTCAGCCCTTAATAAATGTTTGGCGGTCTCATGCAATATTCAGCATCGTCGCTATATCGACAAGAACTTTACTTGTAAATAGAAAACTGCAAGACCCTTGAGACGTTATGTAAAATTTTGGTTCAAATGTGAGCTTATAACTCAATGTTTTCAAATGTTTACTTATATTTAATACTACTATGATCCCAAGAGTGAAAAACTAACAAATAACGAGCTTAGCATGTTTTAATTGAATATTTTGCTACTAAAAATATTCAGTTTTTACTAAAAATACGGGGTATGAACTAAAAGGTAAATAATGGGGGTGAGACATTGAGCTTCTATGGTAATCAGTAGTTTAAAAAAATTGATTGTGACCCATAAGTTTCCATAACTAATAAAATATGTATAAACTTTTTTGTGTTTAGAAATAGCTTTTGTATTGCATCTACAGTCATGTCAAGGATCATTTCCTGTAAAAATCAATTCACTATCACCGGCTCCCCAGTCGTCGTCCTCGACTGTCTGAGAACGTAGGACATAAACCCGATAAAAAACAAACACCATAGAGTCAATCATGTGAAAATAATTAGTGTCAGCTCAACGGAACAAACTTTTCTCCAGCTACATTAGGTCAGTCAATTTAAACATAAAACCTCGCAAACGTGCATCATTTTCTGAACTTTTTGAGAATCCCCTTGAGTATTTTTCATCCAAGATTTCAACACTGAAAAAATTGTGCTACTCTCGTAGTTCTAAAATACCCCCGTTGCAGCAGACCTGCATACTCAGCGAATTTCAAGTGCAAAACAACATATTTCGATCCAACATAGCGAGATTTGACATGTTTTTGTAAGCTCCATAAGAATAACATGGGGAATGAGTATGCAGGTTTGCTGCTACAGGTATATTAAAACTGGGTGGTTTTAATTCAATATTTAGTAGATCTGAACTAGAAGAAGCCATTTACCAAGTTTTATCAAGATATATTGAGAAATAAGCGAGATATAGAATTTTATTTATTTCCCATAAGGTTAACATTGGGACAACGTACTGCGTTTACCACTTTCAATATCTCGGCAACCAATGGACATAGAGCCATGATTCAAAATACTAAATTGTTTGTTTTTTTGGGCTGAATTCAATGGTGCATATAAAAATTTGAAAAATTTTATTTTTCTATGTAAAAATCTCAAAAAACCCATTTTTGGGGGGGTTTACCCCCCTTTACCCCCCCTTCCGGTGGTCCGATCGGGCTGGTTTACGAACTCGTCCGAATAATTACTACTTTACACGTCTATGCCAAATTTCATTCCAATTGGACCATTTTTGCGCAAGTTATCGTGCTTAAAGACACATATATATATATAGATATATAGATATATAGATATATAGATATATATATATATATTTATGAAAGTGAACGAATAGTGTTTTTGGCATCTGAGGACCTCAAAAAGAAAAGTTATGATGGTTTTAGGCTTAGGTCTTACCATGAGACCTACGGTAACAGCTTCTTCCCTATAGGGGAAATTCGCTAAAACTACCAAATTTAGGTACTTTTTGGGTTTTATAAAAAATAACCCTTAAGGAAGCAATTTTACTTAACCTAAACCATTTGTGGAGCTAAAGTAGATAAGAATTGCACCAATTTGACACCAATTTGAATTCTCCAGTAGTGGTTACGGAAGTATAGCTATTCTAACAGGTAATTTTTATGCAAACTGTGCTTTTAGGTTGTACGCAGACGTGTTAAAGAAGTCCAGGAATGGTTTAGTGTTTTCTTAACCAACATAGATATGGTAATACAACTTTATAAACAGTATAGATATTTATGATAAAAAGTTCTTCAGCAATTATCAACTTTCCGCTTCTCGAGGGGGACAGACCACAGGGAGTAACGGGAAAATCTTAAAGAAAACATATGTTGAGATTTACATAAAGTTAAAGACCTTGATAAGTAGAATTCAACGCCACAAACCATACCTCAAAAGGTTCAATCCAAGGGAAATTTCAGCGATTGAAATTTTCTAACTATGAAATAGTTAAGGAATTTTTCGTTATTTTTTTCGAAAGTTAATATCAAATACTTTAATTGTTGAAGAAAAATGATTCGGCCTAGGAGCTTCAAGCAGCCTTAAATTAAAGATCGTCTTTACTAAAATAAAACTGTCCTTAGAGGATTTTCTCCATAACGATTAGTTTAGCCGATACAAACCTTGGTACATGGTCCTTCCGATAAAATTTAACAGTTTGCTTGAAAATTGCATTTCTTTGACTAACTATATCTCCGCAACCAATAAACTTGAAGAACTCAAATTGGTGTCAGATTATTTTCCTAATTTAGCTGCGTAAATTGTTTAAGTCAAGTAAAATTGCTTCCTGTAGGATGATTTTTTATAACAATTACAAAGAGTATCTTAATTTAATAGTTTTTTAGTACTAAGGGAGTAGCACATATTTTTCAGTGTTGCAAACTTGGATTTAATTACTCTAAGAAATACTAACAAAATGTAGACCAATCAGAATATGATGCACGTTTGCAAGGTTTGTCCAATTTTAACTTTAAGCTTACTGGCCTACATTTGAACTCTTTTGGACAACCGAAGTAAAAGCATGCGTTTCACAATCACTTCTACCTTATCTGCTTTAATGATTCGTTTTAAGTTTAAATTATGATTAGAGATGTGAGAGATAATGTGCTGTTATGCAAAATTGACCTATATCGCAGACGTGTGTTTTGTTTTGTTGCAAATATAACGCAATTCTTAAAAAAAAACGAGTGTCCACAATATACAATTATTATATATTATTATCATAGATGATGTTAATCCGATGGCTAAACTAAATAACTTCTCAGCGCAAAGTAAAAAATCTTCAAAATAATGGATAAGATTTAAATTAGTTAAAAAAAATATTTATAGTTAAAAGTAGAGGGACTTTATCCTGGAACTGAGTAATAGAGTAGCCATCACAGTAGTCAGTGACTCAATCAACATATTGCCAGTAATATTTCTCCACTGTTGTAAGCCACAGTCATTAACTCAAGTGCCATTAACGCTGCAGATGAATGGTAACATTAAAATTCACTTACACTAAGTGAGTTTAATTACCTTCGACGGAGACAAATGTTAGCTCAAAAGTTACTGTATGGGTTCTAACCGTTGAAAATAACTGAGTTCACGCCATTGAAAATCAGAATTTTCCCTGTCAAACATATTTATGATTCCTGATTTCTAAGCATTATAAAAGTATGATTCTTTTGTACTACCCAAATTACGGTTAGTTTTTGGGTATTTTAATTGCACTACCGAAAAGACACATCCATCCAGTTCAACGCCACAAACCTTCAACTGAATGAATGTGAACATAATTTTTCCCAGGTGTGGTTTTGTGGTTAAAACACAGATCTTAGGTCCCTGAGACCCATGTTCAGATCCTTTCAGTCTCAAATAGCTTTTTTATCTGTGACAAGCCACGACCAGTAGGCTTAGCCCGAAAAATTGTTTAAAATGAATCGGGGCTTGAACTGGTGCCCCAGGATCCAATAAAACGACAATAAAATTATAATGGTAGTTTAAGAGAGTAAGTAACGAATGTCATATGTAGTGCGCAAATTAAAATCAAGGTTAAAAATATATTTTGAAAACTAACTGTTTTCATTCATTTAAATTGAAAACCGACAACATCTTTGAATTACAGGAATGATTGATGGGCTACAGGAATTATTTCATGAAATAAATAATTTCATAATAAGGATTTGTTAAATGAAAAGTGAAAAGACAAGCTAACTGATTCATATAAGGGACATAAATGTCAAAAGTTCAGTATTAAAAGACAAATACGCACTGCAATATCGTTTCTTCATGTTTATACAGACCATCAAACATTTCCCACATGGTTGCGAATGAAAGACAAACTACCGCATGGTCTAGTTAACAAACATACAAGGTGGACTTACATCGCAGACGCCTGACATATTACATATTGCTTTTGCGATTTTCATAAAGTGTTTCTTTTCACTTTGATTCAATGTTAATTTGTTGATTTAAATTTTCCCAACAAAAACATAATGCGGCCGAACAATGAAGCTACGAATTAAATACCTAGTGTTTATCGAAATAATCATTTATTTATTATAAAGAAGGGAAAGAAGGAAAAGTACAGTTATTTTGTATTTTGACCGTGAAAATGAAAATTACATTCAAGAAAAAATTTAGAGTAATACAATGAGTAAAGTTTATTCAAATTGAAATTAATCATTACAATGCTTACGTTCGAAATAGACTGTTAAACTGATACAGTCCCAGTAAAACATTTCTTTTGCGTAATAAAACCTATTTTAGCTATGATATATCCCCCATTTGTAACTTTAACAAATATTTGATTAAAAAATGTTTTTAATGTATTTAGATTTTTCCTTTGAGAAATTTTGATCTTTAAACCTTATAGTATTTCAACTTATAAGTATTAAAAATTTATGAATGCTCCAATAGTGTCCTACTTATTTAATTTTTATATGAATAAATTCGTCTGCATGGATTGGGTCCAAACTGATAAGTATTTTAAATCTCTTCGGATAAGAAAGAGAAAGTGACTTAATGACTCGCTTTGACAAATACTATTATTCCTATTGCAAAGGCCCAAAATGAATTATTTTAAAATAATCTAGCCCATATTAGAAGTAACATCAGTAACATCTATTATTACTTGCTTAATAATTTAGGGGTTGTTTTGTGACCAAGACTTCTCCGTTAGTTTATAATCTAATTTAATAATTTAGGTGTCATTTGAGAGAGCTCGGGTAGAAGTTTTGCTAGAAATAAAACTGAAAAAGGTTAGACTAAAGGAAAGGCCCCTAGACACTATTAAAGTTTTGTATTTTTCGATAAGATTTAACAGTAGAGCAGAAATCTAAAAAAAAAACAACTGCCCACTAGAAGGCAGAAGGAATATTTAGCGTAAGCATGGTTTGTCACGCACCTAAAAGTAAAATTAAAGACCCTTTTAGCAGAACAAAATGCCAGAAATCGAAAGTCTAAAGGATAACTGAGTAGAATATAGCAGCCTATAAAGCTTTCCCTTGGAGAGTTATAAAAAAAAAACGTCGAATTGGCTCGTCCTTATGAGATGCGGTTTGCGGTATTTTGTACTGTAGAATTACCTTAGTGTTATGTTTTATGCGGTAAACTATTTTGTCATAAGCTAACCACTGTTTAAAGATATAAATATTTTGCTGCATGCTTTACTCATGATTGGTAAAAATATCCACCTAGGGCAACATCAGCAATTATATTAACACATTGAGTTTCATATCAATAGTGTACTTTCTAGATATGAAACTAGATTTAGGAGATATATGAATTTAATTAAGTGTCTACAAGCATAATAATTTTGTGTAATTTGTCTGATCGTGATGCAATTTAGTACACACATGCTAAACTAGATTCTCTCAAAGGAGTTTGTAAGCCAGACAGATCGACCCATCCCAATTGGGGTAAAAAGGGATACTTACCCCCCGAAAATGGGGGTTTGGATTTTTCATCCAGAAAAATTAAAGATATTTAAATCATTGTTTTTATCACTGAATCCAGCTCGAAAAATTATTTGATATCTTGAATCATTACTCTAAGTCTATTGGTCACCAAAACATTAGTGAATATCCTCTGGAATAAGCTTATACCGTCGATAATCCACCAAGGACAATCCCAGCAATGATGCTTTTCATGGTTTAATACATTGGAAGTAGTAATCACTTGCGACAAATCGCATCCGTCAGAATATTGCAATTGCTAAAGAAAAATAAGATATTTAAGAGACAGTCATTTATATAAAGTTTTGGAAAATATAGACCATAAAAGTGCACTTTAAACGCAGTATGGATTAAGATGAATTCAAGTACAATTAGTTAATTGTCGTCTGAAAAAGCCTTTATATGTCTGCCTAAGATATAAATGAAAGGAATGGATAAAAGTAAAGACAACTTATTGTTCTGCTGTGACTAATGTTATAAGCTTGGAAAAGACTCTTTAAGTTCATTCATCAATCCAGCAGCTGACGTAGCTATCTGAGATTTCAATCTTTGAAACGTTAACGGAGCCACTCATTATTTGTGATGAACCAGAAACCATTACTGCTGACCGATGCTGTTGACACTTGTAAATTGGGTTGACTGAATTTCAGGTGATTATAAAATTTGACAAACAATAATTTATAATTTAAGACTTGAACATATAGCTCAATGTCGTTTGACATAGACCTTAGTAAATTGCAGTTCCAAGGTAAAATTTACCAATTTTTGCGAATTTCTCCTTCAGGGAGAAAGCTATTACCCTCTCTCTTGGCAAGACCTAAGCCCAAGACCATGATAACTTTTCATTTTGGGACCCCTAGAAGCCGAAAACACCTTTCGTTAACATTTCTCTCTCAAAATAAATAAATAAATAAATAATTAAGTAAACAAATAAATGAATTAATGAATAAATAAATAAATATATTTATTTATTTATTTAGAGCTGCTAAAAATGTTCGTAATAATAATAAACTTAAACACCCGTCGTGATTTTGAAATAAAATACTGTAATGATAAAAGGGTGCTCAAGTTTATTACTATCACAACTATATATATATATATATATATATATATAATTGACTTTTTTGTACGATCAGTCGTGCAAAAAAGTACGATCTTGACGAAATTTGGTTCAGGGCATTTCCCTTTGATATATATAAAAATCTGATTGTTGTTTTCACCATTGAATTCAGCTTAAAAAACTATTTGGTATTTTGAATCTTTATCCTAGGTCTATCGTTCACCGAGATACTGAGAGTCGTAAACATAGTACGATGTCGCAATGTTGACCTAATTGGAAATAAATTTTATGTAGATATCATTTAATTTTATATCTCGCTTATCTCTTAATACATTTTGATAAAACTTGGTTTGTTGCCTTATATAGTAGAGATTTACTGTATTACGGTATAAAATATCCTATTTTTACATTTACGTGGCAGCAAACCTGCGTACTCACACCCCATGTTATTTGTTTGGAGATTATTTTTGCATGCTTATTTCCGGAAGTATGTTGATTTTAAATTATATGAGGCTTCATACAAATTACCTGTTTAAGCATTTGAAATTCACTGAGTATGCAAGTCTGCTGCAACGGGGGTATTTCTTTCTCTTTTTTTATTAGTAGTATAATACAAAAGGGTTGGAATATGAATTTAGGAGATTTAAGAAGAAATCAAATAAAAATGCCAATATAGGAAATATAATTTACTAAACATAATATTTTTACTCAGTTTAATTGGAAACTGATAGAGACACACTTAATTCATAGCAGGCTATTCACTGACAATATTCAAGCTATTAGTTTAACTCATAGATAATCCAGGTAATTTTTTGTTTCTTCTTGAAGAGTTACTTGAAAAATTATTTAGCCATCTTTATTGTAGGAGAGAACAAGATGTTTGTTTTTGATTTCAACTATATGTTTAATTGGTAAGTGTCAAGTTTCTCAGAGGACATGCTTTGTTAAAGTTAAACCTATGTTTATTTCGATTTTAAATTGTTCGAATATTATAATAAAAAATCAATTTATAGCAACCCACTTCCAACAAAATAAACAAAAAAGAGCTCTGGAGACGCCCGTCCTATTTAACTCTATTTGTCTGGGGTAAAGGTTTTAATAGGTGCTTTATAACAATGTGTTGGAAAATTAAATGAATTCTTTGGGGAAAGTTGACTTTAAATAAAATATCAAAATACCATACTCTCGATGTGTTTTTGTAAAAAGTGTGCAGGGGTACTATGTTATAAAGGTCCATAACGTACAAATAAAACGAAAAAGTAAAAGATTAACAATATAAAAGGATAGACAATGTAATAACTGTCCATACAAATAAAGTTTCTAAATTGTGTTTATGGAGGCTATTGATTTAAATTAGTGATTAAATACATTCAAACATTTTGATTTAAGTTTAAATGTATACGAAAAACATTTGACAAATCTTTTCGAACAAATTATTTATTTAGGCAAAGGGGTCGTATCAAGACGTGGATCCTCAGAAAACATGGGAGAAGGGAATCTTCGATGAGGATCGGCTCTGTACGGAGAGCCGCCTATATTATAGAATCCGTATACACTACAGTACAGCCTCAATATGTGGCTGAACATTCTGGGTTGAATATGTTTTCAAACTATTCATATAGAAAATAGTACTTACTATATCATTATATAATGAGATAAAATAAAAAAGCCCATTATAGCATTGTGTTTATAAATTAACTCTAATTGCAAATCACCTTTTACCTCTTGAACTTGCTTGTGCATGGAAGTCTGTCGAATAAATATAACTTTCGTTATTTACATAATCTTTTACTGCACATTATTGTACGTGTACGTGACCTTAAAAATAAGATAGTTTAGAAACAATATCTATCTATATACTTAATAGAATAAGTTTTTTTCTGTTAGATCCCTTTTTCAGGCGTCCTACTGAACCGATTTTTACGATTGAGATGTCATTTTAAAGCTTAAAATGTAGCGCACCTGCGACAGAGAGTTAAAATGGCATTTCTTTTTCGGTTTCGACCCCCAAGGCTTTAATTTACTTATAGAGGGCGCTTTCAACGCTCCAGTGCTGACCAACTCGCGTTATAACGGTTTTGAAATGTGATTGTAATTTGACAGCTGATTACCTTGAGACGAATTTCTAACCAGTCACATTGTAAACAAAAATACCCCCGTTGCAGCAGACCTGCATACTCAGCGAATTTCAAATGCAAAACAATATATTTTAATCTAACATAGTGAGATTTGACATGTTTTTGTAAGCTCCATAAGATTAACATGGGGAATGAGTATGCAGGTTTGCTGCTACGAGTACATTAAAACTGGATGGTTTTAGTTCAATATTTAATAGATCTGAACTAGAAGAAGCTGTTTACAAAGTTTTGACAAGATATGTTGAGAAATAACCGAGATATAGAATTTTACTTCTTTCCCATAAGGTTAACATTGGGACAACGTACTGTGTTTACCACTTTCAATATCTCGGTAACGAATGGACATAGAGCAGTGATTAAAAGTACTAATTGTTTGTTTTTTTAAACTGAATTCAATGGTGCCAACGAAAATTTGATACATTTTATTTTTCTATATAAAAAGCTCAAAAACCCATTTTTGAGGGGGTTTATCCCCCTTTACCCCCTCTTCCGGAGGTCCGATCGGGCTGGTTCACGAACTCGTCCAATCGATTACCACGTTACATGTCTGTACCAAATTTCATCAAGATCAGACCATTTTTACGGCCGCTATCGTGCTAACACACACACACACACACACACACACACACACACACTATATATATATATATAGATTACATATAGATTATATATATATATATATATATATATTTATCTAAAAATTCGAACGAATGGTGTTTTTTGCCTCTGGGGGTTGCAAAACGAAAAGTTATCATGGTCTGGGGCTTAGGTCTTATCATGAGACCTACGGTAATAGCTTCTTCCTATAGGGGAAATTCGCTAAAAGATTGAATTCTAATGTAAACAAAATCCAATGCATGTTAGAAAAATTAATTTGGGCCACTTTCATTGAAAATTTTAGCCAAATTGAGGCAGGTAAATCATTTTTTATGGTGAAGATCCATGATCGTTAGATTATAAATATATTGCAAACTGAATCCTGAAACATAAAGTAGAAGAGGGCATAGAAAAAAACGAATTGATGTGATTAAGGAAAATATGCGTAACCTTTGGCAAGAACTTAGAACTCCTGAGAGAAAAATACTAATTGAACACCAAAGAAAATATTAAAATGAGCAGTTTGCAAATGGGCTTCCTAGAAAAACTTCCGTTATCCTACTGTTGTGCGTTGTGCGAGAAGACAACCAAAATAAAAAATAAAAAAAACAGTGCAAGGGTGATAAATAAAAATTGAGTGTGTTTTGTTCAGTCAGGCCTTTGTTTACTTAGGTGAGGTCTTTAATTTCAATTGAAAAGGTTCATTTGGTTAATAAAGGTGAGTTTGAAGCCATACAATTTATTTTAACTGTAGGCGAGTTTCCTACAAAACAGAAATAATATAAAAATGCGCAATTTACGCATAGGGCCCCTAGTACATATATACATTTGTTATTTTCCCAATTTACCATGCCATATAAACCTAACGTGTAGAAATATAAATTTAAACATTTATTTTGTGGATTAAGATAGTAAAGTGCAAGATCCCTGATTTTCTTAAAAATGCAGTTATTCACTTTATCACCGTTACACAAATAACATTTTCCCTCCTGTACGAATAAACAGTTGCATAAGTATAACACATGAATAATTGTTGTATTGACATGAAAATACGATTGTAACATAAGTTAATTGTATTGTGTTTATTGACAAGACCTCAAAACCTTAATTATCGCAATGTATATCCGGTTTTGCTATTGTTTCCTGCCTGCCGTCAATCAGCTGTTAGAGCCTGTAATCTGTAAAGCCACAGCATATTTATACTGTATGCGTGTCTGTGTGGAAATTTGAAGGTGCTCAATTATTGAATTATTGAATTCAGTGTTATTCTTATGCGTTTACTTGAGACAAGGATTAAGACTTTTATTCCGATAGGAGACAAAGAATTATTCTACTCACTCATTACAAGGTGTAAAATGGGCATTAACAGCGGGTGGGGAATATTAATTTTTATAATTTTCATGATTTAAGTATTTCAAAGCCACCTACTCTTTCCCAATAACAAACAAACAACTATTTTATTAAGTCAAACTTCGTGTGGGTTCAGAGATTAAATTGAATAATGATTAAATAAAATCAATCCCCCACCCACCTGTAGTATCAAACACAAAATCAAGTCGGCGGCAAGAACTATAAGCTCATCATATATCTTGCTAAAAATCAGCTGAAAAAAGTAAATTAAATTTTTGTTGGCCTATTAAAACATTGTTTGTGTTTTCAGGTCCTTTTTTCGCGTAACCTCGTGATTTATTAAACAATTCGCCATACAGTTGATTAACCACCCAAAGAAATGTTAATCTTCAACGTCGCCAGTAATACTCAATCACCCGTCTATATAATTTAGTGCTCTCAATTAGGTGGTAATTAAGATTTTCGCTTTTCCCTACATGTGTGTTCTATGTATATATTTTTGCAAATTAAGATTGACCAAGTCGCCTCTTGAGATCACCTCAGTCGGACCCTCCAATATCTTTAAGTATGTACAATCATTATGGACAATCAATTAGAGCTGCACGAGATGCCATTTTGTAGTTGCCCAATTTACGTCACGCATAAGCCGGTTAGCCCTGATTAATCACGTGACATGACAGAGCAGGACTCGTCAATAACACCATCGTGTCCTGAGGGCAAGGTACCCATTATACATGTTGGCTTTAATATTAAATTTTCACATAAATGTTTGAAAGTATTTACCTAAAAAAATAAAGACGTATTTATCACAAATGACATTAATGCACATGGAAGTGTGTATTATGATCATTGAGCTTAAACTGCCCTTGTTATAATCATTTATAAAAATATTCGTGCTATTCAAGTTTTATGTATACATTTTTTAAGTATTCACTCGTTGGGGTTCCATATCAAAATCCAGTTTTCATAACAGAGACGGGGAACTTGACATATCCTGAATGTTGATTTTTAATTAAAACGCCCATACCTTTAGTTGTTAAGTAGTTATCAAAGTATTGATACAAACTCACTTTCAATTTAGTTTCGAAATTATTTTTATACGGAGTAGCAAAATGGAAAATAAGAAATGTATTTTCTTGGTGGACTCAAGAGGCAAAACTTTCAGGGATGTTAAGTTGAACTTGTCTGGGGATATCTCCAATCTCCCCCAATCTCAGATATATTTTATTGTTTTGTGGCACGTGCCATATTATGAATTAATAGTTTTCAAATTTTAACAAACTGGAGCTTTATAACTAAAAACATAATATATGTTTGTTATAACAACAAACGTATTTTTTACTTTACTTGCCAACATCTAAAAAAAGTAGCGTTTTGGTAAAAATGTTATGTATACGATACAAAAATACCCTGCATTAAATTGCGAACAAAATGACATATTAAAATATTACTTAACATATAATGTAAATGGATCAAGAGGTAAAGAGAGAAATGTAATTATCTTATTTCCTTTTAATGAACACGTGTCTTATAAGTTTCACTCCCCGAGTTCCATTTAAACATTTTTATTGATTTCAATAAAAACTTATATAAGAAAATGATTAAACGAAGATGTTTTTAGTTTTTTTTTTAATTTTTACTCCTTTCCTCCAAAAAGGGAGAGGAATAAATTTTCAAACAGAAATATTGTCATGTATGTAATATCAAAGAACACAGTAAGAGAAGAAGAGTGTTTAAAAGAGGTTGATCCTACACAAGTTAACAGCAAATGTAAATTTACATTTTAAAAATTGATTCTCAGTAACTTAATCATTCCCAGATGATTTTTTTTACAATTTAAAGAAACATATGAAAAGGGAAAATGGGAGTGAACCTTTGGGGACAGTTGGGTTGTTATAAAACAAGTAAATAAAAAAACTCATATATACATCTAATTATTTAATGAATCGTTCATGTTAGGCAGTTAGTGTCTTTTTCTTCAAAATATAATATACATTAAGTTTTAATATGTAATATAAACAACACAGTCCACGAAATATTTGTAAAAAGTAAAAAAATAGTATATTACGTTTCTTGGCCGGGAAGTACTGTTTTGCCGGACGAGCATGATTGTTCCCGCGCGATCGAAAGCGAGTGTGGCATTTTCATGCGAGTACGGTAAAACTCTCCAGCCGTGTAACGTACGATATTTTTCATCATACTACGCAGAGAAAAAAACACATTTTCAATCATAACTTAGTCCTTGCATAGGCATACTTCTCAAACCTTCAAACCTAACTTACAACAAACTGAACAAACATTTGCTACGGATGCAGTGCTGCCGCTGCCACTACATTCCTTTAAAAATAAACCAATAAACCACCAATAAACAAGCATTAAACGTCGGTTTGCTGCAAATCAGCTGATTGTTTACTTCAGTTCCATCCGGTCTAGGCCGGAAAAAGTTTATCCGGCAATGGGTAACTTTCGAGCTAACAAAAAGGAACTGAAATAGTATATTACGTTACTAGGCCGGGAAATACTGTTTTGCCGGACGAGCATGATAGTTCCAGCACGAGTAGGGTGACCAGATTGTTTCCAAATAAAAACGGGACACTTAAAAAAACTCACCCTCCATCACCAATACAACACACCACACACCATGGTGTTTAATTATAACGGGGGTCTCTGTAATTTACAAATTTTGTATTTTAAGAAATTGAGTATCAAACTGTTTTTGAAGCTTTTATACCATGAATTTTATTTTACTATTGAACTTATTACAGTGCACGATTTTTACGGTTTTTCTTTAAGAATACCATAAAAGGCATGCAGTCACGAAAGGTTAATTTTAGAATCGCCAGACACTGAGGATTAAAAATAATCAAATCACATCTCAAAATGCTATTAGAAAAAATAGATTTTCTAACAATAAATAATGTCGGTGGTAATAATATATATATAAAATAGTAGAATCAAAAAAGTATCATGATTATCTAAACTTTCTTATCGTTAATAATTGTTATGCTGGGAAAGCAGCTGTACAATAATTAAACAATAAGTTCATTAAACATTTCAAGTTTTGTTATATTTGTCACTTGCTCAAGTCCTTTTTCTCCATCATAGTTGTAGAACTGGCAACAATCCATTTTGAAGCTATATGATACTCGAAGAAGAGTTGGTGGCGTAACTAAAATCTAGTTTAGCATTTTTTTGGTAAAAGGTCTTAATATTCTTTTATAACCTTAAGTAATGTGAGATGTCTCTAAATTTTTAAGATAACGTTAGTGTCGCGAGCACGAAATACGGCGGGTGAGTGAGGGCGCTGCTGGCGAAAGCAGCGTTATTTTGGTTGTCAATTAGTCATATGATTGTAAGTTTACAAGCACGTTTACATATGAAAGTTTTGCTGCAAGCTCTTATGCAAGATTCTTCTATTTTCGTGCAAGATTCAAACTAGCAGAAATCAATAATAACTATCAGCTGTAGACAAAAATAAAAATGTAACGATACGTAATCTTTTGATTTGTTTGTGTTTGTTTTCGGAGATTTCGTAGGTTAATTCATTGAATTACGAAATTATATTATATTTTTTGGTGATAAATTGTTTAACACTTAATTTACATAATCAGCCAATTTTAACATATAACGGTTTTCGTTTAATCAGTGTGCAATCTGTGTTCACAGATTGTTTAGCCTATTTTTTGCATTCTCTATTATTTTGCCGAGTTTGTTTTGTTTTCATCATGGAGTCAGGGGAAATCCAGTTTGAGCCGTCCAAGAAACGACAGTTATAGGGCATTTTTCAAAGTGACCTTAAGTAACAAATAAAAAATGTGGTTGCAAACAGTTTCGAAAAAAAGTTCAGCCGACGAAAATTTCGTGAAACTATTGACTTCAATAAAAGCCAAGAACTGACATCAAAAATGTCTGGAATTAGTCTCCGGCCTGTTCAAAGGTGTGCCCAAGAAGTAAAAAGAGAAAGTAGTGTACCTCCTAGAAAACTATACTCCCGAGTCCCGAGAGAAGAGATTCGCACATTGTTAAATTACTGATTGTGGCGTAATCAGGGGAGCAGTTTTGGGATTTTATGACAGGGCAGATTTACCAACTGCTCAAAATGTCTGCAAGGAACATCAAGCTAGAGAGAACTAATTGGCTACACGGTAGTGTCTGCTCCGTTCGACGGCTTTTACGTGCCCTAGGATTCAGGTACAAAAAGCCAACGACGGACGCAAATTTCTGATGGAGTGTAGTCGCTGCTCGTGCGCGGTTCTTGCGCAAAATGCACTCGCTAAAGCAGGAACCTATGGGACTTGGGTGAATCAAAATAACTTCAGTAAGTTTATCTGGCAACACTCGAACAAGAGTGGAGGATTGAAAGTACCGACAGGGAAAGGAGGGCGATTAATAGTGTGTCATCATAGTCAATGGTGTCACGCTGGGGGCGCAAAAGGGATCATCCCTCATTGCAAGGGTGTTTTTCGTTCTAAGAATAACAGAATAGCAGTGACTCAGAAATGAACTATCCCTATTCTAAATAATATTCGAAATGAACTAACTATTCGTTGATCTGTCCCAAGTTTTGAGCCTAAATCGAGTTACTTTTAGGAATATAATTTTTGTACATAATGTGAGTATATTGAATAAAACTTTAACACAAATAACTTACTAATAATTTCTTAATTTGGTATTAATGAAATAACAATGCCACCATGTTATGACATAAAAATTACTTGATTTGAAACCTCCATTCAACTAGTCCGGTACGGAACCGTTACAAATGTCCCATACAGAACCAGAAAACTTCAATATCATTCTAAAGTAGATTGATAAACATCAAAAATTAGCATTAATTGGTTAAGAAATATATCTTTCATTGCTCTGTATATTTTAAAATCCTCTTTTACAAATAGATTTTATCAAAACTAAAAGATTTTATCAAAACTATGATGACGTGTAATTATGTGGAGTCCCGTACGGGACTAGCCCACTGTTACTTTTTCAAAGAAAAATAAAGTGTTTTAAATGTTTTCATAACACATAACATATTACTGTAATTTACAAATCGATACAAAAGCAGAAGTATATCCTGGGAAACCAGATTAAATATTCTTTAAAGTCCATAAATTAGTTGTAAATATGGCCTTACCATTGATTATCTACATCGACAATCGATGTCAATGTCGATGTCGATAATCAATGGCCTAATTGACCCGTGTGTAACTTGGAATGGCTGAAATAATTGTGCAACCAAGCAATATAAACATACAAGTTTGAAAAATTGTTCGTATAAGAGGATAACATAATTGTTTTTGATTTAGGTAAATTTTGTACAACTATCTTTTTACAAGATTTTATAAGAGTTTTTTTATATGGAGGTCTATTTAGTAGCCAATTAGAAAATTTAGGTACTGGGCTCGGGTTTCCGGGTAAAAGACTCACTTGCGGTTGGCAATGCTGTTTTGGATCCCAGACTTACAAAGAAAACTTTTAATGAAATATTGCATCAAAAACTTGCATAGTGTAAAGTCTACGAAAAACACAAACAAATGTTGACAGCTCAACATAAACATTTAATTTTCTCTTTTCAGCTGACTTTTAGCAGAAGATTTTGTGTGTTTCCAGTTTTTGCCGCCCGCCGTATTTCGTGCTCGCGACACTAGGTATGTTTTTTATATATAGCCTTCTTTTTCAAAAACGGGACATTTTGACGTCCCGACAAAGTTTTTCGGGACAACGAAACGCAACGTGAAAAAAACGGGACTTTTCCGTTTTTACGGGACGTCTGGTCACCCTAAGCACGAGCGAAAGCGAGTGCGGGATTTTCATGCTAGTACGGCAAAACTTCCCGGCCGTGTAACGTACGATATTTTTATCATACTACGCAGAAAAAAACATACCTCAATCATAACGTAGTCCTTGCATAAACACACGTTTCTCAATCCTTCAAACCTAACCTATAACAAACAGAACAAACATTTGCTACGGATGCAGTGCTGCCACAACTTAGACTACATTTCTCTAAAAAGTAACCAATAAACAAGCATTAAACGTCGGTTTGCTGCAAGTCAGCTGATTTTTTACTTCCGTTCTTTCCGGCGTAGGTCGGATAAGAGTTTATCCGGCCTAGGCCGGCAATGGGCAACTTTCGAGCCAACAAAAAGGAACTGAAAACAGATGTTTCTGTGTTAGTATGATGAAAACATATGTTTCTGTGTTAGTATGATAAAAAAACATTTACTTATTGCAACCTCCCCAATACCTCGCCAATCACAAAGTTCGAATCATTGTAACTTTTTAACATACTTTTGGAAGAGAATAAAACGATTTGGCGCTGGATATAAAACTTTTTTGTATCTACAAGCTTAGTATGTATTTCACTATACTCGGAGGAATTTGAAGAACAGACAAAATAACACAACCTTTATGGACTCATATGTCGGGTTTTGTATGCCACAGAAAGGTCAGCGAACAGTAATTTGTGCCGGCGGATTCACGTGTTTATCGGAATCACCGGAAATAAATACGTCTCCCCTTTAAGATTTCCTCGTTGTAAAATCTTAATCATGGTTGAAGGGAGATGAAGCCTTTGGATCTTTTTCAATCTGGAGGCCTAAAAACCCACTAAAAATTTTTATTACGATAGCGTGGACGTTCCTCTTAGGGCGAAGGCATTCGCTAAGAAAGGATTTTACAAATTCTAAGTTTCAAGGGGTTTTTGGCAAGGTAGAATCAATGTATACATTGGGTAGAATTGTCCATATTTTCCCATATAAAAGTGTTATGAACGATCTTTTGTTTACATTTTCAATGTTCATTTAATCGAGCAGCTGGGAGTTAGCTTCAGAAATGTATAAAATACGCTGTTGCAGCTGATTATGATTTGCTTTCTTTCATCACAGTTTTATGATTTTAGCGAATTTCCTTAAAGGAATAAGCTATTACCGTAGGTCTCATGGTAAGACCTCAGCCCGAGACCATGTTAACTTTTCATTTTGAGGCCCCCAGAAGCAAAAAACACTATTCGTTCGAATTCATATATATATATATATATATATATATATATATATATATATATATATATATATATGTCTGTTAACACGATAGCGGCCGTAAATATGGTCCGATCGTAATGAAATTTGGTACAGACGTGTAAAGTGGTAATCACTCGGACGAGTTCGTGAACCAGCCCGATCGGACTACCGGTAGGGGGGGGTAAAGGGGGGTAAACCCCCCCAAAAATGGGTTTTTTGGGTTTTTTACATAGAAAATTAAAAATTATCCAATTTTTGCTAGCATTATTGAATTCAGCTCAAAAAAACAAACAATTTAGTATTTTGAACCACTGCTCTATGTCCATTGGTTTCCGAGATATTGAAAGTGGTAAACACAGTACGTTGTCCCAATGTTAACCTTATGGAAAATAAAGAAAATTCGATATCTTGCTTATTTCTCAACATATCTTGATAAAACTTGGTAAATGGCTTCTTCTAGTTCAGTTCAACTAAATATTGAATTAAAACCAAGCAGTTTTGATATACCCGTAGCAGCAAACCTGCATACTCATTCCCCATGTTATTCTTATAGAGCTTACAAAAACATGTTGAATCTCGCTATGTTTGATTGAAATATGTTGTTTTGCATTTGAAATTCGCTGAGTATGCAGGTCTGCTGCAACGGGGGTATTTTAAAATTTATTTTACGGGACATAATTATGTATTATATAAAAGTTGTATTTAGTTTAATTTTAATACCTAATCTTTTTAGTTATAAATTCAATGGCTCCATATTTATTTCGGCAGCGGGAGTTGTAATAATGCCTGTTTCGATGATTTGGCGATTATACTAATTCGACCTCTATAAAGCCTGAAGAGCTTTAACTACAGCCTTTTGTAGTTGAGAGAGGGATACGGTAGTTTATTTAGTCACCTAAAGTCTGGTCTGTGCTGTAATAATCTAATTATTTGATCTATTTATATAGAAAAATTATAAAAATCTCTAAGTTTTAAGGTTATGTTAGCGGAGTCAAAGTTTTGAAATACTCCAATCCTATACTCTAAAACAAGCAATGTTTGTACGGGCCAAAGTTTTATTTCATCGATTTTTAATTTTTTCGTATAATATGGGGTTTTATGCCACCATAAATCGATTGGAACTGGTCTCAAGTCTGGGAAGAATCTGGTTTGCGTCCTAAAGCCTTTCAAAGTGCCCATCGTCATGGGCATTATTTGTTGTTGATTTTAACCAAAACAGCTGATTCAGGTGGCTCTTATTTATATGCAGGTTAGAAAAATCATTTGATTTGTAAACAACTAATTTTAAATTGTTTAGATGTTATTTTGAATGAATCGTTTGAAAGAATATTTATTCTATATAGTTTAATTTGATTTTGTTCGGATTAGTGTTAAATGTTTTTAAGGGTATTGTTAAGAATAAAAATTTGGTGACTGCACAGGAAAATACGAATACAAGCCGTCAAGTTTCCCAAAAGAACATGCGCTGCTGTTCATCCGCCAACAACGCTGAAAATCGCCTTTCAGCCGACGCAAGATGCACGAGGAGGGCACAAACGACCGTGCAACGAGCAGGTGGGGGATTTTTCTCGGCCCCACCGATGCCGTCTTCAAACGAATTTCTGCTAACGCCAACATGAACCTAGCATTGATTTACTCGAGGAAATTCTGCGGGAGAATGGCCAATCTTCCCAAGAGTTCATGATGGTACACGAAGTCTTATAAGAAGAAAAAGCTCGAGCCGCCGTGTGACGCTACAGGAATTCAGTCACCGAAAGTCAATTTGGTTCTCACATCACCGGCCTCGACCCAAACCGCTACAATTTTACAACGTCGAATGAACTATCAGCCGTTATCACGCTCCAGACCTACCCGGATTCCGACCGTGTCGTGTCAAGAACTAGGAAAACAACAGTTCACCATGAGCAGTACAGACAACCGTACCGAGCCATTCTCGTCTTCTACTATATATTTGTCAAACACCACTCACCTATCATCGCACAGCCCAAACTACTCGACCTAGAACCTTGAAACTTTGCATGAACGTTCCTCTCAGGGCATAGGTATCCACTAAGAACAGATTTAAAAAAATTCCTTCAGGGCTATGTCCTATGATACATAAAAGTTTCAATGTTAAAGTATATGGAGGCTCATTTAGTTGTCATGGCAACCTTAACATTAAATCATGAATCCAAGGAAGTTTTTCTGTTTTCCTCGGGTAAACCCGTGTTGATCAGATAGTAAATCATAAATGCATACACAATTATGTAATTTCTAGAAAGTAGCCCTTCATAGCCTCCATAAATGAACTTTGAAGAAGAAAGTTCACTTCTTTGTAGGATAGAAATGAAAGTACCTATTTAAGTAAATCACATAACATAAACAAGTATGCATGTCTATTTTTAAGGACAACGATATTTGAATAATCTATACCGATGTAGTATAATTGCATTCTCTTATGAATCATTAATATGTTGATGAAACTTTTAATGGTTTCTCAAAGCAAAGTATGACTCAGGGATTTTTTTTTCAAAATATTTGGCAAACAAAACATAATTCTATTGGGAAGCTCTGAAAAAAGTAATGGCTTATTTAAATGTAGGCACTAATTGTATAATAACTTAACCTACAATAGACATTTTCATCAACGCACCATTTTGGTCAGTGTATGAATGAAAACTTTCTCGACATATGTATAGAAGGTTAGTTGTGCACATTAAAAAAGCTTTAGTACCAGAATTGTATACTAAGATTTCTAATTACAGTGGCAGCTTGGGTGAATTATTCAGTTGAAGGTTGAGCCTGAAAGTTAGTTTTCCTTTTATCTGACAAATTTGAACACCAAGCTTGATTTGACTGTGTGACAAGCAGCTAGATTAGTCTGCATTTTGCATGACTTACAAAGGAAACTTCAGCTTGAGCCTGTTTAATAATATATTTGTCTTGAGATTCAAGTTGTCTTTCCTTTCAGTACGTATTTATTTCCACCTACAGAAATCTTTATATTAATAGACAAGCTTTTTTCTATAAGACTTTTGAGCTCCCCTTTTCTTAGCATTTGAACAACGTAGCGAAAATCTAAGCACACCGAAAGAATTGTATTTTCCTGTCATGTTATTTATTTTAGACATGTAGAAAATTGAATTTAAAATAAAAAAAAATTAACATTGGCCTTAAGAGTTGCCATGATGGTGATATAATAACAACAAACTGTAAACAAAGTTAGCATCAAGTAGCTGTTATAACATGCTATTTTTCGTAGAGTAAAGATTAGATATAGAAAAATTATATAAGAGAAAAAAGTGGGCAAAAATACACGCAGTTTTTTCTGTAATCTGATGCGATATGAAACCAAAACCATAACAAATTTTTATCAATCAATAAACAAATATAAGGAATTAATTAATGACACGAGTTAGTATTTGGCCAGTGAAAAATCTAATAACAAATTATTAGTTTCAAGCCACATGTTTTATTGGGGTATGGAGTGAAAATATACTATTTGATTGAAATCAGGACTATTTAGAGAAGACTGAAGATATCATACTCAAAAGTGTTTCATTGTAGGGAGAAAATAAGTTTGCTTGCTTACATAAGATTAACAGATAATATTTTGCTGACAAAAAGGGAAGAAAAAAGTACATTAAGCTGAGTCTTTACCATCCAATGTACTACTAACTGACATGTAATCGGAGTACAAATGGACACATTATATTCTGATTGTGTTTTTATTGGTGGAGAATGGGTAAAATAATCATTACATTTTAGTGATAATGATAGGAAGAGATCCCTCTAATTATCAAAACTCCATACTAATACGCCATACTTTCAATCTCCTTTTTTCCTTCCAGGAGGGAAAAAGATCCGAAGGGTAGGGAAGGAGGGAAAAAGTTCCAAATGGTAGGAAAGAAGGGGGGAGGGATGGTAAGAAGAGAATGAAGGATAGAAGAAGGGAAAAGTGGAAAGAAGGTCGGAAGGAAGGGAATTAGAGAGTGAGAGAAGGAATGAATGGAGGGATGGTGGGAGGGAAAGAACTGAGGTAAGGGATGTATGGAATAAAACTGATTTGAAGACTGAATTTTTACTGTTCTCGGAATCAATAAGTTCATTCTTAAACGAATAAACGTAGAATCTTAATAAAATACTAATTTCCAAAAAAAACATGCCATAAATATAAGCCAGAAATGAGGTAAATTAATAAAGATTGAGTCCTTCCTCTTTTGAGTTTGGTCCCCATTTGGATATATTACTTTACGTTACATGGAAAATGTATACAATATGAAATGTATTTAGGAACGCATTAGTGTATGCAGAGATCACTTTAAAAATTAGCTAAAAATTAGAAAAATATGGTCAGTTTTAAATTAAAATACCCCTGTTGCAACAGACCTGCATCTCCAGCCAATTTCAATAAAACTTAATATCACCATTCCTCATCGTTATCGATGAACTCTAACTATTTAAAACTAGCAGAACCCGTGGCTTCGCTCACGATAGAAATTTTAATCTAACCTTGATATGATGAATCTAAAGGGTCTGAATAAAAAAAGGTTATGTCAAGGAATATGTCATGTAGAGGTATGTTTATCTTTTACTACAGAGTGTAGGATAAAAAAATTTATACCACAGTAGATAGTGTAAGTATTCTTTTCACCGATATAACTTGAAAATGGCCGAACCAATTTTTAACAAAAAATGTTTCGATTTTAAGGTAATTATTTTTTAGATTTACCATTACGTCTCTGTATTTTCGAGTATTGAATGAATTAAGTACAAGGGCTGAATATTCGGAGCAGTTGTGGTGCTATCCGTCGGCAGTTTTTCAAACTCGATTTACTTAGTTTTTAACTTAGTAATAGATTTAAAGATCAACCACTGATTGCAGCGCTTATATTTTTCCGCGAAAAGCCAGGACACCGTCGAATTAGACGAAAACGAATTTGCCAAATTATTGTAACGGGCATTATTGCAATTAAATACATAAGGTCCGCCCGAAGGAAATAACCATAACTCCCGCTGCCTATAAATAAATAAGATGGCACCACATAATGAGCTTACAATCAAACATATAAGGTACGAAACTAAACGACTTTTATATAGTACGAATTACCTAACAAAATCATGAAAACAACCATAAACCCATGATAAAAGGTCTAACAACGAATCAGTTTGTGAAGCTAATTATATGCTTGCGTGAAATTAATTGGAAATGAAAAAAGATCATCCATTACATTTACGGGAAATTTTTAAAACTTCAACCCCACCAAAAACCTTCTAAAACTTCGAACTTTGAAAACTCCGTTTTTGATGAATGCCAACACTCTGAAAGGAACATCAATGCTAATTTTCATCATAATTGATCAAGTAGTTTGGGCTGTACGATGATAGGTCAGTGGTATTTGACAAATGATTATAGTAGAAGACATCGTATGATTATAACTTACAATCAGGGATTTGTAACATTTCTAGAGTTGTACATAAATAGATCGAAGAATCATATAATTACAGCACATTCTGTTTTTGACTAAAAACCACTTTACCTCTCTCTTTCAATCTTGCCGGGACTTAGTCTCAAGACTCAGCCACAAAAGGCAGTATGCTCTTCACGTTTAAAACTGCGTACGTCGAATTATTCGAAACACTAAATCATCGGACAGGCATAGATGTAATAAAAAATTATTAGGAACGCCTCCAGGAAAAACGATAACTCCCACTACCAAAATATAGATGGTTCCACTTAACTAATTAATGGTGGATTTTATCTAAACTAAATGTAACCTTTATATAGTACATAATCATGTCCTTGAAACATATCAACAAAAATCAATGAAGCCATGATCAAAGAAATCAATTTATTATCATCTGTATCAACGTATACATTTCCGAAGCTAACTACCAGCTGATTCTTTTATGAACATTAAAAATGTAAACAAAAATCGTCCAACATACTTTTAAATGGGAAAATTTGAAAACTTTGGCCTCACCAAAAACCCTTTTATACTACGAATTTTGTAAAATCCGTTCTTAGCGGATGCCTACGCCCTAAGAGGAACATCCATGCAAAGTTTCAAGGTTCTAGGTCAAGTAGTTTGGGCTGTGCGATGATTATACTGAGTGGTATTTGACAAATATATAATAGAAGATAAAGACAAATAAAATATTCACCTGAACATGTAAACACAATCATATGTTCAGAGTTTTATTTTAAAATATCCCTCCATTAGGGTAAATGTATTGATTTAGGGCAATTATCATGCAACTTTTGAGGGTTTTCCCTGAAAACAGGTTAATTATACTTTTTTAAGGGTAAATAAAAAAATATAGGACAACGTACTGTGTTTAGCACTTTCAATATCTCAGCTATGGATCGACGTAGAATAATAATTCAAATGCTAAATTTTCCAATTTTTTAAGCGGATTCTAATTTTGAAACTTAAATTTATATAAAATTAATGTAAAGCTATTAAATCCTAAAAATAAATTTTATTTCGTTAAAGACCCCTCCTTAGAGTTAACCTATGTCGTGCTGGTTTTCGAATTCGAGGTATTAATGTCGCTCTACATGTATGTACCAAATTTCATCGTGATCGGACCTTTTTTACGAAAGTTATCGTGCCCACGGACAGGTATATATATGTATACGGACGGCTATATATCCTTATATATATATGTTAAAATTAACGAACGGTGTTTTTGGGGTCTACAGGCATCAAAATGAAAAGTTACGGTGGTCCGTGCTTAAGTCTTACAATGCCACCTACGGTAATAGCTATTTCCCTATTAGAGGAAATTCGTTAAAAGCTCCTAAGAGCATGAATTGTTCCGAATGAGTAATGTTTTGTTGCATCAATCTATAGCCTATTATTAATTCTGTAAGCGATTTTTTCAATCAAAATTGTGAGAATTTGCCAGCTCGCAGGATGACAGGAGATGGCTTAAATGTCTCGGGGGTCGGGAAAAATAGCAGATTATGTGCAAATTTACCAGAAAATGAGAAATAACGAAAAATATCTTCCATTTAAAATGCATTGGGATTGAAAAGATTGAAGAACGTCTGCTTTGTTTACATTAAACATGTGGTGCTAATGATTCAAAGCCATATGGTAGATGTTGACATGTGGGATTTGTTTCAAAATACAGCTAACTATGCACGTTCAATGTACTATATCAAAAAATATTTTAAATAATAATTATATTTTTATAATAATTAAGGGTTTGAGTTTCCATAATTTAAAAATATCAAAAGTTAAATACGTTTGTTTAGTTTATGTTATAACGATGCAGATTTAATACCAAATGATCTATAGATATATATAATTACGTAAGCGAAATTTTTACGAAGAAATTGTGGGCGTTTGGAAGGTCGCAGGATGATGGAGGTGGCTGAAACTGAAGGTCTCCATCTCAGGGACTCGGGGAAAATACTGAAATTGCTTTGGCTTACTATAAAATAAGAAATAACGTAAAATAGCTGTTATTTAAAAACCATTAGGAGATAAAATTGTCTGCTTTTTTTTAATTAAAACCAAATGCTAGAAATAATAATAATTTTTTGGATCCAAAAGCCTATTTTCTAAGAAGGTATTTTGTACTATAGTAAAGAAGGATTATGCTAAGGGCTATTAGCCCCTTCAAGCCTCTAGTATTTATGAAATTCGCAATTGTTGAATATAAACTAAATAAATATAATTGCAAACTCAACCTTGTGTTTAAAATGGAATCAGGTTGGAATTATTATAGGGGTGGAGTCAACACTAACACTGACTATGTTAGCAGCTTTTAAATCGAAATTACACCGCCTTGATGTCTCGTGGTGAAAGGAAAAATTCCTTGCGTTAGAACGAGAGGAATACATTTGTGGAGCAATTGGAAGGTCAAGGAAATGCCCAGGGGAAATCTGTGGAAATTTAACGTGACCACACGATCTGCCGCGTCAACTCAGAACATACGGCTAAATTTTCGATGTACAGTATTTTTTTTAAATATTTTAGTTTCTAAATAGTTTTTAATAAGTACCATCTTAAAAACTAATATTAAAAATAGATCGAATCCACGTACAAAAGTATGCATATGAAACCCACTTCAAAGAGCATTTAACCAAGACAAAAATTATACCCTCAGAAATCTAATTTTGTAAACACCTAATTTCTCAAGCCTCAACATCAATAGTATAGAAAACAATATGGAAATATTACAAAATTCCAAAAAAGGGCCCATGATGAACCCTCTAGAAACCTACGAAAATTACAAAACTGTTTAAAAATCCCCAGACAAAGTTTTGAATATAAAGGTAAAATTCAATCATAATATATTATTTGACCGAATCTAAGAATTATCTTTGACTTCAACACATCGACAACACCTGAGAGGGATGAACAATGACAGTCAGGGTCAAGTAGGGGGGGGGGGGGGAGGGTAAATCAAGTCAGTCTTGAACTCGTCTGCATTTCGTAACGGCCGGTTATGTGTTATGCGTCGTTCGTGTTTATGTCAAGTGTTAAGTGATTGTACTTTTTGATTAATGACAACTAGAAGAAAAATATATTCTTGTAGCTGATTTCGAAAATGACAGCTTTAATGTTGCGAAACTCGAGTAAATTACAATACTTAAGATTTGAATTGATGACAGTTTTAAAGGTATGTAACCTTTTTAAGGTATATAACTGTTTTTTTTTCTATTGACACAAACCTAGATAGTTGAAGCGCAGACAGTTTGTTTGAACGAGATATACATTTCCTAGAGGGCTAAGTAAGCTTCAAATTCAACGTATGCTTTCGAATAATACATTTTTTCCGAGTTAGGAGGGTTATATATACTGTACTGCACTGAGCCTCTGATTATGATTCTATTTTATTTTATCATATATATCACACACATCACACCACTGGGGGCCAGAGACAGTATCATTTTAGGTGTTTATTATCAATGAGAGCGAGAGGGAGAGAGGGAAGAAGGCAGAAAGAAGATAAAATACGGGATGAAAGAAAAAAAGAATATATAAGCCAGGACCTAAACTTTGCTGTCATGGCTCCTTGGGTAAGGTAAGAAAAGCATGAAAAAATGAGAGGGTAACTGTACTATTTAGATCATTTCTATGTTTACCCTGTTTTTTATCCACGTTGTAAAGGAGAAAGAAATAGCCCTTACCATACATGAATGCATGCAATACAAGAAATGCAGGCCCTCTACGCCACCCGCTCCAGTGAGCGAAGCGACGCACAGGGGTCTCCAGTCTTTAGCCTCTTTGTGACATCAACAGCGCTGATGTCGAGGCCCCGCCTTGAGGCGGATAAGGGGGAGGCGCTTGTGAGCCTTTCCGGACATACCTGCTTAAAAAACCCTCGCGTGCTGTCACCACATCCATTGCGATCGACCTAAGCGTCTGCTCATTGCGACATCGGAATGTGCATGTGGTTTATATCCCTTTCGGGATTCCTCAATTGATGATCAACCTTTTGCTATCCTCCATTCTGGGATCACTCCAGACATCCGTCCCTCCTCTTCTGGTCTGTTATGGAGAGAACTAAGTCAGCCACGGCGTTCCAGCTGTCGCCTCTTTGCAGCATCTTCCCCACGATGTTGCCCGGGGTCAGGTGGCCGCCGACCGAGTCGGCGAGGACGTGGCCCTGACTTTAGTACCAATATATTTACAGTAATATAATGAAATTACAAGTGTTACGATAAAAAATGTGTACTATATATATACGCAATAAAAAGAACACTTTATGTGATCAAATGCGATGATTATTTAATTTATTCTATTTTTTAAAATTATTTGACCCCTTTTCTGAGGTTAATGTTCGTTAGGTAGATTATCTATCGCCAACTAATTAATAGTTAATCCCCAAGTAATTAATAGTTACATGCAGATGTAGTTCTAGACCATCAAAGATCGATATAATAGAAGCTGAATGTACATAAACTGAGCATTAAAAAAACGATAAGCATAAAAACTGTGAGCATAAAAACGATAATCAAAACTTTTCTAACCTAATCGATTGGTTTGGTATCGATAATAATGGATAATCGATGGTTTGGTAATGGATAATAGAAGTGATCGGTTGTATTGTGGTTACATTGCAGACCAGCTTTTCAAATTCTCTCATAGCCGTTATCGGAATGCCTCGATTTCCGTCTTCAACAGCATGGGTTTTGCGTTATAAGTAAGTTTAAATCCTATTTACCCTCCTCCTACGTTGATCCAATTATATTTACGACTAAGGGGTTTTAAGGGTACCGAAAACCAATTCATTATTATTTTTCTAGCTAATAGTTGCATTAAACGTCACTCAAAGGTTTTCTCAACATAATAGAAGCTTTTGCTTCACTCTCGCCGTTTTGCCTACTTTCTTAAAGTTTAGAAAGTAAGTAATTTAAGTGATAAATAGTTTAATTGTTCAGTTTCTGTAGCCCAGCACTTCTATAAAGCGTGTTTAGTTTATTTATATCTTTCCTGTTGATTTACTATCGATATTATTAGTTTTTATCCATTCACTACCAGTATTGTATTATGAGAATTGTATTATACATACTATTACTTGTTTTTGTAAATCACTTTAATTGAGTTTTCGTGAATGAGAATTACAATTTATCTTAAATGCAGCAATTGACACGTGTAGTAAAATAAGACATTGCCTTCGCAATGGTACTTATCCATATAAAGTTTCTTCACCTCATTTCGATCGTAATCTTCGACTGTCCGCGAAACCTCTTCAGGTTATTCAGCAGGTAAAAAATTACCTTACTCATATGGTCTATCATCAGTGTTTCTCAACCGGTGGTACGCGAAGGCTTTTCAAGTGGTACGCAAGAGATTGAAGAAGTAGCACAACGTAAAAATACTAGGTTTACGAACGAACGCTGCCCCGTCGAACCGAAAAGTCGCACTTAATGCAAAAAAAAAACTAACTTGATGAACTTTTTCAGTACCTGTTTTGTTCATAATATGCCAATTTCGCACCATGTTTTAGGAACTATTTTTACTCTTTCATTTTAAGAATAATTATTAAAAAAACATTTTCGCATTAAAAATGTTCTTTCCATTAAAAAAATACTACCAGTTTTACAGTATTAATTTGGTGGTATTACTACAGTTTTTAGTTGTGCGATTTACTTACCAAACGTATCTTCTATTTTGGACACACAGTCTAATTATGTCAATCTGTTGTATGAATTTATTGTAATATGCTTAAAAAATATAAGTATACTTTGAATGTCTTTGAAATGTTTATTTATGTTAATTTTTCCATACTGCATAACATATGAGAAATATGTAAAGTTCCAAATTACAAAGAGAGATTGTTTTCCCCGTATACCTAGACATTTGTTCGCATTATGAAATTCATATTCAAATTCATTTGGGGTTTTCGCCAAATTGATTATAAAATTATTGAGCGGAGCTGAGATAAGCATATAATTTGTCAAAATGTCCTTATAATCAAAATACGATCTAAAAATTTACATGGACAAGTAAACTAAAATGAATTTAAGTGTCAAAAACAAAACCAATAAAGGGTAACTACAAGCAATTTTGGAGGGTATCCCTCAGTGGTGGGGGGAGGGGGTTCTTGCGATGGTACGCCAAAATATTGAAGATGTGGTAGGTGGTACGCGAGCACCAACAGGTCGGAAAACACTGGTCTACCTTGCTCCAGTTTCTGTCTATCGGGCTGTATCTATTTTTCACATTGCCAATTACAACTGTCAAATTATTTGAGATTCAAAATCCAAACTCGGTACATGTATGATGGCTAATAGGAATTGTGTTCGTGCGAAGTAACAAGTTTATTCTTGGTACCATTTAAAAATAGCGTTAACGTTTTATTTCCAATACTGAGTTTCTCAAAAACTGTTAAAGTCACCAATAAACAAGCTAAAAGGATCAAAATTTTATTTGTTTAAAAATGTATTGTTTTACTAAGTTTATGACAAGCATTGCCTAGAAAACGAAAATTGTATCTAGTTAATATAAAAAGTGCTAAAATCGGTCAAAATTTGTGTTGCAGCTTCATAAAATATGATTGCACTGTTATTCATGTAATAAACCCAGCATAACTATGTAATTTTAAAAATTACATTATATTTTGCATCTTTTTATTGTGTTTACAATTGTTAGTAATTTCAACGGTTCAACAGCTTTTTGAGGTATTCACCTTTGAAAACGAAATATGTCTGCTGAGTATTTAATAATACAGAGAAATATCTTGATACTTGGCACAAAATTGATCTCATTAGTCACCATACTTGTACTATGTTTGAATTTGGTACCTCAAGTGGAATTGGATTATGTAAAAAATACATATGGTCCGACAGACAGAAACCGAAAGGACATAGACTATATTATACGAAAAGATATTTTTTTTAGTTTTGTCCTGTTGAAAAACCTGAAAAAGTTTCGGACAGTCGAAGTTGGGCACCCTGTATATTGGATAGGCTATAGAGACAAGGATGATAATGTGTGACAAGAATGTAATGGAACGTGCTGAATTTAATTTTAAGGCAATCGAAGCTGAATTTAAAAAGCTGTTACAAAATAATAAAAAAGTGGGTATTGGATACAACCCGTTAACCCACAGTAAATAGGTTGGACGTTAAAAGCCGTTTATATACTTTTTATGAAATATGCACGCTGTAAGCAGACTTAGAGGACATTTTAAATTTACAAACCAAACTCACGATCCACGAAACAAACCAAAGTCACGCTTTCACGATTTTTGTGGATTAATCTGGTGCGATGATAGTTCATGTGATAGTTCTAGTTTCTAATTGCCTAAATTTAAACAGCTGTATAAATACATTTCATAATATAAGAAACGAGTAAGTGGTGAAATCGAAATGTGGGTTATATCTCTGAGGCGTGAGGCAATTTCTGGTTCGGTGAAATTCCAGGGATAGCATCGCACTGCTGAGTATTGATGGCCATCGCAGGTTAATTGAGTTCCAAAAGCGGCAAACCCTTATCTTTTGGTTGTAATTGAGGTTTTCATGTAATATTCTGTTGTTTCCCATAGTGGAATGGAATTATTTTAGAAAAAATGTTGCTGTTTAGAGGTTGTCACAAATCTTATTGATGTTAATCAATTTCTTTTAAGTTCTATTTGCGTTATAACATAAACGTTAACAGTTATGTCAACAGAAACGAATAATATATGTAAATAACCATAAACTTCTCAAAAGGTTTGAGGTGTGAACCATCCATAACTTTTTTTTATGTTATCTTACGCCGTGAGGTTTTGGTGGGATTTTTTTATATACAGACCCTACTTCATTTCTACTGCTGTTATTGAGCGTCAAAAACTTGAATACAGCTCCACAATCTGGTCTCATCATATAATAAAAGAGAGTGAGAGACTTATTGAGTCAATTCAGAGGAGATGTGTTCGCCTAGTGGGTATGAAGAAGGGTTATCGCTGTCTGGATCCACCTGTTTGTGACATTCAATCCGAGTTGGGCTTGCCGGCAGTAAGGATTCATCGCAAAGTGGCTGACAGCTGTTTCCTACACAAGCTTATAACTGGTGTCAGGTGTCATTGATTACCAAGAACTCCTTGAAAAAATTAAACTCTGAATTCCTACTCAAACCAAAGGTATTGAAGCAAAGAAAATTGATTTTACTCTCTTTGGGTGATTTGGTATTAAACGTTTCATTATACATTCATTTAATACGTTAGCCTGCAATAGATCAAGTACATCTTCTTGATGTCCATTAATTAAATGTTTTTCATAGAACATTCCCAGCTTTCCATTTATATTGCAGCATGTCTATAAAATTATTTTCAAAATTCATAATATAAAACGATACTTAAGGCGTGAGTGAGATATGAGTCCCAAACACGAACAAATTTGATAATTGCTTTAGACGTAAATAAAACATATAATAACCAAGCAGTGATTGAAAAACATATAAACAAATATTATATTGCATTTCACATACCAAAATATCCTGGGCACAAATAAATGGAAATACCATTTTATATAATTTAATTCCTTTTTACAACACAACACATCATTGAGAAAATGATGTGTTGTGTAAAACTGAGACCGAAGATAAAGACATTTTGTATTCATTCTCTAGGAAGACGTTCTAGTAGCTTCTGAGGAAAGATTGCCCTCATTGGTGGATTTTAACCAACCAACGCAACTTCCTGCATGAGTTCATCTTTACAAACCATTAATCTTTTAAACTATTCAAATCAAGTTTAACTACGATTTGAACAAAACTTCTGTTATTCCTGCATGTGAATTTAGACCTGCTACTTTGACATTCATTTGTAACTGCTTACAAATGTTTTTATTTAAAAAATAATAATTAAGGAGTTATGTATTTTTATTTAAAAAAAAGTTTATATTACCTGTACCAATTTCTCCCTCAAATCAAAATTTATAATATATTATCTTAAATATTTGTATGGATTACTCAATCATTGGATTATGCAGTTAAAAGAATATCATGGGAAAAATCTGTCTGGCAAGTTGTTTGGTATCCAGGTGCTTTCAGATGCTGCATCTAATAATGGTCAAACTGGGTGTGGTGATAGGATACAGATGGTTCCGCAGCAAGTTTACTAAGAGCAATCTGCTAAGCGAAAGCGACAAGCACAATTTACTGGTACCCTAATGATCATTAAGGATATACGAACTAATTCATACTTTGATAACCAACAATAAAAATAAAGCAGAACCTTTTTTTCTTCCTTAAAAACAATTGTTCTACTAGTAAATGATATAAAAGCAACAAAACAATTAAAATGTATTAATACCTATATCTAAAACCATGTCTGAGGTAATATGATTATTATTATCATATTATTTTTTATTTACGTTCTGAGTTGTTGTAGGAAGATGTTATTGAATTAAAGGACTTGTTCAAATATCATGACTATTATTTATATAGTTATTTAGAAGATTTAACTAATGCTGAGTCAAAAAACACTCATTTCCTAAATGCTTCATTATTTTTTTCGCAAGTTTTTGTATAAGCTATTATAATATTTTTAGAAATTTCTCGTTAAAACTTTGAATATTATCAGTAAGTATATAAATATAACAAATAAATGTATAAATATATTAAATATAATAAAAAATTATTTGTATATACAGCAGACATATGTTTAAATTAAATTCACTTAAATAAATAAAGCTACCTTTCCATTTTAATACTGATAAAAAACCTACATAACAATTTATTATCTTGTTCTTCATTTAATTCTGAAGTTAGGCAGGCAAGACATTTTCAAACTCTATTTTTCAGCCACAATTATTATGTAAGCAAGAAATAGCAATTGGAGTCTGAGTCATGGCCCAGATCTTTCGTTACCCCAACGCTAAAATTAAAAATTAGTCTTATGGTCAGACTGGGCCATGTCATTTGACTCGACATTTATATAGCTTAAAAATTTTTATTTTACTCTATGAAAACTTTATCCAAAAATCCCAACACATTTTTAATATTTATGCCAAAAAGTGCAATAAATACACTGAAAAAAAAGATTATTTGAGTCTATAATAAACATGACAACATGACAATGTTGCAGCGAAGTTAAATTTGAGAACAATTGAATGCAGACATTTTTTAAATGCATGGCCAACCAAGCCTCACGTGTGGATGGGAAAAGGGCCCACATTTACACAAAAACGAAACACCGGAACACAGCTGGGATGGCACCGACTGCAGCTGAAATTATTCATGTATGGAGAGTTTACAAAGTTAAGCGTTTGTTTTTCTCATGTAACTATACAAGTTTGGCAAAACATTGGAGTTCTAGCCTTTTAGTATATTTTTTTTCATAAATTGAAGCACGGGTTTTGTTCTCATCTCGAAGAGTTTTTTATAGCATTCTTAATCCAGCTGCATTTAGTCTAAAAGAAAAGAGATGTAAACAAGTCAATATTTTGCGATTCTTAAAAGCTAAGGCCGATCCTACCGACATCAGGTTGACATAATTGAACGAATATTACATATTAATAAGCAATCATAGTTTTTATGACCTTTTTCATCAGCCAACGAGTGCAACGAGGCACAAACCTAAGCATACCGTTTTAAAGGTACTTTCCTGTAGATGTGGGCAATCCAATCATAATTTACTATAGTTTTTAATAATATTAAAAAATGAATTTAAAATTACAAAAATTATATTTGTGGAATAATGAAAAAATCTAAACATATTTAGTCACATGTTTTATTTTAGCAGTGAGTAAAAACTAAACATATATATTTTCTGGTTGAATTTGAATTAGTAGGCAATCTCTAGTATGTTGTAAACAGCTGACGCAGTGTAAGAGAGCAATTCAAATTGAGTCATCAGTTAGACGCAGTGGTGTCCCCATCATCTCTGAATACAGTATCCAAATCATATCAGTACATAATAATTTTTGGAAATGGAATGTTAATATTTTAAAACGAACGGTTCTTAATCATTGCTTTATTTTAGCCACACGTACAGAAGTAATTAGTTGGAGGCATTTGTCACATTACCGCCTGGTACGTGCCTCCGTGCTGGGCTTTAGAGACACGTGTGCAACGAGTTTCTGTTTTTAGTAATATAAGTTCGTATCGCTGTTAGTTTTTCATGGCAAGAATACGATGCGTTATTTTGTTTTATTTATTATTATTAGTATTTAATATTTATGAATTTGGTGGTCATCAATAATGGGAAAAAATAAAACTAAACACTTATAAAGTAAAGTAATCACGTAGTAATAATTGTCTTATTTAATAGAAAGTTTTAAACAGTTGTTACTACAATATTATTTGTAATAATGGTGTTAGTGAGATGTGTTATTTACAATAGCCTAGGAGTTTCCGGAAAATCGACATAACAAATAATCCTGAACAGGCTGGAACTGTGCACATGTAGTTAGCAGCCGCCATCTTGAAAAACCTTTTCCGGTCCATGTTTCTCTATAAATGTTTTTAATCAACACAAAAACCATGAGGTGTTATTGTAGAGAATAAAATATCTCATAAAATGAATACAAATATGTACAATAAATAAATAAATAATAACTGTTGTTAGGCTATTATTTATTTTCTAAAATGTTTTAATTCTAACTAGTGGCTTGAAGGGGCTAAAAGCCCCTAATGAGGGAAAATACAAACAATCCTGATTTATTATAGTACACAATAACTTAATAGCAAACTGAATCTACCTTATATTGATATCTAGCCTACCACATGGTTTTCAATCAAGTATATGTAAACAAAGCAGACGTTTTTAGATCCTAATGTTTTTTAAATGGCAGATATTTTACGTCATTTCTTGTTTTCTGGCTAATTTCAAGCAATTTCATTATTTTTCCCGCCATCACGGAATAGAGACCTTTAATTTGAGCCCTCTCCTATCTTTCTACGACTTGCCAGACGCCCACAATTTTGACGCAAAGAATCGCCTTACGAAATTAAATATATGATACTGCTACCATAAGGAGTTCATGGAACATTCAGTGTAATAGTTACTTGTGTGTTGCGTGAGTAAAGTTAAACATTTATTTACTTATTTATCATTCCAACGGCTAAACACCAATTATAATGGGAAAAAACACATAGTCTCAACAGTGAAAATATTGGCGCCCGAGTTTGCGAGGCGCAAACTATTTAGTACTATTTGTTTTACAAATTCCTAAAGTACTTACTTAAGGTACTACTTTTTTGTGAGCTTGCCCAAGCCTTTATTGTGAACCAATGATGATTGAGGTGTCAAATAACTGGCATTTTTATCAGTATTCAATGAATATAATTTATTTTTTACTATGGTTAAAGGGCTTCGACTCCATAAAAAATGTATTTTACATCAAATTTTACATATATACCTTATGGTAGAATTACAAATTTTCGAAAATTAATAATATTAGCAATTATTGTCAACAATTCTTGCACATATTTATACTCACTATATTGAATGTTTTATTTAAAAAAAAAAATTCCAATCACACTTTTTTCGTATTTTCTGTTGTTTTCGAATTAATATAAACAATGTAAACCCAGACTAGATGTGGAAGATGGCGGATTGAGCATAGCAGGGGTTTCCGGGTACTTTAGACATTTTAATAAGGGAGGTTTAATTAACATTTATGCGAAGTTTCGACTTGGTGATAATTTTTTAGATCAATTCACTTTTTTATGCATGAAATTCATGGACTACACGTAAAATATACTTTTTCAAATTATTTATAATTAAAAAAAATTACTCTCTATTTGTTTAGTTGCATAATATGTCTTTCTGAGCGTTACAACACAAGTTATATTTGCAAGCACTCCCTATATATTTTTCTTGACGAATAATATTTTAACCTTTAATATGTGATTTTTTTAGCGTAACACTCCGTTTCGTGACTTCTGGAGGCCATTTTATTAAAATATGTATGATCGTAGCACATCCCATAATAGTAGAATATGTTTATAATATGGCATAAAAATTCTTATTGTTTTATGTTTACTAACTATCTAGTCAATTAATTTTTTAATTTGTCCAAAATATTTAATTTATTACAGTCTTTTTTATTTCCAGTAGATATTTAGGTTTTAATTATTTTACTATGCGATTTTTAACGAAACAATTTTAATGCCGTTAACTTCCTAGCCTGATTTGAAGGTGGTCAGGAAAATATTTATTGGACAAATTTTTTTACAAGCATCATAAGCTTTCGAGAAAAGTACTAGCTCCGAACAAAAATGTAACGTTAACGAAGTAAGTAAAATTACAGAGCAAAGTTTGCCAAGTTTTCTCTCTTGAATCTCAACAAAAGTTTGTTTAAGGATGTCTGTGTAATTTTACTTTTAGATTAATAAAAACAATGTCTTTTCTCGTATAAATATTTCTTTTTAGCGAATTTCCCCTCTAGGGAAGAAACTGTTACCGTAGGTCTCATGGTAAGACCTAAGCCCGAGACCATCATAACTTTTCTTCTTGAGGTCCCCAGATGCCAAAAGCACTATTCGTCCATATTCATGTATATATATATATGTCTTTAAGCACGATAACTCGCATAAAAATGGTCCGATTTTAATGAAATTTGGCATGGACGTGTAAAGTAGTAATTATTCGGACGAGTTCGTAAACCAGCCCGATCGTACTACCGGAAGGGGGGGTAAAGGGGGGTAACCTCCCCAAAATGGTTTTTTTGAGTTTTTTACATTTAAAAATAAAAATTACCAAATTTTTGTTAGCACCATTGAATTTAACTCAAAAAACAAACAATTTAGTATTTTGAATCACTGCTCTATGTCCATTGGTTACTGAGATATTGAAATTGGTAAACACAGTACGTTGTCCCAATGTTAACCTTATGGGAAAATAAGAAAACTTCTATAGGCCTATCTCGCTTATTTCTCAACATATCTTAGTAATACTTGGTAAATGGCTTCTTCTAGGTCAGATCTACTAAATATTGAATTAAAACCACCCATATAGTCAGCAACCCATATTGAATTAATATACCCGTAGCAGCAAACCTGCATACTCATTCCCCATGTTATTCTTATGGGGCTTACAAAAACATGTCAAATCTCGCTACGTTGGATCGAAATATGTTGTTTGGCATTTGAAATTCGCTGAGTATGCAGGTATGCTGCAACGGGGGTATTTTATATCATTCGATATATGTTTTTTCGACTCAAATTAAATAATCCACCTGATTATATTACAAACAAATATTTTTGTTAGCTACTAAAACAAACTAACATATTAAGTAGGAATGTTAAGTTTTCCTGCGCCTGTCTGCTTGTATATTTGATTAATCAATTTATAATTCAGTGCTTTTAAATTTAAAAAGTGACAATTTTAAAATTTTAATATTGAATGTGATTTATTCTTGCATTGAACATAAAGATATATACAGTGTTTATACAATTTTGAAATGGCTGTAATGTTTTATTTTAACAGTTTTATGATTGACATTACACTTGTTAAAGGTGTCTTGTAAGTAGGTAGTCAAAGTTTTTATGATAAGGTGTGTAGAATAAATACAGCATTTAGTCAGTTATCGGCTTTCTCTTGAGCTATTATTGATATTATTATTGATTTATATTATTTATATTATTAATATTATTATTGATATATATTATTACTGAAGAGTTTTTCTGTAAGCTGAAGGCCCTCAAACAAAACAGATTAAAACTTTTCTGGGTCTTTATTTTAATCTCCGAACCATAAACTACTGTTTTGTTTGGGTTAATTTATAGCTTTTAATCTCAAAATATTAATTAAATTAGCGGCTTTCATTTTGAGCTGTTGATAACTCAATTAAGACAAATAAGGCGAGTTATAGAGCTCATATCAAGAGTAAATTTGATTTTTAGCTCATGCTACATTTAAGGATTTTGGTCTAAGACACTTGTTAAGGTGTCTGAATTATCGGCTTTAATTTAAGCTATTATATGTTTAAATCGAACAATTTCAAGAGATCGTGAGGTGAACCATCAGCATAAAATATAATTTTCCCAAAAATTGTCGTCGATTTAAGGCCAGGAACACAAGTGTTAATCAAATTATTGTATACGGTTGCCTGAGAGCCAGTTGATTACAGGCTTTCATCTGAGCTATTATTAATCAAAATCTGACGAACATAATCCTAACTGTATATCCTAACTGCAAATAGTTTCAAAATTTCAAGACTAGCCTTTAAATAACGACTCATATCTGCAGTAAAGAAAGGTTTGTATGTTTCGGCTTTAAAATACGTATTCATAAATGCCTGACTTCAATTCGCTACTGCTCATTCAGATCAGACGAGTTCAAAATGATTCAACGATACATCAATAAATACTTTTAATACAAAAACACATAAATTACTAATTTTCTGAAATTTTGCTCTGATTAAGTTTCAAGACCTTTAAATGATATAAAATTTGCTATGGGTTCACATAAGAAAATTTGGAGATTCGAACTCCTGACCTTCATTTCTGGGACACTCTGACGATAAATCGTGATTAAAATATTTTTAATGAAAACTTTATACGCAAATTACTGGGGAATAATTTTATTTGGCGTTTCTACCTTAAACCGTTCTCCCGTCACAATAGGTGGACGGGTGGTCTGATTCACCATGTATAAGTAAAATGTCAGCACCGACCAAGCGGGTGCGTTCTGCCGCAGTGCATACATTCACGAGAGAACAAAATGGAACCAGACTACCGATTTTTCGTAAATATTCGTTTCGGAGACGTTGCATCTCTCCATCTTCAGGGCGATGGATACGCTTATAGTCACACACAGCACTAATTATTTTGCCATTATGTTAACTGAAGATGGAGAACTGTAAGGTCAGAAACGTTGATGCCTCCGAAACGTCTGCAAGAAACTTAAACATCTGTATGCAGCCAGTCTCAGAGTACTACGTGTTAACATCAGTATAATTTTAAATATGTAAGTTAAACCATGGCCAATATTGTTTATGCTTTTGTACCGGTCATAATCGTGAAGTTTTATTTATAATGTAAATATGTGAATTGCCGTTGGAATGATGAATAAATAAACAAATCTCTAGTAAGATGGAGGCGTTTGTAAATGAAAAAAATCGGTGAGAGTATAAAAATATCATTGGTGAGAGGTTTATAATATTGAGTTATTTTGGAAAATTATTGCAAAGTAAATTGGCCTAAAAGTTTTTCAATAGTTTTTATCTGATAAAAACTCCGCTCAAAGGTTTATTTAAAGTTTAAGCTTTAAGGATTATTCAATGTTTATATAAAGGCTTCAACATATAAATTATAACCACAAATACTTTGAGTTGATTTTAAAAATTAAAACAAATATAATATTAACTATTGAAATTGAAAATGCATAATCTATCAGCCTGGCCCTGGAAATATATTCTGCTTTATCAGCCCTTGCAAATCAGAGTTATCGAGAAAGTAGAATTCCGATACAACATGGCTGTAGCTAAACCCTGAATAGGTACTCAATAACATTTATTCATTTATGGCACCAAATCAGAATTATATGTAGAGAAGGCAAGTTAAAAGAGATTTATGTATTAAAGAATCTTTATTTGTGCAATGACTGTAAATCTGATTAAATAACGGTATAATATTTAGAAACGATGAAGTAGTTTTCGTGCAGGATCGTACCACTATTAATTACAGGTTGATCGATTCTCAGTTGCTTCCCCAGTATGTGGCTGATTGGATAAAAGTAAGTTGGTTACCACTTACAAATTATCTTGGAGTTGTGTGTGATGCATTTTACTTTTTAATATTCATTATCATACCTGTTTGAATAAAACTATCCTGATATTGATTTAATTTTCCATATTACGATTGAATTTTAAGTGTATTCACGCTCAAAATTCAACTATTCAAACATTTTAAAATGAGAGCGGAGTTTTATCAAATAATAATGATTTAAAAACAATACACTATTATAAGAAAATGGGCCTAATCTTGAAAATTATGACGAAAGAGCTTTTAATATTACCACCCAATTAAATATATTATTTAACCATCGTAAACTTGGACATTTATGACAGTGCGTCAAAATTTTTCCAGGGATATAAGTTATCAAATATGCCAAGAATAGACTGCCGAGATAAAAAAAGGCTCAAGAAGAGATGGTGATGTTATATTCGATTAGAGAACATTACAGTAACACAATATTGACTCCAGAGTCATACGTTTTTGAAGTTTTGTAACAAATATATCTAAGGCTTTCAGCCACAGATGCTTTTAAAATCAAGGTAATAAAACCCGCACTTCTTAATAAAATGCAGGAATACGGCATATTATTACCTTTGAAGGCATTCTATCATACTTCTGCTGTGCTCGCTGCCTCTCTTGGCATGCATGTTGAGAAATAGCGAAATCTTTGAATGTCTTTCTAATTGTAAATTAAAATAAACAAAATATTACAAATACATATGCGGATTGCTTTATTTTACAATCCTTATTTCATAAATTCATGGTAAAATCCAGGAAGTGACTTGATTTTAAACCCGCTTAATGGCAACCTGTTTTATTTCCATTAAATAGCTGACAACTTGAAAAAACGAAGTTTTTTCCCTAAATACACAACAACTTTGACCCTGTGTAAGGCGAAGCCCTTTAGAGTTTAGATAAAATACGATATTAGGGAGTGCCTGCAGTATGGGAGTACAGTTTCACTGTAAAACAAATGCTTATGTTATGTAGCATAAATTTCACCAATTACCTGTAAACTGAAGATGGAGAAGTGTAACGCTGGAAATGTTGTTGACTCCGAAACGTCGGCAAGAATCTTAAACATCTGTACGCAGTCAATTTCAATTACTGTAGTATTTTTTACAATGGAACAATAGGTTAACTACACGCTCAAATATTCCTATTAATGATTTAAGTTTCTCGCGGTTATAGAATACTTCACCATCTTACATCTGATTGGTCCATCTTAGAAGTAGATTGTACTAAAGTAATACCTTAAGTATCAAACAAGATTATAGTACAAGTAAATGTTATTAAAGGTTGAAGGAAATCAAGTTCTTTGTTAACTAATTAACCTCGTTTTTTATAAATTATGAAAATACAAAGACCCAATCATAATATTTCTTTAATAACAACGAGGAGAATTAATTGCATCTTTGTTTATTCTTCCCCAGAGTTCCTTGGACCCTTTCTTTTGTATCTTTTGTTGTTATAATACAGGCTCTGTATTTAGTTGAGTTATGTTTATGAAGTCCAAAAATATGGATACTATTAAGGCAAAAATATCTTAGTAATAACTTAACTTAATAGTCATCGAGTACTGTCAAATATTAATAAAAATTATAAAATGATAAACATTATAATTATTTTGATTTTTATCTAAGGATATCTGGTCTTCGAGACACGTTTTCACAAAATAGTTTTTAGCCTTTCAGAGGGACAAATTTTGATCCTTAACAGATAAACTTACAATCAGCGATTAAAAGGTTTTAATTTAAATCGTAGGTAATTTTGATGTCACTGAGTGTGATACTACCTTACCTACCGTAATTAAGTAGGCTAAATCAATAAGCTTTAAGGAGTTGGGTTTTTAATAGGCTAATCTAATAAATTCTACTGACATTCTATTTTAAGTTCAAAGGATTTTTAAGTTCACAATAAGCACTTTTAGCGAATTTCCCCTGTAGGGAAGAAGCTATTACCGTAGGTCTCATGGTAAGACCTAAGCCCCAGACCATGATAAATTTTCGTTTTAGGGCCCCCAGAAGCAAAAAACACCGTTCGTTCGAAATGATATATATATGTGTCTGTGAGCACGATAGCGGCTGTAAAAATGGTCCGACCTTAATGAAATTTGGTACAGACATGTAAAGTGGTAATCCCTCGGACGAGTTCGTAAACCAGCCCGATTGGACCACCGGAAGGGGGGGGGGGTAAAGGGGGATAAACCCCCCCAAAAATGGGTTTTTTGAGTTTTTACATAGAGAAATAAAATTTTTGTTGTAAATAAGCCATTGAATTCAGCTAAAAAAAAACAACCAATTTAGTATTTTGAATCACTGCTCTACGTCCATTGGTTACCAAGATATTGAAAGTGGTAAACACAGTACGTTGTCCCAATGTTAACCTTATGGGAAATAAGTAAAATTCTATATCTCGGTTATTTCTCAATATATGTCGATAAAACTTGGTAAATAGCTTCTTCTAGTTCAGATCTACTAAATAATGAATTGAAACCACCCAGTTTTAATATACATGTAGCAGCAAACCTGCATACTCATTCCCTATGTTATTCTTATGGAGCTTACAAAAACATGTCAAATATCGCTATATTGGATTATGTTGTTTCGGATTTGAAATTCGCTGAGTTTGCAGGTCTGCAACGGGGGTATTTGTGCTTTCTGTTGCAGTGTTAAGAGTGTTATCTCAAATATTAACTGAAGTATACTGCAGAAAATATGATGCCTAGTTTAATTATAGAGAGAATAAAACTTCAAAATGACAGGTGGTTAGTTCCAGTACTTAAATAACGTTGAACAAACTTCCGTGGAGATTACAGAAGAGGAAGCTTTGCAAAGTTTGCTCTGTAATTTTACTTGTTTGTTGATACGACTTTTTGCTGTAAAATCGTTGCAATGAATTTTATGGTTAAAATGTTAATGTCCTGAATTACAAAGTTATTGATTTGATTTTTAATAATGTGTTACAATCTTCTTAAATAATGGTGAGTAAAAAATAATTTTGGCCAAAATAATGATTTTTTTATATATTATTTATGTAAACTACAAACAACACTGAATATGGTTTAGATTTTGATACTGATTAAGAAATGTACCAAAATCAGATTTCATCATTTCACGGCTTTATTAAAAATGACTGGTGTCCGGGCTTTGCTCGGGAAAAATAAATGCTGAAATCTGTGGTTGAACTTTAGAGCTATTAGAACCGTCAATATGTTTCACTGCAAACAAAGAGAATCGAGTTCGAGTCACCTACGACGCCGACGGGTAGCGCCACTTTCCCGAACATTTACCCCAGCACTGTACTTAATAACGTCCTATTTGACGATTCTGACCTAATGGCAAATCTACAAAGAAATACCTTTAAATTGACAACTCAGAGATTAAAATCCGTCCAGCCGTTCTCAAGTCATAACTGAGAAAAGAAAACTTTTTGCGTATTAATAAATAATATTTTAAAATTAAAACTTAAATTTAAAAAAATCGTTTCAGGGTCCCTTTTTTAGGAAAGTTTAATCGGTCCAACAATCAGTCAGGATGTTTTATGCCACGATGCAAAACGGGTTGGATATTTTAGGCCAGTCATCCATTCTTTACAAATAAATTATAATATATTTGAAACCGTCGTTGATTACTTTCCAATCTCAAGTAATGCAAAATCCCAGTAACATTATTGGCAGTAGCTCTTTAATCGATACAAATCTTTATTCTTTTCTCAGTTTTCCAAAACAAAAACATTACTTTTCTCCCCATCAACGATATTACTTGTGTATTCAAACGTTCCATTAAAACGATGAGCGTTTCTATCTGCTTACTTCGGCTTTTCTCAATCTATAATACATGTTCGTGATAATCTATACATTAATACGCAAGCGGTTTTCTTTTCACAGTCAAACCTCAATAACGGCTGGACGGATTTTAAAGTTTGAAGTTTCAGATCAAAAGGATTTTTATGTATATTTGTCAGTAAGATTTCTCAGAATTTAAAGAAAACAGTACAGCAAAGGGCTAAAGTTTTGGAACAGTGGCTCTATCCATCGAAGTTTAACATAGTTCAGTTTACTGTGTTTACAACTGAACTTTGATCATGATAATGCTTTGAAATAATTCTACAGGTACCTAAATCACAGATTGCAGCACTTATAATTTATTTTATGGCCTCTGAGGGCAAGTTTGAAGTGGTTGTGTACAAAGTGTGGTCCTAATTTTTCTAAGTTTTAAGCAGTTTTTAGCAAGATTATTGGACAGTAATTTATATTGAATTGTGCAGTGAGTCCTCATTCACAAATGTGGATAGTTTGTTTTTGTATGCATGTAGTACAAACCCGAGCATTATCATTTTTAACAAAAATAATTTGAAGAAATACAGGTAACAATTTTGTCCAGTAGATAAGGAAGACACTGATAAGAAAAGCTGAACTTGGGACCTTCTCTGTCCCACTCGCTCGCTCCAGATTGAACTGTTATCTATGTGACCTTTGACGGCCACTAGTAAATATCAGTACTGCTTCTTGTTTACATATTCTGTTTGTTTACATTTGGGACATAGTTTTGTTTACATTTGGAACATAGTTTATTCACAGAGAACTGACTGTTGTTGAGGGTAAACATAAACTAAAAGTTGTGAATTTAGTTTATACTGAGTTGAAATTATTGTTCTTTTCTACAAAAAATGGTAAGAAGTAGACCTATAAAATATCCATGCGGTGTCTGCTCAGTTGAAAATATATCAGATATTGATGAGGAAATAAAGAATGCAACTCTAATTACTAATGAAATTAATCAAGATTTGGTCTTACAAGTAGAAAATCTAGACATAGTAATTAAAACTCAACAAGAAGACTTACAAGAAGCTAGTAAAGAAATATCTGATCTTAAAATCCACAAGGCTAACTTAGAATCTATGGTTTTAAAAAAAGAAGAAGAGATCTTAGTTCTACAAGGAAAAGTTTCAGAATTAGAGGAGTGTTTAAAGAAAATAAATAAAAACAATAAAAGTATGATTGAAGGTTTTATCTGCAAGGGAATAAGGAGACAAACTAACATAAGTTCATTGTCATCTCTCCCTCATAGTACGCCAATACACAGTGGACCTCAGGCAAGTCAAGTAAATAAAAGTAGTAACAGTCGGGTATTATATTCGGACACACTGAAGCAGCAAAATCGAGTTCTTCCTGCAACAGAATCAAAAAAGGCAGAACACAGCTTTTTTTCTAAAAATAGATTTGCAGTACTAGAAGTGGATAATGCAGATGGCAGTGAAGAAAAACAGGAAACAAATTTTGTCAAAGAGTTGCCCAAGAAAACTTTACAAAAAAAGCCTAAATATAAGAAAAAAATTACCATTTGTGCAGACAGCCATGGAAGGAATTTGGCTTGGACAATCAATAAAACACAAAAACATTACGAAGCAAATAGTTTTGTTAGGCCAGGTGCATGTTCAGACGATGTTATAAACAGTGGTAACATAAAAAAAAGAAAATTTTGAAGAGGAAGACGTCTGTGTAATAATTGCAGGAACCAACGATGTTGCTAAGAATGAAAGTGCTGAAGCAATAAAAAATATCAAAAACATCTTAGATACTCTAAATGAAACTAAGTTTGTAGTAGTTGGTGTACCACACAGATATGATTTAGTGGAATGGTCTTGTGTCAATGAGGAGGTACAGAAAACAAATGAAGCTCTATCCAAAATATGTGAAGTAGCAAAAAATGCTGTATTCATCGATGTGAGTGGATTAGGTAAAGAACTACATACAAAACATGGAATGCATCTGAACTTTAAGGGGAAACAGTGGTTGTCAGAGAAGGTGTGTTTAGCTGCCGATACTCTGTCAAGACAAGCCCATATACAGGAAAATGATACCTTCCTAAGTAATTCTGTCATGGGTGCTGAAGGACATTTAAGTAATTCGGGAAACGACAAAGTACAGGTTATACAGAAGCCTCACTGATAATCGAAGATCTACCTACAGAACATATTATTTACCAAGCAAAGGACACTATAATTGAAAAGGCCAAGCCTTTTTCTTTTAGCCTATTTCATTTTAATATAAGGTCATTGAGACACAAGGTCCATGAACTTGAGGTTTTACTTTCAGCTAATAACTTGAAACCTGATTTTATATGCCTTAATGAACATTGGCTTGTGAAAGACGAGATGCAACTTCATTTACCTCAAGATTATAATTTAGCCAGCTATTTTTGCAGATCTGAAATTGGTCATGGGGGTGTTGCTATACTAGTGAAACAGGATTTCCCTTATTCCTTCAAGGTTCTTGACCTAGAAAATTTGTGTGTGGAAAAATATCTGGAAGTGACCGCAATCGATATTCCAGACATAAACTTGGTTGTCGTCTCAGTGTATCGCACTCCAGATACTTGTGCAAAACTTTTTTCTGACATGCTTATTGACCTTGTGCTATACTTGGGTAGACTGCCTAAGATAGACACTAGAATATTTTACATATGTGGAGATTTTAGTATAAATATCTTGGACGATGAGCCTAGAACTCATTACTTTTTAAATTCTTTGAGGTCAATAGACTTTTTTTGCCTTAATAGCAAGCCTACAAGAGGGCGGTCTGGTCTAGACAACATTCTTTGAAACTCCAGGAGTATACAGGCTTCGGTTGAAGTGGTTGCAACAGTTATTTCGGATCATGATGGGCTAATACTAACAGCTGAATTGCCTTCTATTATGAACAGTGAGCAATGTACCTACGAGACCTTCAGGCTACTTAATGACTCTCGTTTGCATAGTTTTAAGCTTAATCTCTCTCAGGTAGAATGGCAGGCATTACTTAATCAATTTAATCAGGTTGAATTGGCGACTGAATATTTTCTTAGTTCTGTTACTGGTTTTTTCAATGATTTGTGTCCCATAGTAACGAGGTCTAGGAGAAACAAGGATTTTGTAAAAGGCTCTGTTAATAAATGGTTTACTCCTTTTCTTTATAAATTAAGAAGGCTACTGCTGGTCTTTAACGATCTGGCAAAGGTCAATGTAACTTACAGGCCCCAGTATATTAGGCTTAAATCTTTTTATAGGCAATAGGTAAAACAAGCAAAACTTCAGGCCAATGGAAATTTTATCATGCAAGCCAACAACAAATGTAAAGCGGCCTGGAGTGTTATAAATCGTGAATGTGGCCGGGAAGCAAAAGTTAGTACCAAAGAAGTTCCTTTGTCACCCAATGCAATTAATAGTTATTTTGTTAATGTTTGTAGTAATAGCACTGTAAATATAAATGATGTAAACAGTATTTTAAATGAAATTAGTACTAAGTTAAATGTTATTAATGTATCTCCTTTTAAGTGGTCTTATGTAACCCCAATTGAAGTGTACAATTTTGTTAGTAGGCTAAGTAACTCAAAATCAGAAGATATCTATGGTCTATCAAATTATGTAATTAAGTTTATAGTTGAAGCCTTACAAGCTCCTCTAACCTATCTTTTTAATAGAATGTGTGATGAGGGAGTCTATCTTCAGTGTTTGAAATTATCTGTGATAGTGCCTATTTTTAAGAAGGGTGATGAATCTTGCCCAAGCAGTTACCATCCTATAGCACTTGTGCCTGTCTTTTCAAAGATTTTTGAGGGTTTAATTAAGGTTTAATTGCAAAGCTTGATAAGCATTTTGCAATTAATAATCTTTTAAATTCTGCCCAATATGGTTTTAGGCAGGGATGTTCCACTGTAAAAGCTGTTGAGGAAGTAGTTAATTTTGTACTTGATGGTTTTGAAAATAAAAAACAGGGCTGTGCATTACTGTTAGATTTAAGTAAAGCATTCGATATGGTTTCACATGTAATATTGGTTGAGAAATTAAGATTTTATGGCATATTAGGAACTGAATTATCTTTGCTGCAGTCTTACCTATCTGGTAGAAAACAATTAGTTAAGCTTGGGGCTGTAGGTAAAACATCTGATTTGTTAGAGGTACATAGCGGAGTTCCTCAAGGTTCGGTTTTGGGACCGTTCCTTTTCACAGTGTATGTAAACGATTTGCCTAGCTTTGTGAATACTAAGAGTGTTCTCTATGCCGATGACACAACCTTTCTTCTGGCTGACAGAAATCATTTTGTTATCGATGACCTAAAACAGGATATTTTGGAAAGATCTAATGTGTGGTTCAATACAAATAAGCTTACTGTAAACAATGAAAAAACCGAAGAAATAATTTTTAGTTTAAACAAACACGAAAGTGTATCAGTAAAACTATTAGGTATCATTTTAGACTATAAATTAACTTGGGAAAACCATACCAATCAGTTATGTAGTAGGCTTGCCAGAGTGGTTTATCTAATACGAAAGCTGAAGACCTGTACATCATTTAATCTAGTACTGAATGATTACTATGCTTTTTTTCACATTCACTTGTTGTATGGAGTGTCCCTCTGGGGTAATTCAGCTGGTGCTAAGAAAGTCTTTCTATGGCAAAAAAAGGTGTTTAGAGTAATGGTAGGAATAAACAGCAGAGAGTCATGTAAAGATTTTTTTATTAGATTAAGCATTTTAACCTTGCCCTGTGTTTTTATATTACATGTTTTGTTGTATGCAAAAAGCCATTTTAATGAATTTAATTTAAGATCTGATATTCATAGTTATGGCACAAGAAATAAGGAACTAATTGAATGTAAATACTTAAGGCTGGGAAAAACCCAAAAGAGCTTGATTTATATTGGGATTAGATATTTTAATCTATTGCTCTTACATTACAGGGATATGACTCAAAATGTTTTTAAAAATAAAATAGAAGCTTATTTAAAAAGTAAAGCCTATTACTCTGTTGAAGAGTTTGAAAAAGACTGCCATAATGTAAATGTAGGCCTAATTTAATTTAATTTAAGTTGAGAAATTGTATCTTTGTATACTCAACTTAGGCATACAGTGTGAATTGTCACCTATAGGCTTTTGTAATATTGTAATATTTTGACTATGTCTATTACACTAATTATTGTGTTTAATGACAATAAAGATACTGATTACTGATTACTGATTTTTCGAAAAGAGCTGTTTTTATTATTACAGCTGCTTTGGCTACTCTGGGACGTGACAAGAAATTGTTTTCAATAGTTTTGGTTTACTATCGGTTTTTAGGTAATATTGTCCATGATATTGGCCTTGGTCACCCAATGAAGTGTTGTTTTAATTATTTATTCGGTGCGGTTACCAGTTTATCGTTTTATAAAGTAGTTTTCAATATATTAATACATTTCAGCACGAACGTAACCGTTGGCATCACCCTCCCGATGCATTTGATGGGTACAGAGCGGTGTCACTAGATCGTCGTGGTGCTCCTTGCGGACCAATGAACTTAAAATGTTTACAATGCGGCGGCTTGCATTTCAAGAATGAAAGTTCTGATTACACTTTAAAAGTATATAAGTAAATTGTTTATACTTTAATCGTTTACAATATGATTTTTATTTTGCTCGATTTTGAGCAACAGGTTATCTAGTATAATTAAACACTGTTTTCGTTTGTTTATAGAAGTTGTAAATTCCATTCATTACTCGATTTCCAACACAAAATTAATCACATGACAGATTAAAATTAAACATTAATTCGGTAAGGGTGTATTAAAATAAATATTACATGGTACATAATACACTGCATATTTTGAGGTATTATTCATCTGAACAGTCATTACAGAAAACAAAGGTACTTATCTTTTGTTTTTCTCTCTTAGAGAGCGAATTCTTGGTGCAGTGAATTAGTCCAGTAACTGACCATTTCCCTGGAGAATCTTTTCGGTCACAACCGATTTGCATGAAAATTTGGATTTAGGTTCTACTTACCCTCTACTTCAAAGTTAAAAATGTTTTTCAAGGGTTGCTTTTTCCTAGGGGGTGGGTGCCACCCCTTCTAGGGGGTGAAAATTGTTACATTAAAACTAAGCCCGAAAATGGATATATTTACCAATTCTAAGCAAATTTTGTACTATAAAGTTTTTTCTTAAAGTTAATACTTTTCGAGATATTCACGATTGAAATTGGCGATTTTCCCCCCTAAAAAACACTGTTTCATATGGTTTTCCACAAATAACTCAAAAGTTAAGAGGCTTAGCGAAAAAGTTATAATGAAATAAATTGTAGCGAATAAAACAACAAAGAAAATGGTGGGTTTGTGAAGTCTTTAAACCCAGTTGGAGCCAAGTTATGGCTTGTTTAAGAGTGGTTTTAATTCGTCGATCGCCAAAACGTACAATTTCAATGTGGAATAACTAAAAAACTAAAGGTTTTTCGAGGAAAACTTACTGAACATTTTTTAAAGATCATTAAGACCTTTAACTTGTTCTTTTGGAAAAGTTATTATCGTAAGCATTAAGCGAGTTATAATCAAAATAAAGTTGGTTTATATTTTTTCGGCGATAAAAATCTTGAAATATCAACCCCTAACTAGGACTCAAATTGAAATTAATCCTTACCGCTCTGCAATTCCCTTCAATTATGTGTTTTCAATATGCTCAAGAAGTTTGAACTCTTTTAAGAGCTTATTTTTGGAAAAAATGTGAATTTAAAATAAAAAGGGAATTTTAGCAATAACAAAAAATACATTTTCTTCAACATAACTCTAAATCTATTGGTGATACGGAAAATTTTGTTGAGTAAAATATTGTAGCGATTGATTTGATAAAAATGTTGATACATTTTCTTTTGTTTTTTTTTTACAATAATCAACGATGATACTGGCTTTCAAAGTCTTCAATTGTTGATAATTGTTGACAATTGTTGATACTGATATTTTCAATCCCTTTCAGCTCACCCCGTTTTTTCTTAAGGGTTGAAAAACAAACACTACACTGTGAGCTTATAGCTCCTAAAAAACGTACAAAATGATACTTGGAAAACCTTCGTCACTTAAAAAATGACCGAGTTATGGCTGATAAACCAAGTACATATTTTAACAATTATCGCAAATAATATACCGATTTTTTTTCAATAAGAAAAATGTTGTTATAGGTTGGTAGCCCTGAAAACATAAATATTTAAAAATAGTTAATTGTGTGTCAATTATTTATATTACTCTAAGGTTCTTGTAAATACTAATAACTTGCCAATGTTCACCTACCATCTACTTTTTGTAGTATGTAAATCTTTGGACATCTATTTTTTTAAATACGTTGGCAACACTGCTACCGGTTCAGCTGTTTCCTACTACAAGCGGAAAGGGAAAGAGTGCGCGGCTTTCATTGTTGACAGTCGTTAAAGGCTAACAACTTTCAAACGTTCACCTTAAAGATATTTCAAGATTTTTATCGCCGAAAAAATATAAACCAACTTTATTTTGATCATAACTCGCTTAATTTTTACGATAATAACTTTCCAAAAAAATTAAAGGTCTTTTAATAATCTTAAAAAAATGTTCAGTAAGTTTTCCTCGAAAAACTTTTAGTTTTTTAGTTATTTCACATTAAAATTGTGCGTTTTGGCATTCGACGAATTAAAAACACTCTTAAACAAGAATAACTTGGCTGGTTCCAACTGGGTTTACAGTCTTCACAAGCCCACCCTCTTCTTTGTTGTTTTATACGCTACAATTTATTTCATTATAACTTTTTCGCTAAACCTCTTAGTGTTTTAGTTATTTGTGGAAAACCATTTGAAAAAGTGCTTTTTTAGGGAGGAAAATCACCAATTTCAATCGTGAATATCTCGAAAAGTATTGACTTAACAAAAAAAAACTTTACAGAACAAAATTTGCTTAGTCAATATATCCATTTTCGGGCTTAGTTTCATTGTAACAATTTTTATCCCCTAGAAGGGGTAGCACCCACTCCCTGGGAAAAAGCAACCCTTAAAACGTTTTTAACTTTGACGTAGAGGGTAAGTAGAACCTAAATCAAAATTTTCATCCAAATTGGTGCTGACCGAGAAAATTCTCCAGTTTCGCCGTTTTTTACCTTGGACTAAATGAAGATATCAAGTGCCGAGCTGCTGAACATGGCCTGAAATCCTTCGTGGCTGAACAAAATTTGGTATACTCATTAACGGCCTTCAGATTCAAAAATAGTCGTTAAAATACATTGTCTCTGGTACGAGTAGAAGCTAGTTCATTCGATTATTATCGCAGGCCCTTAATGGCTATGGCTATAAACAATAAATTAACGTTATGTTAATTTTAATGATTGAAAGAAAAAATTGTATGATAAATATGCAGAGGCTGCAGAAGCATTAGGCAAGATTAAAAGAACCCGCGTGTATAGGGAGTGGTGGAGCTGATTATTATGCACACAACCTGGATATTACTGAACGGAATCCTCTTCTGGCGTTTATCATACCGTTGAACAAAAATTAATATTCATTGATAATTAAATGAACTAACTAATACTATTTATTCAGACATTAAACTCATTTCCTTATTGGGAACGACAACCCTTGAATAGTTAATGCAAATTTAAGTTTTAATGAAATTAACGTATGGTGTAATGTAATATTTACATACAAATTATTTTTTATTTATTCTTTAATGCCTCCATTTATGTTATTAAAAAAACTCCTGTACAAACCTTTCTGGTTTATAATGCTTTCCTGTGGACAACGTAACTAGTATATATATATATAGTTTTTTTTTACATATACAACATGTTTAACTAATTACACGACGATCTAACCATCAACTTGACAATGTAATTTAAAAAAAACATTGATAATGGGCTTAAATCCCGAAACATGTCGGTTGGAAATAAAATCTAACAAGGAATTATTTACTGCTCATAAAATATAGTAGCCCTTAACACTGAATCAAAAAACATACAAATATAGGGTGTTCAAAAAATGTGGGGCAATACTTTATGAAGTGATTCCTTGGGTCAAAATAAGCAAAAAGGTTTAATAAACATAGGTCCTAAAGTGCTTCGTTTTCCATCTGTATGTCTGTTTCTGATTTCTACATATTTAATCACATCTCACGAACAACTTAACGTGTAAACTGCAAACTGGTATATGGAGAATCAATATTAAGAACTATTTTGTAAGAAGTATCACATTTCTACTTTGTACCACTTGAAAATGGTGAATTTTTTTGTTTTCAAAGCTAAATATCTTAAAAACAGTAAATTTTAGAAAATGTATACAAGAGAAAAAAAGTTGCGAAATTTAATCTTGTTAACGCTGATATTAAGATTATAACGATCTGACAGCTAAGAATGGAGAAATATAAAATTTACCGAAAAAACATGCAAATTTCAGACAGAATGTTATAAAGAACCATGTTTTTATGCAGACAAGTTGATATTTCTCTGTTATTAGTTACGTCCGATTATTTTGACCTAAGGAATCGATACGTAAATTATTGCCCCACATTTTTTGGAGACCCTGTATATCAAGCCAAAAGTAAGAACAGAGTACCCTTTGTGGTTATAATTTATTGAAAACCGATATGTTTCGCCGAGTAATGCCATCATAAAGGTATTAGTTCGTTACATATTTTTAGGTTATTTAAAATTATAATAATTGTAAACAAATAAAATGCGAAGTAAACTAAAGTTAAAATTAAATTAAAATCATCTGTGTATAATCATATGGTTCGTTACATAGTTTTAGGTTATTTAAAATTATAATAATTGTAAACAAATAAAACTCTAAGTAAACTAAAGTTAAAATTAAATTAAAATCATCTGTGTATAATCATATGGTGCAATCAGGAGGTAGTCGTTATTCATTGTATTTTGTGGTTGTTTTCATAATCTAAATTTTCTCTAAATTTGGATTATATATATTTATTTGTGTATTTAAAATGTTTTGAGGGTCCTCTTTTTGTTTCCTGCAAATATAAAATTCTTCTTTGCTATCCATTCGATGGCCCTTCTGCATGCACTCTAATATGGTCATGTTTAAACTTATACTTTCGTCATGTTTAACTTTATACTTTCGTAGTTCTGATTGTTTTCTAAGAGATGCTCAGCAAATGTTGACTTCATACTTGTTTCGTTGTTAGTTTTTAGAGCTTAGATATGATATTTGAAACGTCTTTTGAATGGCCTTCCGGATTGTGCTATATAGCATTTTTCACAATCAGAACAATTAAGTTGGTATAATCCCGATTGGTCATATTTATCTGTGTCATCTCGTGGAGTTGATTTCTTTTGTAATATACTGTAATAAATGCATCACAGCTTGTTTTGTAGTTTAATTCTATATTAGATTGTTCGAACGTCTTCCTTATAGCTTTGTTTATATAGATTTATTGTAAGGTATACTTATATATTTCTTAATTTCTTGTGTTTTGTTTTCGTTCTCGTGTTTTCTAGTCTTTTTCATTTTATTTTTAATATTTTTTTTCAATTATATCCGGTTTATATCCATTTTGAATTGATAAATATTTAATGATCTATTTTTATTTATCTCAGTCCTGTTTAGTCATAAGGATATTAATTAGTCTTGTAACCATTAAATGGAAACCTGTCATTTTACGAGCCCAGGGGTGATTCGATTTGGCGTGGATTAAAACTTCAGTTTGAGTGGGTTTTCTAAAAATCTTAAAATTATGTTTGTTTGTTTCTTTCTTTCTTGATAGTGAAGTCCAGGTAATTAATCGAAGTTTCTTAGCTTTATTTTGTGAATTGTATCTTGTTTGAGATTGATTTAGGCCTGATTTCACCAAACATCAGTTAAGTGTCGGTTAATAAACCGTTTGTTAAAGATGGGAAAATAGTATTGAACAGCTGATAAAATTAAACTAACCGAGCCTTAACGACGGTTTAAAGTTTGGTGAAATCAGGCCTTAATGTATTTATGAAATTCTTCACTTTCTTTCAGAGTTCCGTTGAACAAACATATTACATCATCCACGTATATTTATGGAATTCTTCATTTATGAGTAGAGAGCCACGTGACACAACTCAAGTGTTGTAAACATTTTTTACGTTAGTCGTTGGAGTAAAGGATTTTGTAATATTATGTTAGCATACATTTTTACATTGAATAATTCATGGAAATTAGGTATATTATAATTATTGCATACTTTTGTCAAGGAAAAAGGAATACAACGATTTTATATGGTTTGAAAATCATCAAGCCAGGACAGACGATGAAGGAGGTCAAGCATCAAGGCTGAACTACGGCGGCTGCGGAAGCTGGCTCGCCGGGTCTCGCGCTGATGAACTTCCTATATATCGGGTTTTCGTCAGATGTCGGAAATTACTGCATGTCGTAAAAACAATAACTACTTTAAAATCCAATAGAAATGTAGTAAAAAACGTCCTCAAGTACAAATAAATCCACTATACATTGCTGAGGCTTCTCTTACAAAAAAAAACGAAACTCGCTCAAATAAATAATAACAAATATATATACTCCTTTCATTTTATTTTATTTTGTCTTGTTATTATTTTTGTTTTGTTAAAATGAAAGGTTTTTTCATTTTATTTTATTTTGTTTTTATATTTTATTTTTATAACATCACACAAGTATTTTTTTTATTTTTTATTTTTTTTTTTAAAGAGGGTGGCGGCCTCTTTTTTTACCTTGCATTTGCCCCCCCACATGGGCCTCAGGCCTGTGCGTGGGAGTTATCAAGCAAACCCAAGGAGTGAGCCGGTACAGTACAAGGATGAACTGTACTGATAAAAGTATGCGGCATCATCGGGACTCGATCCTGCGACGCTGCCGCCACAGAACCGGGGCCAAGTGCGCTACCAACTGCGCCACCGACTCACTCAAAGACTGGTTAAATTCGAATGAAAAATAAAGGTTGGTAAATGTCTATAGTAGTGGCGAGGTGGCGTTTCTGGCCCAATCAAACTTTGACAGGCAGTCAATTTTTTGACAGCTACTTCCGGTCACGTGACCGGAAGTGACGTCATCAGCTGTGACGTAGCTGTGACGTGTTTTTGGTGGGTATTTAAAGTTTAAATGCCCTGCTGTGCTGGGTATTTAAATTTTAAATGGCCGGAAGTGTGTCAAGGTCTTTTGGGGATGTTTTTAAAAAAGATCTTGCATTTTCGGAAAATCCGAAAATGCAAGATAATTTTTGTTTCTTTTTACAAACTGTTGTTTTGTTGATTTTCACGTCTGTTAAAATACCATGTAAAAAATGGAATTGACAAATTAACAAGAAAATATCCTGCTACAAAGTATCCAAATAAAGATGCAATTACATAAACATAAACTTTAAAATATAGCGAATGTTCTTCCTTTTTATCTGTTAGCATTTCCTGAACAAGGTAACCAAAATTGTAACCACATAAAAATGAAAGTAGGCAAATAATAAATTTCGACGGGTTCACAAAAACCAAGTTGTAAAGTAGCGAATTTCTTTCTTCTTCCATTGTTGAATTTTTAGTCGAAACCAATTAATGATAACATTATTGCTTGCGCATCAGAACTAACAGTTGATGAAATTTCATTTACTTGTAGACTTGTAGTAGTTTCATTTGTAGTAGGTAATTGTTCGGAAGTTGGTGTAGATGTAGAAGAAACCGTATTATCTTGAAGCTCAGAGTCCATGTGTGCTCGGGTAAAGAGCTGAAGCTTTAATGACGTGTGGTAGCCGTGTCCTACTGTGCATCAGGAGTTGTTGGTGGTGGGGGGTCGTTTGTTTCTTGCACTGAAATGTAGATGGAATCATAACTTTCTGGAGGATGTACTAAAATTTGTTGTATAGGATCTGCATCAATAGGAAAACTTTGCGTTTCAATGCAAAGTCCATCTTTAATAAAAGAAACATATAAAACAGAACTCATGTTTATTTAGATGTTTACTCTGCCAGTTCTACTAGGAAACTGATGTGTCAGTAGTGGCGCTGCAACCTCCCTTGACATGTGCAGCTCGGAACATCTGCCCTCCCCCCACCACCATGAGAGACTCCTCGCAATTTTTGGATTTGTAGTGTTAGTTCTAACGTAGGTGTTGTAGGGTGAACATCTCAGTACTAAACAATTGTTTTTTTAACATTTGGCTTAAAATACTTATTTAACTTTGTACAAGTTACAATATTTTTAAAGATGCTACTTTATTATATTACCTTAATACTTAGTTATAATATTTAGTTAAAGAAATCGAAACTGTAGTTGCGATTAAAAATAGAAACATGGTTTCTTAACATTTGATTTAAAAATATTTGTAACAAGATATCGTAAGAAAATTTTTACAACATATTTGAATTAATATGTTTGCAAACCCTATCATACGAGTTTTAAAAGATAAACGAGACCGAGTGGGCCGGGTTTGACCTCGCATGCTTTCGCTTGTTGCCGACCAGTTAGCAATACAACTGGTTGACCTTGCGCCGCACTTTCGCTTGCGGCCGGCCGGCAAATACAGGTCGTCGTCCTTGCTGCATCACCCGGCACACCTGTCCTTGATTGTTTAACACACTCTACACTCTACACTCGACAAGTTATTCTTTCCTTTGCCACCGTCCTAACAACACCTACTTCAATTTCACAATGAACCGCTCCGAGTATACCGAGATTTGGTATAACTGGTTTTCCTATCTTCAACTGCTTGGGGTACGAATTATTCAATCGAACAACAATCGTGATTGGTATGATGTTACAACCACTATTGCTCGAAAACCTTTTCAGCAAGTTTGGAAAAACATTCTTACCGGCACCAAAATTCGCACCGAACCACCCAAAATTCGCACCAAATCACCTCTATCACCTGTATCTTCAAACGTACCCCAGCAAAAATTTCATCTAAAAAAACTGAAACTTAACCGAAAATATGAAATCTTAAGACATTTATCTTCTTCTATTTTCATTTTTAATTCTGAAAAAACCAAAATTTATGTCATTGACATTCCCAAAAAAATTCCTATTCCCCTTAACCCTCGACACTTGATAATAAATAAAAAAGGTGCCAAGTTAAACATAAATATTACCGAGTAAAACCTTTTCCCACCTCCAAAGTCCACCCTGGTGGCAAAAAAAAGGCCCTTCTAAGGGCCGACCTAAGACTTTCAAATTTAGGCTTAAGTTTAAGTATCAACCCTTGGTGACTAACAAGGGGTGGTTTGCGAAAGCCCCTATGGGACTTAGAGGTACACGGACCTCTTGTTAGTCACCAAAGGTTAAGGCTTTAGCGAAAGCTCCCCGCTATTGACTCAACCTTTGGGACTTAGAGGTATGTGAACCGCTTGTTAGTCACCAAGGGTTGAGGCTTTAGCGTCGAACCCTTTGTGACTTAGTGGTACACAGACCACTTGTTAGTCACCAAGGGTTGAGGCTTTAGCGAAAGCCCCCCGCTATTGACTCAACCTTTGGGACTTAGAGGTATATGAACCGCTTGTAGTCACCAAGGGTTGAGGCCCTAACTTAAGCCTAAATTTGAAAGTCTTAGGGTGGCCCTTAGAAGGGCCGATTTTGCCACCAGGGTGGACTTTGATTGAGGAGGGGAAGGAATATAAGGTTTAATTTAATATATTTATTCTCAATTTTCCACCCTCCGCTGTTACTAGTAAAAATTTTGGATCTGTTGGGACAAGTGGTGGTTTGGTTTTTGGAGTTGTGAGGATATAAATTTTCGTCCTCTCCTCGTTGTAGATATAAATTTTGTTTTCTTCAATTCTGTACAGGTTATATTTTTTGTTTTTCTTTAATTCCTTTAGCCTGATGTTCTTTACTGGTGCGGGATGAATTGTTTGGGGGGTGGGGGTTTCTTTGATTGGTGCGGGTTGAATTTGTTGGGGGGTAGAAGAAGGGTGCAGTCCGCACAACTCCATCCAGTCTTCAGTTAAAATGTCGTCACAAATTGGAGCGATCGGAATCTCTTCAATTTGCAGCGTTGATGTTTCTGTAACTGGTGTGGGATTCTGAAATAATTGGGGTTGATCTTCATTAACAGCATCAGCTATTATTTCGTTAATGGAGGAGGAGAGGACGGGAGTAGAAGATTTTTGCGGAATAAAATCGTTGATTGCAGAAAGGCTGATCGATACCGGGATGGAATGTTGCTTCATCAGAGGTTTCTTGAGCAGACCCAGAAGAATAGGGCAGGATGAAGAGGCAGATGAGGAGTCCATAATTAGATAAAGGAAATAATAAAATGGATATAATGAAATAGAAAAAACGTGGGAATGGATAGTAACAGCGATGGTGGCGAGTGGCAGAATAACACAAGGCGGGCGAATGGGGTTCTTATAGGCAGCAGACACAACAACCTTGTAGTCAAGGTAGTGACCAGGTCCAAGTAGGCACACAACAACCTTGTAGTCAAGGTAGTGACCAGGTCCAAGTAGGCCAGACGAAGTTGTGAGAGCGGTGGCTAGCGACCCGGCCAAGGCTACCGGCCTCGGCAGAGCGACACGTTGACCTACTAGTCAAGGCTCGCTAGCGAGGTCGAGTCTCGAGCTCGCTGATATAAGCAAGCGCGCAACGTTTCTCTTTGGCATTACGGTGAAGGTGTAACTGGTCCGCCTACGTGGAGGGTTATGCTGTAACGTAATGTTCGCCATGGTGTGTGGGATGGCTTATGTCAAGCACACACTGCGTTCGGCTATTGTGGGAGAGGCGCCCTCCTATAATAGTCGGTCGCAATGGCAATCCACCTACCTTTCCATTTCCTGCGTGGTTTAATTGTCAGGGTTAATATTACGGTGAGGTGTGTGAGTTCGCTTACGTGATGATCACACCGTAACTGTAATATTAAGTTAGGTGTAATATTATAGGGAGGTGTGTGAGTTCGCTTACGTGATGATCACACCGTAACTGTAATATTACATAGTATAAGATAGAATAGGGGGAACGTTAGGTAGGGGTTAAGATATGATAGGGCGGTGAGGTGTGTGAGTTCGCTTACGTGATGATCACACCGTAACCGCATGCATGATAGCATTTAAGGGGTAGCATAAGTTATAATAAAGTAGTATAGAAATAAAGTAGTAGAATAAGGTAGGGACCCCCCCCTCCCCCCCTCCCCCCCCTCCCCCCACCCCCTCCCCCCTCCCCCTCCCCCCCACCCCCTCCCCCCTCCCCCTCCCCCCCTCCCCCCCTCCCCCCGCATCCCCCCGCATCCCCCCGGCAAAACCGGTTACTTGATTTCGTCGCCGTTCAACTTTAGAACTGCGTCGCCGTCCACGATGGCAGTGGATATAACAAAAATGCTCCAAATCCATCGTGCGGGTAGTCAAATTAAGCGGAATTAAAAGACAAACAAAAAAGGTCCAGTAACATTTTTTGATTAAACCAACGGTATAAAAGTTATGACGCAAAAACTCAAAAATCGAGGCTATAGGCAGTGGATATAACAAAAATGCTCCAAATCTATCGTGCGGGTAGTCAAATTAAGCAGAATTAAAAGACAAACAAAAAAGGTCCAGTAACATTTTTTGATTAAACCAACGGTATAAAAGTTATGACGCAAAAACTCAAAAATCGAGGCTATAGGCAGTGGATATAACAAAAATGCTCCAAATCTATCGTGCGGGTAGTCAAATTAAGCGAAATTAAAAGACAAACAAAAAAGGTCCAGTAACATTTTTTGATAAAACCAACGGTATAAAAGTTATGACGCAAAAACTCAAAAATCGAGGCTATAGCCTTGGGCTCACAGTATATATAAGGTGTGCTGTAGTCTTGTGGTTACATTTGCCATGGAATCCCTCATGATCTTTGGTGCTGTGCACAACTTTGTCGAAGCCAAAAAAGTACTATGGTACATAAGAACGTATCATAGCAATCTGAAGTGTATTAGTGGAGTACTTGAAGCTGTTAAAGCAGACGGTACAAAAATCTGTTGCACTTCGGATTCTATGGATTACGAAGGACTCGAAACATGGGTCCTTTATTATGTACAATTTTGTACAAAAATTCACATCAAAGTTGACACGGACTAAAGGGGTTTTCTAGGAGGAAAGAAAAGAATAGATACCAACAATGCATGTTGGTAGCTATTCTTTTCATTCTTCCGCTAAGATTTAAATGACCTTGACCTACTTAGGACTTAGAAAATTTTCACTAAGTTACAATTGACCTTCAAAATAAGTAGGTCAAGGTCATTTAACTTTAAGCGGAAAAAAGAGAGGAACAGTGTTATTAATTAACACTGTTCCTCTCTTTTTTCCTAAAAGGCAGGGGGAGAAGTTCCGTTAATGTCTACTTTTATGTGGCAGAATCATATCCATCATCATCTGATTCATTTTGAAAGTTGATGTAATCTACATCAACCCAAAGATAATGGAATCCTTGTTCAAAAGCCATAGTATCAATGTATGTTTCAAGTGTTGAAAACCAATTCGGATCTACGAAAGGGTTGATGGTAACTAATAAACGTTGATATGTTAAATTTACCATTCTTTCCCCAGTAACATTAATCGTAAGAAAATTAATATTCTGGAGGACATGGATTAAATTTAACATAAATTGAATATGTTGTTGAGGAGTGCAAAAAACATTGTAAAACATACGGAAACTTTCCATGATTATCGGTGAGGGAAGTGATGCCTCTTCATATAATCCACGGTTTATATATACATTTTCCCCACCATAAAGTTTTAAAAGTGGGTCAAGGTCATCTGAAGATACCCTATGAACGGGGAACAGAGCAGTAAGTGGTTAGACCACAAACTGCTCTGTTCCCCGTCCCTATTTAATTTCTCATAATTATATGTGTTTATAAACACATACAATTAATTTCATATTTTGCCAGGGGGCAGAAATTGCAGAGATGACATTTTTCTTGAGGTGCCGGCATTTGTAGTTTATACCCAATTATTCCGCTTCTATAAGCAATAGTTCGATAAAGCTCGTCCCCCGGGCCGGCAAGAGGAAGCGCCTGAAAAAAAAAATTATTAATTTAAAGAAATTAAAAAAAAATAATATATTGTTAACAAAATAAACAATGCAGTTAGTGAAAAAACGTACCATGTGACATACGGCACATATTCTGCCAACATTTGGCCCTTCAAACCAAATTTTGGTTTTGTAGACGCATCGTCTTTTATGCTCATAGATGAGCTCTCCTTGCAAAATTGGCGGCAGCGGCTCTGACACCCTTCTGATATGCCGGAGCATAGGGTTATCGGTGCAGATACGCTGCAGACACAACTCGTACAAGGAGCTCATAGTTATGGTCTGGCTATGCAAACCTCAAAGCTTTAAATACGTACCAATCACCTTGATGGCGAAGGTGATTCCCCCTCCCCCCGGGTTTCCACTATATATTGAGCGGATAGAAGCTTTATAGAATTAATAGTTTGCTACATTTTGAATCAACAAAACGTTATGGAATCTTTCCTAAAATACCTGATTGATCAAAGATTAAGTAGAAACCGAAGGGAACAAAGAAGACAACACAGATTAAAAAAAGCTTTTGAAAAATTAAAATTAGTTGTACCGGAAAGTCAAAAACAAAAAAAAAATTAACAGACAATCTATAGTTCAAAATGCAATAGATTACATTAAAAAATTGGAAGAAGACTTGAAATCACCAACATTTAACTTAGAACAACAAGAATTTGAACAATCCGAACAGACATTTTTACAGGATATAGAAGAATTCCAACAATTCGAACAGAAATTTGTACAGGAAATAGAAGAATATCTTCAAACTTCGCAAAATTTAAACCAAGACATTTATGAAATTTTGTATCAACCTTTTGAAACTGTTTCCTTGCCAGTGTTAGAAAGCTTGGATGAATATTTTTTTGACGTCGAAAAGTAGAGGGGGTAAATGGGTGGGGAGCTGTTATAAAGGCAGGGTAAACAGAGTAATCTTTACTTTCTTAGGATCCAGCGCTATGGCAGGCACTTCGTCTTCGTCCAGGTCTTCTTCCTCGTCATCAAGAACATCATCATCATCTGTTGTTTCTATTGTGAAACAAAAATCTCCTTCTCCAAAAAAATCTTCACCGAAAAAATCTCCTTCTCCAAAAAAATCTTCACCAAAAAAATCTCCTAAAAAAATTTCTGAAAAACTTCAAAAACTTCAAAAATTAAGAAAATCCTGTTTTAAGAAAGAACAATGTGCTCATATTTTAAAAAAAGGAGCGAACAAAGGTGAAAGGTGTGTGAAGTTGTGTAGTGTAGGTGAAAAATTGTGTAATTTGCATAACAAACGTGAACCTTCCGAAAAAGTCAAAATTCAACCTTCTAAAAAAGTCAAAATTGAACCTTCCAAAAGTGAATTGCCAGAAAAAATTGAAAACTATAAAAGAATTAAAATCAACAGATTGAAATTAAACCACAAATATGTTTTTGTAAAAAAGATCAGTAACAGGGATGTTGTTCTTAGATGTTGTGATGAACTCTACTTGCTCAAATTACCAGTAAATCTTCAAATTCCAAATATCAGTAATGTTCATTATTATTTAGTAAGAAAATCTCCATCTGATAAAGTTAAATGGTCAAATTAAACACAAGACAAAAAAAAATGGAGCGGGGGAATAGACCACTTTGTAATTCCAAGAGAATTACTTAGCGGTCTATTCCCCCGCTCATAGGGTATTTTTGAATGACCTTGACCTATTTTCAAAATTTACAATGGAGGGTTAATTTCTTATAAAAGCGGGATAACAAAATGACTTTTTACTTTTTACAATCTAGTCCTAAAAAGAACAATGTTCGTATATTATTAAAAAAGGGTAAAAGATGTGTTGTGTAAATCAAACATTATGCAGTACGCACAACAAATACCTCCTTTTGTTAAAACTGAGAAGTTAGTGTAAAAATGAAATAAAAAAAAATAGGAGCGGGGGAATAGACCACTTTGTAATTCTAAAAGAATTACTTAGCGGTCTATTCCCCCGTTCATAGGGTATTTTTTGGTGACCTTGACCTACTTTTTACACTTATAAATTTTCGCTAACTGCTATTGACCTTGAAAATAAATAGGTCAAGGTCATTCAATAATTAAAAAGAAAATGGAGGTGTACGGTTTTACAGAACCGTACACCTCAGAAACCTAACAGAAGAAAAGCTAAATCTACCTATATATAAATGACCTTGAGACTTAGAAATTTTCGCTAAGTCTTTTTGTTGACCTTGAAAATAAGTAGGTCAAGGTCACTCGATAACTAAAAAGAAAATGGGGGTGTACGGTTTGACAGAACCGTACACCCCCGGAAACCTAAAAGAAGAAAAGCTAATTTACAATACAATCTGCCTAGAGTTTAAGAATTAATAAAAATAAAAAAATAAAGAAATAAAATTTAGTTTAAAAAAAATAGCTAGACAGCCCAGCGCTGCACATCATGATTACAGTGTGATCATCACGTAAGCGAACTCACACACCTCACCATAAGCGCACAACGCTAAGCTAAAACAAAAATGTTATTTTGAAATAGCAAGTTGCTTAATTAAATTTAGGAAAAAATGTTATACAAATATGTTTTTTATTTCCTAACACTAAAGGAGCCAGTGTCTCGCCATTAGCGACGCAGAACAACTGAGGTCTAGCGAAACTCCGGAGGTAGGCGAACTACCCATCCAGCACGTATAGAGGTTGTAAGTGACCCGCTTTGGTGAGCGTAATCACTACAAAAGCGGTAGCCGGTTTTACCATTATTGGTTTTACCATGCAAAAGATGGAAGGAAAAAAGGAAAAGAAATTGGAATTGAAAGGTGTCCCTAACTAAAAAGGAGTACAAGACAAGAGAGGGAATGCCCTCAACAAGCTTGTTGGAAAAAGGAAATTGGAATAGAAAGGTATTAAAAACATATCATATAACATTCCTAAAAACAAAAATTTTACTTTAAATTTAAACATTCCAGGCAGAAATATATTGTAAGTAAAAGAAAGATTTTAAAATAATACTAACTACCAAACCAGCAAATTAAAAACAAACTACAAACCCTAGGGTATCTACAAGCACAAACAACTACCATGCCTTAAAATTAATCAGTCCTACGTCAAGATGTTATTATACAAATAACACCAAGATATTTTCACCAAACAGCAAAAATGATAAAATGTTCAGGGCGCCTTCTGAACATGTTACCACCTCACTGTCTAGCGAGCAACTGATGCCGAACCACACGCGCAGATCCCGGACCCCAACTCGGCTTGAGGTCATCCCCCCTCCTCGCTTACCCCCTCCCAAACCACAGGACCCTTACTGCGGGTTTGGTTTCCATCATTCTTTTGCCATTGTTCCAACAGGCAACAACATTTCTTTCTTTACTTTACATTGGATTTGCAAATATTTTAAGTGTTAAAACTTCTCAATATTTAATATTTTAGGACTTTGAAAAATTTTCAAACCTATCATTCTTTTGCAACTGTTTAAACAGGCAACAACACTTCTTTCTTTATTTTTACTTTACATTGGACTTGTAAAACTTCCTAATAATTAATACTTTCGGACTTAGAAAAATTTTCAAACATTTGCTTCAACATTTATTTTACAATATCAAGTTTCTTTTATAATGCCTCCAACAGACAACAATTTTCCTTTTGGATGTACAATTTGTGAAAAAATATATAAAATAGTTGAACCAGAAGACTTAACGGATGACGAAAGTATTTTTGAAAATAGTTTGATTCCAGTAGAAGATACATCTGATGCTACATCCGATGCTACATCCGATGCTACGTCTGATGCTACAAGTGATGAAGAAAATATTTTGGAAGTACCAGTAGCAATAGGCGAAGAAACACCGTTAACACATGTTGTAACAATTAACTATGATCCAGTACAATATATACATGCTCTTGTTCGGCGACGTTTGTTTCCGGCATCGGACATGGAGGAAGATGAAAGCGATAACGATTTGGAAATAACATATTTAAACAACAGCAATGATGATCACACTTACGACGCATAATATATGTATTATTTTGAACTTAAATTATTTGACGTTGGCACTTAGATTTTTTTTTTTAAACTTCCATTATTTGACCTTGAGACTTAGAATTTTTTTAAAACTTCCATTATTTGACCTTGAGACTTAGATTTTTTCTAAAACTTTCATTATTTGACCTTGACACTTAGATTATTTAATACCTGCATTATTTGACACTTAGATGTTTTTTTAAACTTGCATTATTTGACCTTGACACTTAGGAGTTTTGAAATATAAGAAATTTAACTGTTATTAACACTTTTTGTGTTTAATACAGAAAAAGTGGTGGGGGTAGTGCTATAAATAGGGGTAGTTTAAGAGTGGTTTTTATTATTACTGCAACTTTTGTGGAGAGCACACCTACGTCATGTATTACTGCATCAGTTGTGAAGAATCTTTTGAAAATGAAAACTTACTACAAATACACAAAGAAGTGTACCATAACAACGAAACAAGAAACAATGCAGAAGAAGAAGATTTGGAAGAATTAGATCAAATGCTGGCTACCCATCAACAACAACTAAATTCAAGACCAAGTGTTATTCAATACGCACCCGGACCATCTTTGGATGTGGAATTATACGCCCGAGCCTTACCAGGCAGTGTAGTAACTCATTTTAAGATTGACAATGCTCAATTGCAACTAGCACAATTTATATTGAAAGCAAAAACATTAGTAACAGTAACATTGAAGAATGAACTAAGAAGATTAAATTTTATAAAGTTTGGAATATTATTAGATACTGTATTTACAAATGTTCAGAATGAAACATCACCAAGAGGATTTTTAACTAAAAACAAAACCATCATGTTTGCATCGGATATAAGCTCAATTGTGGATGATTGTTTTGAAGAACTTTTAACAAAATTACAAGAACATGAAGGAAGAGGTTCCGGATGGAGTTTGTTAAGTATAACAAGCTTAGATGTGAGAGTTCATAAACATGGATATGGAATGAGAGGTAGTAGTTATATTGCTTTGCCAAGGAAGATTCGAGTAACCAAATCTTGTGTTAATGTACAAAATGAAAATGCTGAATGTTTCAAGTATGCAATGCTTGCAAAATATGTAGAAGATCATGTGGAACGACCGAGTAGAGCATACGATGAGGTTTCCTATACGTATAACTTTCAAGGCATGACTTATCCTGTTTCAATTCAAGACATATCAAAATTTGAAAAGAAAAATCCCTTTGCATCTGTAAACATCTTTGGCTTAGATTCATCCAACAATGTCTATCCCTTACGTATAACACCCACCGAACGCAGAGATCATACTGATTTATTATTTATAACTAAAGGTGATATCTCACATTATGTATATATTAAAGATTTTGAAGCTCTAGTTTGCAAACAGTTATCAAAACGTGAACAACCAAAAACAACTTGTAAAAGATGTTTCTGTTTTGTAAACAAACCTTTAAGAAGAGGAGGTTCAGAATGGTTAGCAGAACATAAAAGATTATGCAATGGAAACTATGAAGTAAGAATTAAATTACCACACCCTAGCAGATCACAAGTAAAATTTGATAAAGTTATCCAACAATACAGAATCCCCGTTGTAGTGTATGCAGATTTTGAATCTTCATTGCTTCCACTTGAACAAGAAGAAGGAGAGGAAATTACAAGCAGAACAAAGTATCAACTTCACAAACCAAACAGCTACTGTTTAATAGTAAAATCCACTCTGCCTGAAGAACATCTTCAAGAATATGGTTTGACATCTACACCAAAGATCTATCGTGGAGAAGAAGCAGCTCGATACTTTGTTGATGATTTATACGACATCGCTGGGAAAGTGGAAGCAATGTATAGCAATGTGGTTCCTATGTCACCTATGACACCGGAAGAAATTTATCTTTATGATTCGACAACAACATGCTATTTGTGTAACAATCAATTTACAGAAACTAAAGTTAAAGTTCGCGACCATGACCATCTGACAGGAGCCTACAGAGGTGCAGCTTGCAACGGATGTAACATCAACTACAAACTACCATCTTTTATTCCCGTGGTTTTTCACAATCTTAGCGGATACGATGGACATTTTATCATTCCTGAATTAGCAAGAGACAACGGTGAAATAGACGTTATAGCACAAACTATGGAAAAATTTATAAGCTTTTCAAAAAAGGTGGGCAAAATTAAACTTAGATTTGTTGATTCTTTTCGATTTATGCCTTCCAGTCTTATGAAACTTTCTGAAAATTTAAGAAGACAAAATTTAATAGAAACAAGCAAAATTGTACCTGCAGAAAAAATGGATTTGGTTCTTCGGAAAGGAGTTTTCCCGTATGATTACATCGATGGACTACATAAATTTCAAGAAACGTCACTTCCTCCACCAGAAGCTTTCAAAAGTAAACTTACCGATTTGGACATTTCACCTGAAGACTATCAACACGCATGCAGAGTTTGGGACGAATTGGAAATGAACACTCTGGGAGATTATTCTGACTTTTATGTAAAACTTGATGTGACCCTTCTCTGCGATGTGATGGAAGAATTTAGAAACACCTGCTTTGAAGCTTACGGATTAGACCCTCTTCATTCTTATACTTCTCCAGGACTAGCTTGGCAAGCTATGCTAAAAGAAACAAAGTGCAACCTTCAATTATTAACAGATATTGACATGGTGTTGATGATCGAATCGGGCGTTAGAGGTGGATTGACCCAAAGTGTTACTAGACATGTTAAAGCTAACAACAAATATCTTCCAAACTACGATAAAGAAAAACCATCAGTGTTCTTAGGATATTTCGATGCCAACAATTTATACGGATGGGCCATGTCTAATCCACTTCCTTTTGGAAACTTTGAATGGGTTAATCCAGACTCTATTGGTGATATTTCGCAAATTTCAAAAGACGGAGACACCGGATACATATTGGACTGTGACTTTGAATATCCAGAACACTTGCATGATCTTCATTACGATCTTCCGCTCCTTGCAAAAACAGAAGTTTCACCAATTGGCAAACATCCAAAATTAATGATGACTCTTGAAAATAAACAAAGATACGTAGCTCACTTTTGGGTTGTTCAACAAGCACTCCAATTGGGTTTACGTATAACCAAAATTCATAGAGTTTTAAAATTTTCCCAATCTTGCTGGTTAAAACCGTACATTGATTCAAACACCAGAAGAAGAGCAGCTGCAACATCAACATTTCAAAAGGACTTTTTTAAATTGATGAATAATGCGATATTTGGAAAAACATTGGAAAACAAAAGAAAACACAAAAATGTTAAATTAATTACAGATCCTATAAAACTAGAAAAACTTGTACAAAAACCAAACTTTGGAACATCCGTTATCATCAATGAAAACCTTGTGGCAGTATCTATGAAGAAGACAAGCGTGAAAATGGATCGTCCGTTGTACGTTGGAATGTCAATCTTGGATATTTCCAAAACCCACATTTACGATTTCCACTACAACAAAATGGTCGCCTTCTACGGTAGAGATAACATCGGAATCGCCTACATGGACACGGACGCTTTCATCTACTGGATTCTTACTGAAGATATGTATTTGGATCTTCGAACATTTGTTCACAAAATGAATTTGATTTTAGTGACTATCCAAAAGATCATTTAAATTATGACAATGATCGGAACAAAAAGAAACTTGGAAAATTTAAAGACGAAGCAAATGGAATTTTACTGAAAGAACTTATTGCACTAATGTCAAAATTGTATTCACTACAATTGCATAAAGAAGAAAACAATATTATTAAAAAAGCTAAGGGAGTAAAAAGTTTGTATCTTAAGAAGAATGTAAATTTTGAACACTACAAGCAATGCTTATTTGAAGAAACGACTATAACTGCAAAATTCAACACCATCAGAAGTTTCAACCATCAACTGTACAGCGTAACAGAAGTGAAAAAAGCACTCTGCTCCAATGGTGACAAACGACACATTCTTCCAGACAAAATTCACACTCTACCATTCGGCCACTACTCTCTCAATCCTATCAATGAGTAAAAAGAAAAAGAAAAAAAGAAAAAAAGAAAAAAAAAGAAAAAAAAGAAAAAAAGAAAAAAAAGGGGAAATCACAGCATGCTCGCTGTGATTTCCCCTTTTTTTAAAAATATGTTGAAATGACCTTGAACTATAAAAGCGGATGCAGAAAAAGAAACACTCAATACTAACTTGACTTTGTTAGTAAAATCATCATGACAGACTTAAAGGAAAAGATTGTTAATGAACTTCATAAACCTGCAAGAATAAAGTTTCCACGACGAAATACTGTTGTAAAAGGAATAAATGATTTATATCAAGCAGATTTAATTGAAATGCAACCGCATAGTAAAATAAATAAAGGATTTAAATACATACTTACGATTATTAATTGTTTTACTAAAGTTGCAGATGCTTTGCCATTAAAAGACAAAACTGGTAACAGCATAACAAAAGCTATGGAAGTAGCTATAAAAAGAGATAAAAATAAAATTAAACATTTACAAACTGATGATGGGAAAGAATTTTTTAATAAACATTTTGCCTTGTTAATGAAAAAATATAACATAAATCATTATTCCACAAATTCTGAGAAAAAGGCAGCTATAATTGAAAGATTTAATAGAACCTTAAAAGGTGCAATGTATAAAATGTTTTCGAAAAGAGGTTCTTACGTATGGGTTGATATCTTACCAAAATTAATAAGCGATTACAACAACAAGTTTCATAGAACTATCGGTATGGCACCTAACAAAGTGAATAAGAAAAACGCTAAACTAGTTTTACAACGAATTAAAAAAAATACACAGCCAAAAGCGGAACAAAGAAAACCAAGAAAATTTAATGTAAATGATAAAGTTCGAATTAGTAAATACAAAGGAGTGTTTACTAAAAATACCTGCCCAATTGGACAAACGAAGTTTTTACAGTGTATAAAGTACAACCTACTGTACCGGAAACTTATATTTTAAAAGATAACAAAGGAAATTTGTTACAAGGCGGTTTTTACGGACATGAATTGTTAAAGTCAACAGTAGGCGATGTTTATCTTGTTGAAAAGGTGTTGCAAAGGAAAAAAGACCAAGTTAAAGTACGTTGGTTGGGGTTTGATAAAACTGAAGATTCGTGGATACCTATAAAAGATTTGATTTAGTTTTAAATCAACTTATTTACTCTTCTGCCTTTGAATAAGATGGAGATTGTTCACCATAAAGATAAATTTAATATTAATAACATTGATGATTTAACCGTAGATAACGTTAAAATCAACAATGGTAAACACGGCAGTTTATTTCCAAACACTGTACGATGTATAGTCAGCGGTCCTTCAAACTGTGGCAAAACTAACGTTGTGTTTAACTTAATTACAAACACAAAAGGATTGCGATTTAATAACCTATATATTTTTTCAAAGTCCTTACATCAACCAAAGTATCAATTGTTGGAAAAGATCCTGACTGATGTGCCCGATGTTAACTATTACAAATTTAATGCTAGTGACAGTGTTATGCAACCAGACCAGGCTAAGCCGTATTCTGTATTTGTATTTGATGATGTATCTAGTGAAAATCATGATACTATCAGAAACTATTTTGCCATGGGAAGACATAATAATATTGATAGCATATATATCGGACAAACATATAGCAAAATTCCAAAACAACTAATTAGAGACAATGCAAATATTTTAGTTTTATTCAAACAAGACGATACAAACCTAAAACATATATACAACGATCATGTAAATGCTGATATGTCATTTGATAAATTCAAAGAGCTTTGTGGAAAAGCTTGGGCGGAAAAATATGGATTTTTGGTAATTATGAAAGATAAAGCTATAACAGATGGTCGTTACCGCATAGGTTTTGATAAATTTGTTTTAATACATTAATTAACAACATTATCGTACAAGTCTTCATGGTGTAAACATGGTTAATCAGGAAAAGCTATTAAAAGAAATAAAATCACTTAGTGATTCTATTAGACATAAAAACAGAGCGTTAAGTTTAGGAATAAGTGAAAGAGAGAAATTTCTGGAATCAACATTTAAACCTATTACTGAGCCATTAAAACAATTAGGACAAAATGTTAAACATTCAACATTTAATTTTTCCGGAGATGCTATTTTACCCATTTCAAAATTTGAACAAAAAGAAGAATATGAAAGTGATACAAGTTTTACACAACAAGGAGAAACAACTGAAGAAGAAAGCGAACTAGGTGAAGAAACGGATGTTTTAACAGAAAAAGAAGGTCTTTCTACAAGCGAAGAACAACAAGAAGAAGAAGAGCCTATTAATCCATCCAACTTGAGCAAATTGGGCTCGGATATTGCGTATAAAGGGCCGCTTGCAAGACAATTTGTATTAAAAATGTTACATTCTGCACAACCAACTCGAAAATATCATACTTTTGGTGCTAGAATAGAAGAAAATGGGCTAATGATTGGAGATAGCAAACTTGATGTAGACGAACATGACAATATTATTATAAATAATAAACAATACAAGGGTACAAAAGGATTGTTTGAACTTATTTTTAAGCCGAAACCTAATAAATATACTAAAAAGGATTTAAACATTTTAAAACAAATATTGGAGGATACAAATGCGCATAAGAAAAATTATTCTAAACATTTCAATGTTCATAGAAATGCATCAGAAAAATATAAAACTATTATTGCTAAACTTTTCCCACCAAAAAGAAGGGAACCCATAAAAAGAAAATCATTATCTTCTGCTGAAATAAATATTTTACATAAAAGAAGAAAAACAAATCAATCAAGTTTATCAGGAAAAGGATTATTAAAAAACTTGTATGATACTAATATAATATACTACAACGATATAAACAAATTGGTTGACAGAATGAAGTTGATATATGAAGCTAAACAAGCCGGACATAGTGGTTTAGAAAATGAATGGGTAGCTTTGGTCGGCGAACTGCGAAATCGAGGAGTAATTGCTTAAAAAAATATGAGTATATATAATACAAGTATAACTGATTAAATATTCAGTATAACCATGAGTGTGGATAAGTTTGGACGGTATTCCGAAACTGGAAGCAAATCAGGATCTTATGGAAAAAGAGGTGGTTTACCACTAACATCCGATGGAGATTATGATATAAATAACAAACGGTTAAAGTTTGTAAATGATCCAAAAGATGATAATGATGCGGTAAATTTTAAAACTTTAAGAAGTGAAACATTACCTAGCTTAAAGCTTCAAAATGAAGTGTATAACGCTAATTTTTATAGAATTGTAAATCTTCCAAAACCAATAGATAAGAATGATTCGGTAAATAAAGAATATTTAATGTGGTACATAAACCAAACCTTACGATATGATCCTAGGAGTAATAATAAAGTATACGATGCAAAAGATCTTAGAATAGCCAATATAGCAGATCCTATTAATGATCAAGATTCAGTTACAAAAAAGTATTTACATTCAGTCATCCCTGAAAAAACAGATAAATTTTCCTTTTACAACTTTGTAATACATGATATTGGAGACCCTAAAGATATGAAAGATGCTGTAAACCTTCAATATCTTACAGATCATTGTATTACGCATGATATTAATACAATTGATTGCAAAAATAAAGTGTTAACTAACGTTAAGGAAGGAACTGCAAAATCACATGCAGCTACAATAAGTCAAATAATGAAATTAAAAGATAACAAATGGAATGCGGATGCAAAAATAATTACTAATGTTAAAAAAGGGTCGGATGAAATTGATGTTGCAACAATTGGACAAGTTCCTGTATTAAAAGTATATGAAGACGGTAGTCAACAGTTTGATTGCAAAGGGAAACCACTAGTCAATGTTGCAGAAGGAATAAGAGACAATGATGTAGTTACAGTAGCACAAATGCATCAGAAGGGACACATATACTATAATCGTTTTCTAAGAAAAGATTTTAATAAGCAGTCTTTTTTTTGTGAAGACTTGCGATTGACTAGCTTAAAAGACCCTATTAATTTTACTGATGCTGTTAATGTAAATTACATTGTAAGACTCTTAAGTGTAGTATTATATGATATTTATAACACAATAAAGCCCATAAAATCTGATCAAAAATTAAATTGGGTTAAAAAGAATGTTATGGAAAAATATTTTTTAAATAAGGAAACTGATACTTTAAGAACTTCTAAAGATGATGATGATGAAGAAGATACAATCCTTCCACAAAACTGGAAAAAAATGTTTTACCCATAAACAAACATACTTATAAATAAACAATGTCAAAGGATAAGTGCATCATTCATTATAAAGCATTTATAAAATAAACAAGTATCGACATTTCCTTTCACTATAAAAGACCATGTTGAAAGTTCAACGCATCAGTCATAATCGACACGTTATAAAGAGAGGAAGAGGAATAGCATCAACAGCACTTTCTCTTATTACTAAGCCGGTTGGAGCTATAGTTAATAAAGCTATCGATTTATTACCTGTAGAACTACATTTACCAGGAGGTTATCAATATTGTGGTCCTGGAACAAAATTGAAAAAAAGACTCGCTAGAGGAGATCTTGGAATAAATAAACTTGATCAAGCCTGCAAACAACACGATATAGCATATTCAAAGTTTGCAGATACTAAAAATAGATCAATAGCGGATAGAGCACTTGCTGAAAAAGCTTGGCAAAGAGTAACATCCAGTGACGCTAGTATCGGTGAAAAAGCAGCAGCTTTAGCGGTATCAGCAGCAATGAAGGGTAAAACGATGTTTGGAGGTGGAAAGAAGAAAGGAGGTGGAAAAAGAAGAAGAAAACCTGCAAAGAAACGTGGAGGAAATATAAGAAGAAAACGACGATCCACCGCAGGTAAAAATAAAAAGAAACAAACAATATGGTCAATGATAAAAAAAGGAGGAGGATTATACCTAAGACCGTATCGTGTGTATTAAACAGAAAAAAACAATTACTAATTCCAAATAAAGAATTAACAGATAAAGAATTAATTACTTATGTTTCTTGTTTAAAAATTCCATTTTTTAGAGGAGTGTTTATGAAAGATGCATTACCTGTTAAAATATGGAAAAATGAAACCGGAATAGTAAATTTAGATAATAGTAAAGGATCAGGCACTCATTGGGTATGTTATAAGAAACTAGGATCAACTATTTACTACTTTGATAGTTTTGGTAATCTCCCACCACCAAAAGAACTACAATATTACTTTAAAACAGCTAAAAATGTACTATACAATTATAAAAGAGAGCAACCTGATGATACGGTAATCTGTGGACATTTATGTTTAGATTTTTTAACAAAAAGCGTTAGTCAACTTTAAGATGTCTTCCTATACAGTATCATTAACTGGAACTTCATCTACTTTGCGAAGTGTTCTTTTCCCTGCGTTACGTTTGGAAAAAGATAAATTATGGGAAGCCGCATTATTAGATATAACAACTTATAATTCTATTCCCAACGTTACTGAAAATGTTAATGACAAAATACATTATTACAAAACAAAAGATAAAAATACAAACAAATATTCAGATATACAAGTATTTAGTTTACCCACTGGAGCATATGAAATTGATGATATAAATGAAGCGATACAAAATCATATGGGAAAAGATAATATAACAATAAAAGGAAATAACAATACTATGAAAGCTGAAATTAAATCTAAATATTATATAGATTTTAGCAAAGAACATTCAATTGGTAGTTTATTAGGATTTCCTAAAACAACAAAAATTTTAGAACCTAATATTAACCATTCAGGTGCTAGAACTGTAACAATAATGAAAGTTAACAGTATAGATATTACATGTAATATTATACATGGTTCTTATAGAGATGGTGAAAATACTCATATGTTGCACACATTCTATCCAACGGTCGCTCCGGGTTTTAAAATTGTGGAAAAGCCACAAAACTTGGTGTACCTACCGTTAAACACCAGTTTTATTTCAGACATTGTGGTGAACATACTAGATCAAGACGGAAATCATATTGATTTTAGAGACGAACCTATAACTATACGAATACATATAAAATCAACCGTATAACAATGGGGTTATCATTTAAAAAGAAAGAGCTGACTGGTAAACAAGTCAGTAGCACTTCAGCTATAGAAGGATTAACAAGTGATAACATTCGTTTTCTAGAAGAAATTGGATTAAAACTTATTAATAATGGAAATATTGGATATAGCGCAGGGTCCGACATTCGACGAAACCTTATGGGAAAAGGAATATCATACGCACAACCCTTACGCTTCATCAAAATTAAATAATAATGATGAAATTAGAATTCCCATACAACAACAGGATATTTATACACTTCCATGTGAAAGTTATTTGTATATCGAAGGAAGAGTAACAAGAAGAGATGGAAGCACTGCAAGTACTGTTCCGTTCATAAATAACCCCATGGCATATTTGTTTGATGAAATAAGATATGAAATTTCCGGAGTTACAGTAGATTCAACAAAAAAGGTGGGAATTACAAGTACATTAAAAGGATTAGCATCTTTAACACCGAGTGAAAAAAATATGCTGGCCGCCGCAGGATGGGTAGCACCCGATTCCAGTACAATCACTCCAAACACTTCAGGCAATTTTGACTTTTACATTCCTTTAAGATTACTTTTAGGCTTTGCCGAAGATTACCGAAAAATAATAATAAACGTAAAACAAGAATTAGTTTTGTTAAGATCATCAAACGACAAAGATATTATTCAAGCAACTGATGGAACAACGGAAGCTACTTTAGAATGGAAAATGCAATTAGACAAAATTGTTTGGAGAGTACCGCATGTACGGTTAAACGATCAGAATAGAATTTCATTATTAAGAACTTTAAAATCAGATCGTGATATCGTAATACCATTTAGAAGTTGGGAGTTTCATGAATATCCGGTTTTACCGGAAACACAACGTCATACATGGACTGTAAAAACTTCTACTCATTTGGAAAAGGCAAGATATGTAATATTTGGATTACAAACAAAAAGAAGAAACGAAATAACTAAACATGCTGGTGAATTTGATCATTGCAAACTTACAAATTTTAAGGTGTTTCTAAACTCTCAATTCTTTCCATACGACAACTTCAACATAAACTTTACAAAAGACAGGTTTAGCGTTTTGTACGATATGTACGCAAGATTCCAAAATTCATATTATGGAAAAACAAATACACCTTTATTAACGCCAAACCAATTTAAATCTAACTATCCGATTGTTGTAGTTGATTGTTCAAAACAAAACGAATCTGTAAAATCTTCCAGTGTAGATATAAAAATAGAAATGGAATTTGAACAAAATGTACCCAAAGATACATCTGCTTATTGTTTAATTTTACATGATAAAATTGTTACATATACACCTTTAACAGGAATTGTAAAAGCAGTTTTGTAAAATGAAAAGGAAAAAAAATACCCCCACCACTCGGTTATAAAAGCAGGAGCGGGAACGAAAATTGTTTAGTTTACTGTCTACAGTTGTATGGGTAACATCGTCTACAGCATTATAAACAAAATGAGTTCTTTATCAGTTGTACAAGACGTTTCCGAAACAGCACCTTTATTGGAAAATGATGATAAACATTTTGAAGAAAATATTGTAAAGGAAATTGATGACTTTTTAAAGTTTGGAAAACAAAATAAAAAGTTGGAAAATAATAAAACAAACGTAAGAAAGAAAAGAAAACTTGAAGAAAATATTCCACCAAACATTTTAACTGAAGTTTTCCTTCGCATCTTTTATCCTATTTCATCTTGCATGAGTAAAAGTGTGTCGATAGGATTGGTAAAATCATTAGACTACTCTCCCGCAGTAATACTAAGCCATGGAACAAAGATGGTTTTATTTTCAGAAAATGCTTGGGATTCCTTTTTAAAACATCTACATCTTATTGAATGTTATTTAGCCAACAGTTTCTTTGGAAGAAAAACTAACATTTAGAAATATTTGTGTTTCTACAATAAATCCGAAACACAACCAATCTCAATGCGCATTACAAAACGCGTATCACTTGGCTGCTTACTTACAACAACAAACGGAAGAATGTAGTGGGGGTTCCGAAGGTTATATAAACGAAGAGGCAACACACCCCGAGTATCAGTCTAACTCCATACTCCGAACAGACAACATCTCCTGTGAAGGATGGCATCACAACAGTTTCTCCAATGTTTAGTTGAACAATTCAACTTGCATTCAAAATCAAATACTCTAATTATCAAGAAATGTTCAGAATTAAAAGAACAGAAACATTATATAGTTCATGAAATGAAGAAAATTGATACAACGCATGGAGACGCAGTCGTCGCATCTTTATCCGATGCACCATATACACCGGGTGATGAACCAAAGTTTCAAGTATATCTTCCAAAACGATTCGTCCAGTTGTTGCAAAATGAAGATCTGCGGGAAATTCAACCAGGATCATTATATTTGGTGTCACACGGAATGAGCGGAAACAACTCTACGGAACTAACTCTGCACATCGCACAAAAATAACATTGTAAAAAAAATGTTTTAAATAAAAAGATAAAAAACAACAACATATCAGTATATGTTTTTATATACTGATATGTTGTATTTTTTTAAAACCTCAAACGGATGACCTTGAACTTTTAATCGATAGTATTATTCGATAGTATTATTCGATAGTATTATTCGATTATTTTATTCGATAGTTTTATTCGAATACTTTACATAAATACGAAACTTTAACGTTGAGAGGCTCAGTTCTGTTTAAGACAAGCTACAACCAACATGTCATCCAAAAGAAATAATCTAACACTTATAACTTATTGTTGCAAAGAAAAATGTTTTAGAATACCTGAAGATCAAGTTGACGGAAAAGCTTGTACAAAATGTAATTCTTTCAGCTATTGTAAATGTAGTTGCAAAACATATCAAAAGAACCGGTTGGATAAACTAGAAGAATTGCAACATCGACTCGGTCTATTGTGGCAACGATTAAATTCAAAGTGATTAAACAAACACCTGCCATTACCCCCACCACTACCCCCACTACCATCGGAGGTACCTGCAGCACCGGCTTTGCAATAGTCATTCCTGCTACACCTCTCGTCGAGTAAACAACTCTAGTCATGTCTCTCAACATTCGCGGGATTCACTACAACACTATCAATCTTACAACCTACAAGGATTTGGAAATTTTTAGTGAAGAACTAAAACAACTTATAACCACTGGGTTTGGTTTATCTTTAGAACTTTATGCAACAAACAATCAAAACGAAAAAAATGTGTTTTTGCCAACTTACAACAACAAGAAGAATGAAAATAAACAAGAACTTTCAGCACCGACAACAACTTACTTTTCAAATTTGGGAGCAAACTTTACTAACTTGTAAAATAATACTTTTGTAAAAAAAGAAAATATCTTGCATTTTCGGATTTTCCGAAAATGCAAGATCTTTTTTAAAAACACCCCCAAAAGACCTTGACACACTTCCGGCCATTTAAAATTTAAATACCCAGCACAGCAGGGCATTTAAACTTTAAATACCCACCAACAACACGTCACAGCTGATGACGTCACAGCTGATGACGTCACTTCCGGTCACGTGACCGGAAGTAGCTGTCAAAAAATTGACTGCCTGTCAAAGTTTGATTGGGCCAGCAGCCCCAAGTGCCAACTACTGTCTATAACATTTTAATAATTGTTGTTGAACTATCTCAAAAACATTCACACAAAAATTAAGGTTGAATAATGATATTCTTCATCTGATTTAAAATCTAAGAAAATTTTCTGTTAACTTTAAATAATATTTTCACTGCTTTAAAGTCCCCCTTATGTTTTTTTTCATACAAAAGCTGCCATATTATATGAAACGACATATTACACAGTGTGTTAGAAAAACACACTCCCCCTCCTTAATTTTTTGTTTTTTAAGACAAACAATTAATCTTTGGGGAATGATACTAACTCAACCCAAATTATTTTTTGACGTCACCAACAATTTTAAGTGTCCCGCAAAAATGGGGGATTTTGGGGGTAACTCAACATTTTCAAATGCAAACCCCTTTTGAGTGACTCCTCATTTTAAGAGCTCTCAAAATGGAGAAGAATGGTGAAAATTGGAGGTCTCTAACGTATTTCTATCTAAATAGACAGCTTGTCAAAGTTTTGAATACAACACATCCTTGAAACCTGGCGTCTAGGGCGTTTGGAGTTTTAATTCACCTTTGGTGACGTAAAAATGAAACGAGCCTGGGAAAAATGTTATTAAATGAAAAAAGTAGTCTCTTTTGGTGATATTTAAAATTTTGAGTGGCCTCCAAAAATGGGGGATTTTGGGGACAACTCAAAATTTTCAAATGCAAACCCCTTTTGAGTGACTCCTCATTTTAAAAAACTTTTACAAAATAGACGATTGGTGGAGGTTGGAGGTCGCTAACGTGTTTCCATAAAAATTGGCAGCTTGTCAAAGTTTTGAATTCGACTCCTAGAAACTTTGACAAGCTGCCAATTTTAACAGGAATATGTACATTGTAACTCCAAACGTCCTAGACGCCTGGTTTCAAGGATGTGTTGCATTCAAAACTTTGACAAGCTGTCAATTTGGATAGAACCACGTTAGAGACCTCCAATTTTCACCATTCATATACATTTTGAAAGCTCTTTAAAATGAAGGGTAACTCTAAAGGGGTTTGCGTTTGAAAATTTTGAGTTGCCCCCAAAATCCCCATTTTTGGGGGACACTCAAAATTTTTGCTAACGTCGAAAAATAATTTGGGTTGAGTTAGTATCATTCCCCAAAGGTTGAACGATTCCCCAAAGTTTGTGTTTATCTTAACGAACAAAAAAAATTAAGGAGGGGGAACGGATCTTTTACACACTGTATATATTTTTACCTTCATCAAGTTAAAAGTTTTTTAATTGTTCTTTTTAAAGAGTATTGTTATAAGTACTAGATTTTAAATTTTGTTTAAGAAAGTTTAATTATAAAGTCTAATTGAACTAGCTGCCAATTGGTTAATGTCAATTAATGGACCCCTCCTTAATTGCGAGGACCGTTTACACCATCAGAAAACACAGTCTGTTACAGTACTAATAATCCGCGATTAAAATTTAGTATCAAGGTTTTATTTACATGCACAACACATTTAACTAATTATACAGCTTACTAATAGTCTAATCTAACAGTAGTTTTGGGTTTTTTCTATCTGTATGAAGGCAATAAAAGCCAGAATACATGGCAGTGAATATGTGGCACTGATGGATTTTACTTTAACGTTTTATTTTAGGAAATTAAAACTAAAATATTACAAGAAGCTCATAGACGCCATAAATATTCGTCAGTAAATTTTAAACTGAATGTACATTTATACGATACGTTTAAACTTTTTAAACTCCCTCTTTAAATCTCTCTCTTTTTCGCGTTTGAAACTCAGCAAAGTCAATACTGCAGTGAAATAAACATTCACACGAAATCTCAAAGGCCTCATACAACTGCAGAATTTACTATTAAATGCTTACTCTCTGTATCTGGCTGCTCCGAGGAATAGCAATTGAAACCTCAGGCTACAGGACGTGTGTTTCTTAAAGCGAAGTACTTAAATAATAATCATCCAACCATCACTAACGTTCTGAAATTGTCCAAAAAATCCATCTTAAAACTATAATTTTTCATCGGAATTCTCTTCCACAAATAACAAAACTTTTATCTTTTCCCTTACCTTCTGTATTTAGACGCCTTTTACCATAGCCGCCTCTAACGAAGGCTGCGGCATTCGAAATGGCAACGCCGCGCTGCCGCTGGAGCAGTTGACTATCTACGCTTGCCCCGGGCGCCGTAATGCTAACAACCTCAAGGTTTTCGATTTGTTAAAGTGATTAAATACTTAATTAGTTATTTTTCAGTGCACATTTCATTTGATTTCCTGAGGAAGCAAGGGAATCAATATTAACACATTTTATAATTCCTTTAAACCATTTAGTACAAAGACCAAATAACATTTCATAAGAAACAAATTTCGTTAGTAAAGTCAGTGAAACATTATAGGAGGAATATATTAAATCTAAGTAGGAATGACAATATTTCCACGATTATTTTAAAAGCTCATTTTCTCGTTTCTTACTATTGTGTCAATTGTTTAATAAAATGTATGCCATTGTAAGGACAATATTCGAAACCACATCCTTAACTTTTATTCCACAAACACAAGTTCCCTAAACTTTTTGTATGTACAACATCAGAAGAAATCATTAATAAGCTTAATTTCTGGATTATTTTTGACTGCAGCATTAAAAAAATATTTTCATATTCTTGCGAAACTAAAATCTGGACAATCCCAACATGTTTACACATTGAAAAAAATCAGAAGGTACTGAAAGACTGCCCCTGTTAATTTCATAGAAATACATTTCATTGGGATTTTCATTTTTCTTAGTAAGTTTAAGCTTTCTTCGAATTTTTTTCGACAATGCTTAAATGCAATATACCCACGAGCATAAAAATTAAACCTGATTCATCAAACTGGATTTCTCAACAAACTCTTTTCTAAAATATCATATAATGTATCCTCAAGAATAGCTAAACTTTGGTTTAAAATTTCCCCTGAAGAAAGGCTATCTTTGCCATAATCAATAGAGGATACAATCACTTCTTTATAAAACCTAATTTCCCCGTGCCTAGTGGAATGGACCAAGCTCACTTTCTTAGCGTATTTTCTTCTCGGCTTCCATCACTTGTGGCACTTTCGTAGCTGAAATATTATAATTCCCCCTGTTTACTGTCGGCATTGACCGAATCTTGATTCTAACTGATCTGTCTGAAATTTAACAGTTAATATATATGAAGGTTTGGTGTAGTTTCCAAACCTGAACTTAATTAATGCCTACAATTATAATATATAAATTATGATCTCCCGTAAAACGTAAGTACTGTAGTTTCATAAAGTGCACCGTATGGCTTATTTGTTAAGAATTTTCTATCTGGATTTGTTTTCCAAATTTATAGCCACATAAGACAAACTTGCAAAAATACTAACTTTTTAGCCACTAAACTTGTGAAGGGCGTTTGAAGGTGAATACGTTTAAAAAATTAGAGGCCGTTTATCTTGTGCTTGACATTTAGAATTTGGCACAACACAAGTTTTCGGCAACGCCGTCTGTCACTGTAGTGATCATACATTAAAAACAAACGAATTGTTCGCACAAAAAAACGTATAAACAAGGGCAAGCTTGCTAATCCCCATGCAACTACAGTGGAGTGGCGGGAAACGCTAGGCACCCAGCGCGGCGTTGCCAGTTGTCCCTCGCCACGGCCTTCGTTAGAGGCGGCTATGCTTTTACTCCTCGCAATGTGTGAGTAAAATAATAATTTTCCTCCGCCTACTATCTATAGTCGTCTTTTGGTCCCTGGAATAGAATACTAAAGTACTAGGTTATACTCCATGGGATTTACGTACTTACTTTTAGTCCACGGGACTAAAAGTAATCTCATAAGAAATGCATGGGAAGAAATCCGGCAACGCCGCGGTGGACAGTGAGAAAATATGGCAACACTGTCGATTTTAATTTGTTTCTCTGTGTTGAAGAGAGTGTCACAGCATCCGGGGGTCCGTTTCCGTTGTTTACAGGACAGCGTATCCATTTTGAGTTTGCTGTAGTTTAGGCTATATTCCTGCATATTTGTGAACAAATAAGTTAGGAGTATTTTTAAAGAAGAGTGTAAATAAAATGGTTAAAATTAAAGCCTAAATACCTTGCATTACTTATTTATATAGACTATGTGATTGTAATGCAGTTTGTTGAAGCAAAGGATCATCTGAAGGTAAAGTTACAGTGTTATACCTAGTTATTGTTAATGGTGAAGGTGGAGGAAAAATTTTGTGTGCATCACAGCACTAAGTACTTTTTCTCCCTCGGGAAATTGTCGCCTTCGGCTCCGTCATCGGGCGACAATTTCCCTCAGGGAGAAAAAGCTGCACTTTAGTCCCTAGATGCACAAATAACTATTGTCTCCCAGCGGGAAAAAGTGATTACTTTGTCTCCCGGGGGGAAACAAAGTAAACCCATAAGAATAACATTGAAATCAATAATTCAAAAATTAGAGCGCCTTCAAATTGCCATGCCCTCATACAAATATGTTTCAGCTGAACGATTGCAGGTGCAGTAGCTGATTTAATGAACATCAACGACGATCAGGTGAGAGAACGTCAAGAATTAAGCATGAAATAACGTTGCAACAATCAGCTGATCGCTGGTGCGTGAGTGATTGTAGCTACTCAAATGCAGGTGCTAATTGCAGATTGAAAAAATATATTTTGTTGATTATTACGTTAATGAAACAGATTAAGATGTTAATGAAAGATTAAGTATTTATTATTGCAGATGGGGGAAAAATTCCGTGCATTTCGAGAGAAAAGCACATTGTCCACTAGTGAGACAATGTCGTACTTTAATCACTCAACACACAAATAACTATTGCTTTAACGTATTCAAAGTTTTAAGTAAACTATCAGTGAATAATTTAAGAAAGTTTAAGATATTATACATAAATTTAGTTTCTTATTACAAGAATGTGATTATGGCCCACATAATGCGCAAACGTAGTGTGAATCCAGTCAATACTGATTTAATCATGTTAAGTGGTAAAGTGAACCTCTTTGAATCCAGGAGCGTTACATTGTTTGACATTATATTGTTTGAAGTCCACAAATTTATGTTATCATTAAAAAAAAGGAATATCTGAGAGATGAATGTTGTGTTATTGGCTCTCTGGAGTATTTTCACATTTTTAATTGAAAAAAATCTATTCGATATACATAAAGGTACTAGATAGATAAACTATTATTCTTGAGAAATGACGCTCCTTAAACATTTTATACGAGTCAAATATATAGTTTTACATCTCTATTTATTTATTGTAAAGTAAAATCTTTTGCTGCAATATGAATAATTTTCTTTATTAGAGCCATTGAATGACAACAGTTAAAATAGGTAATGTTGCTTTTGTATCTTCTGATTTCAAACCGATTGGATGGATGTATATTTGTAAGAAGGTTGGACGGAGGCAAAAGTTAGCGCGTAGACGAAATAATGTATATGTCGTAGCCACTTGCTGTCCGGGCACTTCATGAAGTGTCCAGCGCGCCTGGGCAGATAGTGTAACTCGATTATTTCAATCAAAATTACAGCATGTGCCCAACGAAACTGGACACTTCATGAAGTGCCCAACGCTCATTGGACACATGCTGTAACTATCGAGACGTGTTGGCAGTCGCTATAAAATCTTCCTTAATGTGAACCCCAATGTTTACATTTAATTTCAAGGTCTACGTTAAAGTAGCTAATGTTAATGTTATTGTTTGCTATCAAACATTTAAATTTCAGATATTTTTCAAATCTAAAAACTTTAATATCGGTTTTAGTTAACTGCACCTTTTAAAAATATAATTAGTCTACTTAGTATTTAGACAGTGAATTTTGTGTTTCATAAGTTAAGTTCTTTCTGAAATAAACAATAACTATAACGTAGTTATTTTTCATAATAGAATGTTAACTACTTATTATAAAAAAAATATAATATATAATTATGATTTGTTCAAAGTTTAAAAACAGTATTGTAGTTTTAATATAAATTTAAACAATATATAAAATTATAGGTAATGCACTATAAACAAATTATTAAAATTGAAAGTTTTATAGCTACCTCCTTATTTATGAATACCTTTTAACGTCCATAAGGTCATCCCTTAAGACAAATTCTTCATATGAATTTCCAAATATAAGTCTTTGACCTAATATTTCAAACTTAGTTTTTAAGCTAATGAAGACAGCAAGAATATAATAAACGATTTTCATTACTGAAATACACTAAGTACAGTACTGAAAAGCGATATGTATTCAGGACAGTCCATATGGATATTTATTATTCTATTAACAAATACGAAAAAATTACAATGAATCGACACAAAGTAATGTGTTATTTAATTTTTTCATACTAATACTTAAAATTAAATTTACGTTAATGGTAATAAAATTTAAAAAACATAACAAACAAAATATTAAGATATAAAATTACATTGAATGTTTTCACTTTTGAGAAAAGAAGAAACTAAAGAATTGTTTTTATTAATTTTTACAATACTTTTGACTTTCTTTAAATTTGGTTTGCCTTGCTTTTTTTTGATTCATTATAATTTTTATTGAGGGTAAATAAGTATGTAGCTAAGCAATTAAAACAAGTAGAAATAGGTTAATGTTAATGTTGGCGCCTTATAAATGTGTTAGGTAAAAAGTTTCATGTTTTTTTTTTTTAGTTAATAAAGCTTACAATTTAAATTGAATGAATTATCTGATTCATGTTTTCTGAGGTATTTTGGCTACACATCATTAATAATATTATTATTTAAACAATAAACAATTTAAAAACCGTTTATTCTTCTATTAATAATGTTAAAAACGATGTGTAGCCAAAAGAACTCGGAAAACATACAAGAAACAATAAAAACAATCATACACTCAAGGTTTGGCTGGTTTTGTGGTAGAAAATCTTATTCTCAATGTTTAACATTATTCTTTACATGTTCCTATTCTGTATGAATAAAACTAATACATTGGATACTGGATAATACCAACAGCAACGTAAAAAGCAGTTTTATGTTTTTACATTAAGTGCCCAGCATCTGTGTTGGACACATGGTGAAAAAAAATAATTACAGCAAGTGCCTAGTGAGCGTTGGGCACTTCATGAAGTGCCCAGTTTTGTTGGTCACATACTGTAATTTTTAATGAAACCGTTCAATTACACCATGTGCCCAATTACAGCAAGTGGCTACGACACATACAATCTTCCCCCTACATTGTGCCTGCCCTGAATGTGCAGCGTTAAATGACATATATTGAAGCGCCACTTCTAATATATAGGTAGAGAACAGAGAATACATTGTTGTCAATTTTAAACATTAAATATCTCGTGTTTCTTCATCATTTTTAAAGGGAACTTTTTTAATGTATTACAGTTTATTGTTTTAAATAAACAAGTTTTAACAGAATACTGTTATAAAAATTAATCAATTTGATGTACTGTATAAATATGTTAATAAATACTAATATATAAATTTATATAATTTTACCTACTACTATTTAAAAAAGAATCACAATTTTATTATTATTCGTAGTCAAGCCTTCGATAGTTTTTACCATTTTGCATGGAAGGGGGTTGTCTTAGTCTTATATTAATATGTAGTGATAAATATATACATTGTAGCAGTTAAAGGGTATTAGCTTATTGTGCAGTCATCTGTGTAATGTGTGAATAATTGCAAACAGTCATTATTCCATCAAACGGCGGAGGTTACAGAGAGTGAGTTCCCAGCCGATGACGTCATTTGTCTTCCCCGAGGCGATAATGGCAAAAGCTCAACCGAATGAAGCCAGCTACCCGTGAAATATCACCACAACTACTTTAATCCGTTCTGAATGCAAAGATCCATAATGGTTAGTTTCAAAAAAGGATTTTCTTTTATAGTTTTTTCGATTATTTTGTTTAATTGGTTATTCTGATGGTTCCAAGATGACTGGTAAACAGTAACTAGTTTTTTTGCCAATGCCTTTAGGGAAGATGCCATTTTGATGTAACAGGCTTAAATATAATTGTTAATTACATTCGCTATTATATAAAATTAATAGAACCTATTTCTGCGACATTTTAAAACTAATGGAACAACATCATCTTTGTACGATAATAGAAATATGTAAAATATACAGTGTGTAAAAAAGTCCGTCCGCCTTCTTTAATTTATTTGTTTGCTATGTCAAGTAACTCACCTTTGGGGAATCATACTAACTTAACCCAAATTATTTTTCGACGTTACTAAATATTTCAAGTGTCCACCAAAAATGGGGGACATATCTATTAAAAAGTAGCTGCTAAGTGCCTTAAACTAACAGTAATTGCTAATAATATAAATGACTTATACTCAACAAGTTAATAAGAGTTTTAAAGTTATATCTAAAGTAATGTAATTCAAAGTTTATTTAATATAACACCTAACGTATTTTAGTGTCGAGGAACCTCACTGAAAAGAGTTATTGCGGGCACACTTCACTGTCTGCCCTGCGTGACGGCGGCCATCGGCAGGAGACGATGAATTACACTTAGGATACTCGTCAATCCTCAGACGTACGAGTTACGTTATATCGCAAAGTCGTATGGGTATTACTCGGAAATGTTTTAGACATCACTTTTGTGGCCTGCGTTTAGATAATGATGGACAAAGACAACCGATTAATAAAGCTAAACCACACCGAACGAGAGTAAATGTAACATATAAAGAGTGGGCCGAAAATACAGTAAACAGTTTGTATTTAACTGTTCAAATTACTGTAATTTCTTCCTGAGAATGTAAAAAGTAATTGATAGTTATTTTAAAGACAATAAAATTTGCCTTATACATAAATGTTGAAGGTAAATATTTTGAGCATCTAGGAGATTAAATAGGTAATTGTAAAACTTATTCATTTTAGCGAATTTCCTTAAAGGAATAAGCTATTACGGTAGTACTCATGGTAAGAGTTAAGTCCGAGACCATGTTAACTTTTCATTTTGGGGTCCCCAGAAGCAAAAAACACCATTCGTTCAAATTTTTATATATATATATATATATATATATATATATATATATATATATATCTAAATAACTGTACAGCCACATGTGTAACTAACTCTCTGACTCACTGAGGTATACGAATTCTATTTAACTTCCCGATGAGCTATAAACATGAAATTTGGCATGAATATTCCTTGGTTGGTCAAACTCCAGGGAAAAGTCTTGAAACAAAACATTTCCACCCCCAACCCCTTAAAAGGGGGTAAAATTCAAATATCAAGAAAAGTACTTTTCGTTTTAGGGCTGTAGCGGCTAAACTAGAGGTCCTATTGAAAAACGGACTGCACTACGTGCCACGGATTTTTCATGATCTACAACTTTGGTCCTATGACTTTTTGTCCTATCTCGTCTCCTTCGCCCTTAGATTGAACTAGATTTTTCAATTTTCATAGATCTTATTTGGGTTTTCCGGCAAGAGTTGACTTGGTATACTACGTAGGCCCGTATAAATTTTCGGGAATATTTATTGGGTGGTCATACTAGATATACAATCCTCAAAACAAACAATTTCAACCCCCCTCACCCCCTAAAAGGGGGTGGAATGGGGGAAAACTTGAATTTCGATAAAAGTACTGTTTGATTTTCGCCTCTGGCGGCTAAAATAAAGGTTCTGTTCCAAAACTAAGGTTATTTCCTTAGTTGAAATGAAATTTTCTACAATTTTGGTCATTATGTATTTTTCCTTATCTCAAAGCCTTCACACCCAAAATGACCTCTACATTTAAAATTCATATACATTTTTCAGTTTATTTTGGGTTTTGATGATTTTTCAGTATATATATTTTGGCTTATAGACCTCGAATTTCACAATGAGATAGTAAGATTGATCCTTTAGGGTTATCAGGGGACACTCGCAGAATTCACCCCGTTTCAACCACTAAAATAGCCCTCAAAATTTAAACTTTTGATGAATTTTAACATTTCCTCCAGGTTTTCAGCTCCAGATGATTTAATGTTATACGTAGAGGGCTGAACTTTGGCATACATAATCTCTACAGCATATATGTTACAAATAACAATAATATAACTAGTTTGTAATATCAAATTTCATATAAAGTTAAAAAAACTTCAAAATTCGCCCAATGTCAGTGATTTTCTCGTGGTATTTCATCCCGATTCAAACCAAACTTCCCGATTAGCTAGAAAATTTAAATTTGGCATGAATATTTCTTGGATAGTCAAAAGGAAAAATTATCAAAAACGCCATTTTTAATTTTAACCTCCTAAAAAAATTACAAAAAATCGCTTGCAAGCTATGTTACAAATCTACGATGATAAAACTTTTACTTTTTTATTTTTTTGAACAAAGTTTGTTAAGTGGTTTAAATTAGTTGATAGTGGAGTCGAATAATGGCCTAAATTTCCCAATTCGTTCATTTCTGTGACATCAAACATGCATGCTCATTTTTCACGTTAATGATGTGGAAAAACTGTAATATGTTGATTTTTAGGTTTAATTGGATTTAATTTGAATGCAAGCTCATTTTTCACGTTAATGATGTGGAAAAGCTGTAATGTGTTGATTTTTAAGTTTAAGTGGATTTAATTTGATTATTGAAATAGCACTCTTATAAATCTTACTAATAATTCAAAAGGAAGGAAGAGGAAATAGAAAAAAACTAAGGTTATTTCCTTAGTTGAAATTAAATTTCCTACAATTTTGGTCATTATGTATTTTGCCTTATCTCAACGCCTTCACTCCCAAAATTGACCTCTAAATTTAAAGTTCATATACATTTTTCAGTTTATTTTGGGTTTTGATGATTTTTTAGTATATATTTTTAGCTTATAGACCTCGAATTTCACAATGAGATAGTAAGTTTGATCCTTCAGGGTTATCAGGGGACATTCGTAGAATTCACCCAGGTTCAACCCCTAAATTATCCCTCAAAAATTAAACTTTTGTTGAATTTTAACAACCAAGTTGAAACACACTAGCCTGATCATAACATCGGATGGTGGGGTTAGGAGGGGATAAATAAACCCCTTAAAAATGGGTTTTTGGAAACTTTTACATAGAAAATGAAAATTATCAAATCCTGGGTTGGACCATTGGATTTAAATTGAAAAAACCAACAATTTGGTACTGTGAATAATTGTTCTCCGTCCAGTAATTTGTCTCAATGTTTACCTTATGGGAAATAAGTAAAATTTATATATCGCTTATTTATCAACAAATCTGAATAAATTTGTAGATATCATTATTTAGTTGTTACCTGCTGGTATACTGAAAAACTTTAATTTTTACATATCTAAGTCAGCGAACATGCATACTCATTTGTCATATTATTCTTATGGAGAAAATTGGTTTTGACATTTTACTTTTATATTATTTATCTTTTTATAAATAGGTTTTTGAAACTTGAATGTTTACATTTCCATGTCAGCGAACTTGCTCACTTATTTCCTATATTATTCTTAAGGAGGAAATTGGTTTTGACATTTTACTTTAGTCTTTTTATAAATAGGCTTTTGTAAAATATCTCAGAAATTTAAACCTATCTGATTTTTCAGAAATTTAATGAATCATTTCAGTAATAATTACCCCCCCCCCTACAATAAACCCTTGAAACTATTCACCACAAAAACTAGAAATAATTAATTTTGCTGAGCATTTGTAAACAGTTTATCCGTTTTGTTACTTTCAACACAAACTCTCCGTATTGGGGCGAAATCCTTTAAGGGGGCCTGGCATCACAGATTTCTTGTAAAGCAGCATTGTAAACAGTTTAATTACATTTGTCCTGTGAATTTTCAACATCCACCCCCTTGTTTCACCTCATTTTTACATAGTTATTTGTCACCACCCAGCCAACAACACCCCGACCACCAACTATCTCCTTGAACACCACTAAAGATACCTTGTTCTCAGGGTTTGTAAACAGTTTGATAAAAATCTGTACATTGACTTCGATATGCAAACCCACCCCCCTCTATCAAGAGCCTCCCAAAGGGGGTCTGGGGGCGGAGCCCCCAGCGAGCCGTAAGGCGAGTCTATATATTATACAGCCGCTTGTGTAACTGACTCACTCACGTATACAAATTCAAACCATACTTCCCGATGAGCTAGAAACTTGAAATTTGGCATGAAAATTACTTTGGTGGTCGAGCCACAAGAAGGGGCCCAAAGGGAGGAAAACTTGAATTTCAAAAAAAGTACTTTTCGTTTTAGGGCTGTAGCGGCTGAACTAGAGGTCCTATCCAAAAATGGACCACACCACGTGCCACGGATTTCTCATGACCTACAACTTTGGTCCTTTGACTTTTTGCCCTATCTCGTCTCCTTTACCCTTAGGTAGCAGTAGAACTTTTAATTTCCGAAGATTTTCCCCAGCTTTTCAGCTCCTGTTGATTAAATATTAAAAGTAAAGAGCTGAAATTTGGTATACAACACTTTTACAGCATTTATGTTACAAATCATGAATAACATAATTAATTTGTAATATTAAATACATTTAAAGTCAAATAAACCTTCAAACGTCGCCAAATGTCAGCGATTTTCTCGAGGTATTTCATTCCGGTTCAAACAACACTTTCCGATGAGATAGAAACTTGAAATTTGGCACGAATATTCCTTGGAGGATCAATATACAGAAAAAATTATCAAAACTCACCATATTTATTTCAATCCTCTCAAAAAAATTACAAAAATCGCTAAAAAAGCTATTTTTAAAGCAAAGTTATTTTGAGCTCTAGTCGCCGAACGGATGGTCCTATCGAAAAACGGACTGCACGTAAACAAATAAATCAATTTAACTACGTGACTTATCATTATTAAAATCCCTCTGCAAGGGACTCACAGTAGGGGCCTGGGGGCGAAGCCCCCAGCGAGCCGAGGGCGAGTCTATATATTATACAACCGCATGTGTAACTCACTCACTCATCTATACAAATTCTAAACTACTTCCAGAATAGCTAGAGACTTGAAATTTGGCACGGATATTCCTTTGTAGGTCAAACTCCAGGAAAAATTATCAAAACAAGAAATTTCCATCCCCCACCCCCCCAAAGGGGGGAAAAAGGGGGGAAAATTTGAAGTTCGAAAAAAGTACTTTTCGTTTTTGGGCTATAGCGGCTAAACTAAGGGTCCTATCGAAGAACGGACAGCACCACATGCTACGGATTTTTCATGATCTACAACTTTGGTCCTGTGACTTTTTGACCTATCTCGTCTCCTTCACCCTTAGATTGAACTAGATTTTTCAATTTTCATAGATCTCCCCTAGGTTTTCCGGCAAGAGCTGACTTGGTATACTACCTGGGCTCCTATAAATTTGCAGGAATATTTATTGGGTGGTCATACTAAATATACAATTCTCAAAACAAACAATTTCAACCCCCCTTACCCTCTAAAAGGGATTAAAATGGGGGAAAACTTGAATTTCGGTAAAAGTACTGTTTGATTTTTTCCTCTGGCGGCTAAAATAAAGGTTCTGTTCAAAAACAAAGGTTATTTCCTTAGTTGAAATTAATTTTACTACAATTTTGGTTTTTACATATTTTGCCTTATCTCAACTCCTTTACCCCCAAAATGACCTCTAAAGTTAAAATTCATATACATTTTTCAGTTTATTTTGGGTTTTGATGATTCTTGAATATTTATTTTTAGCTTATAGACCTCAAATTTCACAATGAGATAGTAAGTTTGATCCTTTAGGGTTATCAGGGGACATGCACAGAATTCACCCCGTTCCAACCCCTAAAATAGCCCTCAAAAGTTATACATTCGTTGAATTTTAAAATTTCCTCCAGGTTTTCAGCTCCAAATGATTTAATGTTATACGTAGAGGGCTGACATTTGGCATACATGATCTCTAAAGCATATGTGTTACAAATCAGGAATAATATAACTAGTTTGTAATATAAAATTGCATATAAAGTTAAAAAACTTCAAAATTCGTTAAATGTCAGCGATTTTCTCGAGGTATTTCATCCCAGTTCAAACCAAACTTCCCGATTAGCTAGAAACTTTAAATTTGGCATGAGTATTTCTTGGATGGTCAATATATAGAGAAAATATCAAAAAACGCCATTTTTTATTTTAACCTCGTCAAAAAAATACAAAAAATTGCTTACAAGCTATGTTATAAATCAGCAATAATAAAACTTTTTCTTTTTTAATTTTTTTTAAAAATAAAGTTTGTTATGTGGCTTAATTTAGTTGTTGTTCAGTCGAATAATGGCCTAAATTTTCCAATTCGTTAATTTCTATGACATCAAACATGCATGCTCATTTCTCACGTTAATGATGTGGAAAAACTGTAATATGTTGATTTTAAGTTTAATTGGATTTAATTTGTTTATTAAAATAGCACTTATAAATCTTACTAATTCAAAAGGGAGGAACAGGAACTACCCAACACTAGCCTGATCGGACCATCGGATGGTGGGGTTAGGTGGGGGATAGATAAACCCTTTAAAAATGTGGTTTTGGGATCTTTTACATAGAAAATGAAAATTATCAGATCCTGGGTTGAACCATTAGATTTAAATTGGAAAAAAACAACAATTTTGTACTGTGAATAATTGTTCTGTCCAGTAATTTGACTCAATGTTTACCTTATGGGAAAGAAATAAAATTCTATATATTGCTTATTTCTCAACAAATCTGAATAAAAATTTGTAGATATCTTTATTTAGTTGTTACCTGCTGGAATACTGAAAAAACTTGAATTTTTACATTTCTATGTCAGAGAAAATGCATTCTCATTTTTAATATTATTCTTATGGAGAAAATTGGTTTTGACATTTTACTTTTATCTTATTTATCTTTTTATAAATAGGTTTTTGTAACTTGAATTTTTATATTTCCATGTCAGTGTACCTGCATACTCATTTCCCATATTATTCGTTAGGAAAAAATTGGTTTTGACATTTTACTTTAGTCTTTTTATAAATAGGTTTTTGTAAAATATCTCAGAAATTGAAACCTATCTGATTTTCCAGAAATTTAATGAATAATTTCAGTAATATAATTACCCTCCCCCCTACCATAAACCCCATTAAAACTATTCACCCCAAAAACTAGAAATAATTAATTTTGCTGAGCATTTGTTAACAGTTTATTCGTTTTGGTACTTTTAATACAAATTATCCGCTTTGGGGCGAAACCCTATAAGGGGGCCGGGGGCGGAGCCCCCAGCGAGCCGTAAGGCGAGTCTATATATATATATATATATATATATATATATATATGTCTGTTAACACGATAGCGGCCGTAAATATGGTCTGATCTTAATGAAATTCGGTACAGACGTGTAAAGTGGTAATCACTCGGACGAGTTCGTGAACCAGCCCGATCGGACCACCAGAAGGGGGGTAAAGGGGGGTAAACACCCCAAAAATGGGTTTTTTGAGTTTTTCACATAGAAAAATAAAATTTATCTAATTTTTGTTCGCACCATTGAATTCAGCTCAAAAAACAAACAATTTAGTATCCTGAATCACTGCTCTATGTCCATTGGTTATCGAGATATTGAAAGTGGTAAACACAGTACATTGTCTCAATGTTAACCTTATGGGAAATAAGTAAAATTCTATATCTCGCTTATTTCTCAACATATCTTGATAAAACTTGGTAAATGGCTTCTTCTAGTTCAGATCTACTAAATATTGAATTAAAACCAACCAGTTTAAACATACCTGTAGCAGCAAACCTGCATACTCATTCCCCATGTTATTCTTATGGAGCTTAAAAAACATGTCAAATATCGCTATGTTGGATTAAAATATGTTGTTTTGCATTTTAAATTCGCTGAGTATGCAGGTCTGCTGCAACGGGGGTATTTGGATTTTTGCCCATAGTTACTGTGAGTTCCTTTCAACGGCCGTTTCTGCGTGTCAACAATCCATGACGAAGATGATTCAACATAAAATCCTAGAATATCTTCAAATGCCCCCATAATATAACCTTAAATAGTCTGGTTATCCCATTTGGGCTTGAGGGTTGCAATTCCAATAAATTGGAATTGGAGTGAATCCGTAATATATTGCAGCCCTTGAAGGAGACCTTTTTGGTCTAACAAGTGAGAGGTTATCGAGGATATAACCAAACAAATTTTGACTTTAAAAAACAAATCAGTACAAAAGAAATAGCCTTCCAGGTTTTGTTTATTCTGTAGACCAAAAGTGAGAAACATGGAATTTTGTATTAAAATTTATTTATCCACGGTCAGATAAAACAATTCAACATATATCGAAACATGTACATTAGTTCACCAGAGATATATGACCTTTGTACTTCAAAGAAGGATATTATTTTAACCTAGGTTTACTAACTAAATGAAAATAGTATATTTCGTTGTACCACTACGAAAATTGCAGTTTTTTTCATCGCATGTGTTGCGGGGCTAACAAAGCTTTTTTTTATACCCAGGAAGAAAAAGAATCAGCTGTAGTCGAGAACATCTGTATCGAGGACATCTGTTCGCTTTTTACCATAGTGAAACAAAGGTCTGTAGAGAAAAAGAGAACAACAATATACTGTATCATTACTAGGGGGACACTTTTCGTACGAGGTCTGGTTTTTCGACCGAGGATCTTGAGCCGATGTTTAAAAATTACCCAGTTTACCTTTAAGGAGAAAAGTGGACAAGTATTAGAAAAATAACTAATCTCTCTGTAATTATTTATATAATCTTATCAAACAAGGTATTATTGAATACCCCCGTTGCAGCAGACCTGCATAATCAGCGAATTTCAAATGTAAAACAGCATATTTCAATCCAAAATAGCGAGATTTGATGAGTTTTTGTATGCTCCATAAGAATAACATGGGGAATGAGTGTGCCGGTTTGCTGCTAGAGGTAAATTAAAACTGGGTGGTTTTGATTCAACATTTAGTAGATCTGAACTAGAAGAAACCATTTACCAAGTTTTATCAAGATATATTGAGAAATAAGTGAGATATAGAATTTTAATTATTTCCCATAAGGTTAACATTGAGAAAACGTACTGTGTTTACCACTTTCGATATCTCGGTAACCGAAGGACATAGAAAAGTGATTCAGATACTAAATTGTTTGTTTTTTTATCTGAATTCAATGGTGCTAACCAATATTGGATTATTCATATTTTTCTATGTGAAAAACCCAAAAACCCATTTTTGGGGGGTATATCCCCCTTAACCCCCCCTTCCGGTGGTCCGATCGGGCTGATTTATGAACTCGTCCAATTGATTACCACTTTACATGTCTGTACCATATTTCATAAAGATCGGACCAGTTTTTTCGTGCTAACTGAGATCCACACACACATCTACATATATAAAAGCCAAAACCCATTGACTGGCTGACTGACTGACTGACTGACTGATCACAGTTTCTCAAAAACTATAAGGCTTAGAGTGATGAAACTTGGCACAAATATTCTTTACAGGCTCTAGATGCGTACTAAGAAAGGATTTTGCAATATTTTCTCTCAAAAGATTTGAATATGGTACATTATGAAATTCAAAATGGCGGACATTTTTAGCTTTCATGGCTTATTTTCTCATAAACTACAAGTCTTTGGGCCATGAAACTTGACACAAATGTTCTTTAAAGGCACTAGATGAGAATAAAGAAAGGTTTTTAAAATATTCCCTTTCAAATGGCTAAAATAGAGTTCATTATAAAATTCTAAATGGCGCGGCTATTTCAGTTTTTAAAACTATGGATGGAAGGCCTATACAGTATTTTCAGGGGATAAAAAAGGTATGATATCCAATCTACTAAGAGAATAAAATGTAAAATTTTATTCCAGCCACCTACTATATTTTTGTCAAATGCCACTCAAGCTACTTAGAGTAGGATTCACGTAAGTTGGCCAAAGCATGTACTAACCATCTCATCAAAACTTTTTATACAAGTCACATTGAAAACATTGTTGGTTACACATGGTGTCTGTTTACATTTTCTCAGAACTGTCAAATCGCCACGTTGCGTTTGTTTACAAGTTGTTATAGGTTATAGAATGTTTACAATATCGCCTATTTTTAGAAGTTTTTATTTCCATTCAACCTTTTTACATAGCTGCCAAAGTTTAATTTGATTATATTTCTCGATTTACAAATATTTTAGTTTGTTTAACTGCTTGTTTATTTTTCCTGGGCCAATTTTAAAAAGTTTTGACCGCAATATGAAACAATCTCTCTTTTCAGACACTGACTTGCAGCAAGTAATACTGGCTATCCAAAAACTCTCCTATATTTCTTTGTAAATATTATTTCATTACAAAATCTTAGACTATTAACCATGCCGCATCCATGACACATCATCTCCCTGTTAATACATAATTTATTTGGAAAAGCCCCTTAGTAATATTTTAAGCCGCGCAGGTGAACTTCCAGTTGCAAATTGCATCAGAACTTTCCCTTTATTGCAAGTGCTATACTAAACAGATGTTCGTTGACAATGTTTTCAGCACAGCTGGATTTTATGGTAAGTTCGTAAGAAGATAATAGTTTGTTTACTTTCGTTTTGGCCAACTTAGGTGAATCCTACTCTACATTGTACAACCACCCGAAGTACAATATTCCATTTCGGGTACATGTATATCCACTAGAAACGGAGTTTCAAAATTAAAATTAATTAGGTGATGAAGATTTCAATTATACAATTGCAACAATAATTTTGCATTATCAATAAGTTAGTGACCCGATCTTCGATGTGATTGAGAAAGGTTTGGGAAATATGTTTTTGGCCAAGGCTCTTAGGCCTACCGTCTACCTTTTCTTACAGTTTTCGGTCTATTTTCTAAAACGTACTAATGTTGATGTTAAGTCGAAAAACGTACGTAATTAATGTTGATGTTAAATCGAAAAGCCGCCCTTAGCGTCTTTTTTGTTTTATATCCCGGGTTATGTCTCAATGTGGGGGGCTTTGTTTAAGCCGGGGATGTGAGTTATGTGGGGGTGTTTTTGTCCGGGGTTTTCATTCTCTGTATTGGCAAATGGGAGAAAGCTAAGACATACCATTTGCCAATCATGAGGGAAAATGTTTAGAGGAAACGTTACACATTCCCATTTCAATCTAGGGTGGAATTACTAGCTACACCTTAAGGGTGTAATTGTACACCAGTGGCCTACAACCCAAATCAGTTCATTTGATAACTATTCCTAAAAATTGTACATGGCATAATATGAGTTAGTTGAAATAATTCATTTTTTCAGCGGGCGAAGCTGCGGGTATATCTGCTAGTATACGTATAAAAATTCGAACGAATGGTGTTTTTTGCTTCTGGGGGCCGTATAATAAAACGTTATCATGGTCTGGGGCTTAGGTATTACCATGAGATCTACGGTAATAGCTTCTTCTCTATGGGAGAAATTCGCTAAAACTGCATAAAATGGAGTAGCTTTTATGTATTTAACCATTTTGAAACCATTTGAAACCATTTATTATCAAAGAATTTTCCATACAATAGCTCAGCCAAGTGACACAGCACTTGTCGGCAGAGCCAGTAGCCAAAGAAAAAAAAACAAACAATAAGAAATTAATTATAAAGGTTGCTCTTATGTGGTGGCAGGTGATCCAATCATTGACTTTATTATTTCTGCTAAAAACACAAGTGCAGGTACATACACATACATAATAAACACATACATAATATACATCTATCTATACTAAAGTACTCAGAAATTACTCTTTGGGCTGTCAGGAAAACATGTACTCTATGCTTTAAATTGGAATTCAATCCATTTACGTCATTGAATTAATGATTGCTTTCTGGAATAGACATGACAATGAAATGGAAAATTTTTCCCCAAAAATTAAGAAATAGGGTGATAAGGTGATTTCAAAAGGAGGAACTTTATAATATTTGATATTTAGGATTGAAAAAGTACAAGTAACTATTGAGTGGCACAAGAATATGTACTAGTGGATCTGCAGGTCAATGGGTGCCGGCATAATGCTATTACTGAGTTGTGGGATAGTGAGGACTGAAGTGTTAAACTTTATTGAAAGCGTAAAAGTGAGAAGATTTCAGGTGTTCCAGATGAAGTGAAATTGTGACATGCTTGAAGAGTCAAATGAGTGGGAATGTTGTGCTTGGATTGTCAAACAAAAGGGAACCTGGGTCACAGACAGCCTAAGTTAAGATACAACACACTACTTTCCTTAATTGCACAACCAGCTGGAGATAGCTTCTTTAAATAGTCTGTTACTCTGGTAGCCTTTCACCATACTTAGTATTCATTATTGGTACCAAATATCTAGGCCTACTTTGCCCTCCATTTCTCCTATGCCTTTGCCTACTTATTATCCTGTCGACTGCCACTCTCAGCCCCTATAAGTTGTTATAACCTTGTTATAACAATTTAAAAAATAGCATTTTTTGTGGAATTTGGCATAAAATATTTTCAACGGCCCTATTTAGAAACGGTTGATGATATTTTTGTATAATTTCTAAGAAAAATAGGCCTTAATAAGGTATATTTTGCATTAGATCGTACCTCAAATCATTTAGGAGATATGAATTTTCTTTGTAAAAAATACAGACAGACGGAAAACAAGACACCAGGAACCCATGTTCCTATAATGAAGTGGATTTGTCTTGACCTAAGCAAACGCTGTGTGTACATTTGTCCAGAGAGTTACGGGATATCCTGTATAGGCAAGTCAACATTAATAACAAAAATCTTAATTTCCTCAATTTGCTAAAGGAGCGACGAAAAGTGACAATATGATTATCCAGTCTAGTGGTTATTTAACGACTAGAAGGTTTCTGAATTAGATTAGCGTTTATTACATCCTTGAGATTTTATCATACATTTAGAAAACTCTTCTGTAGCAACAAAACTTAATAACCTAAAATTGCGTTTGCAATACATTTTTAATTTATAAAAATGAGTTTTAATTACATATTTATTTAGCAATCAAACTATTTAGTAATTATTAGAAGGTCTTTTTAGAAGACTTTGATAAAATTTGCCTAAAGTAAACCAGTTTTATGTTTCCAGTAACAAATATAACTGATATCTTTAACAGTTTCTGATGTCTTATTGTATCTTGATAAAGGTTGCTTATTAAATGTCTCAAAAGCCATATAATGAAGATTAAAAAGACAGGTAAAAGACATGAACCCTCAAAAAATGCTTGGATATTGCTTAAATCAAACGTCAAGTGACTTGTTAATCTGAAATGCTTAGTTAGAAATATAACAGGTCTGTTATTTTGCCTCCTTGTCAGTTGCAATTTAAATGTTATCAAATTGTGTTTAGATCTGTAAAAAAACTAATAAAATAGTTGTTCACGGTTTGGATACTTGAATTTATGTTATATTATTTTGAAATATTTCTTGATTTAAATAAGATATGGTCGACTCAATAATAAAATTTATTTGACATTGATAACAAAAGATGCATTATGTACTTTAAGGCTATTGTGATAGCAAGCAAGTTTGAAAAGAATTACTTATATTCTACTTATGAAATTTTAATTTATCTATGATCTTAATAGGGATTTTCCTGTGGAATAGTGAGCTTTTGGCATCACCCGTTCGGTGGTTCTGAGGCATGGGACCATGATCATTCGTTAAAAACTATATGTAAAAATGTGTGTGTTTTGAGTGCGAGTGTGTGAGTGTGTGAGAGAGAGTGAGAGAGTGAGTGTGTGTGTGTTTGTGTGGTATACCATGTCATCAATATTTGTAGGGCAAGCGTGTGCACCCAGACTGTGTGGCCTTTCGGAATTGGGGGGCCATGCACACGGCCCCACAAGGTTTTTTTGTTTTGTGCTAAAAGTTCTCTTTTTAGGGCTGTAAAAGCCTAAAATTATGAGGTTTGTTTATGTTAGGTGAGATGAGGTTACGTTAGGTTAGGTTAGGTAATGTTAGGTTTGTTTACGTTATGTTTTGTAGGGCCCACGATTTAGACGGGCCCCACAGCCTTGTTAAATGCACACACATAACCTCTCAGTCAGGTGTGTGAACACGAGGCCTCACAAATACTAGCGGAGCGACTACGCACTCTAGCGGTAACAATTTTTGTTCGATTTTTTTCAAATGTTTTGAACAATCCTTTCTATGATATCGAGGTTAAGGTTTTTGGGCAAGAAAACGAAGAACCTTAACGCTAAATTTGGGAGATGAATGCGCCAAATTTAGTGTTTTGGCCCAAAAAGAGTAATGTAAGCCTCAGATGTAAATAAAATACATATTTTATCAAAGAAACTGAAAATAAAAAATTTTAAACCCTCTCCCAAAGTCATAGCACCAAAAATAACCGATTAATGAAAATGTCAATTTACTGAAAGTAAACGTCAAGTAAATTAATGACAATTACTTAGAGTACATTTACGTACATTACATCAAGTAATGTACGTAAATAGGTACATTTACGTCAAGTGAAGTAAATATTTTTTACTAAATGTTGTCTTTAGGGGATTTTGCACTCTAAAGGTCGCAATTAGCATCCGATTTGCTATGAATTTAATAAATATATTATTTCCTATTATTTAATCAGCCAGTAACTTGGAGAAATAAATTTGAAGTCCCTATTCCCATTTTAGGTTTACATAAAGCCTAAAATTTGGGGTTAAGGGTCTTAAATAAACAATTTGAGCTCTGAAATTTAACTCCGTCATGCTGCGTGAGTACTCGTCTATCCTATACTATTTAATGTGCGTGTAAGATTAAAACAGTAGCAATATCAAAATATAAAAGTAATTAATTGTTAGGCGTAAAAAAAGAAAACTCGCTAAGCGTAATGTATTTACTTAGTTGAAGGTTGGGCAAATGCAATTACGTCACTGATAGTCTTGGGTGTCGTTATTAAAAACGTTTATGCGCTTTAATTAGACTGAATTGCCAGTTCTATTGTTAAGTATTGTTTTCTTTGCCCAAATGCATTTATTCGTGTGTCTGTATATGTTTGTGCTATATTTATAAACTGCTGACGACCTTTAACAAGTAATGATTTGAAGTTCTTGTACGAGGATTGGAAGATGAGGACCTGTCCTCGAAACGCGTAATCCAAAAAAGGATATACAGGATCACTCTGGTAGACTCAGGTAATTTTTTACCTTTTATAGTTAACTTGTTCTATTTAAGTCTCTGTCGTTTACTATTTTTTTTAGGATTGACAATTATTACCGCTAAACCTATACTAATGAATAAGAGAACATTAATAAGCCTCCTCTCGGTATTTGTAGCCATAATATAAAACACTCTCCTTTCTCAAACCTACGTTTAAATTAATCCAGATTATTTTCAATTTAAAACACATCGAGTTAAAACTAAAACTCTACAGTATGTTTCTTGAGCATTTTTAGCAGGGTACGAACAAACGTAACAAAGTGTATAAGCCATTGCTACTTTTGCTTATAGAAGCTTAATTCATTAGGAACTCTTCCGAAATTTGGGTCCTCAGAGCGTTTTAACCAAGCACTTAGAATTATATTTATTAATCTATACAGTTAGGCAATGGCCAGGAATATTTTAAATATTTCTTTAAAAACTTACTAAAATGTGATTAAACTTAGCAATTGTATATTTTATATAATAACAAACATTTTGGTATGAACATTTTGGTTTCTCGCCCAGGGGAGGGTCCACGATGGAAGTCTTGAAATTCTTAAACGTAAGCATACACCATTTAATAACTCATTTTAAAGGGGTTTAAAATGGATTACAACATTACAAACCCGGTTGCAAAAGGATAACCCGACAGGTCTACGGCTTCAAGATTTCAATATTTAATACTAAAATGTAGTGAAAAGTATAGAATAGTGGTAATAACACCGAAATTATCGTGCAGAACATTAAAATTTGAATTAATTTATAATCTATGGAAACCAACAATATTTCGTTATTTATAATATTTTCGCGATCCTAGAGGACGGCGCTAGGTGGAAGTCGTGAAATCCCTTAAGGTATAAGCATACCTCGCGTTATACAGCATTTTGAAGGTCTTTGAAAGTAGAAAACAACAGTGGAAACCCAGCTGTTAGAGATGGGTTCAACCAAAAGCGCTTCAAATATTTTAAATAGGACATAATTCAACGTGATAATTTCTTTATCCAGCTGAAGCTATACGAGTTGTTTCAACCTTTTGCTACCGGATTTGTACTGTTGTGTTCTACTTTCAAAGATCTTTAAAATGAGGTATAGCTTGAGGTATGCTTACCTTAAAAAGTTTCAAGACTTCCAACAAGGGCCATCCCGTAAATATGCCTAAAATTATTAATAACAAATATTAATAATTTCTATGGAAAATTAATAAATGCAACTTTTATTATTATCCTTCTATATAGTTTCCCAATTATTACATTGTTTCAGACTTCTTCCAAAATTTTAGAAGTAAAATAATATAGTTTATGATAAAATTGAACTTCTGCTTAGATAATTCTTTTACAAAAGTGTTTATGGCGTTGTAGTCTATTTCAAAGATCTTTAAAATGAGGTACATATCGGGGCATGTTTACCCTTAAGAATTTAAAAACTTCTATTGTAGACCGTTCCCTGCGCATGCAACCATGCAACATCCAGATGGTCATTTACATCTGGATGTTTTTCATTGTGTCAAATACACAATTGTAAAGTTTAATTTATCTTATTAGTATTTAAAGATATATTAAACATATTCCAGACTTTTTCATAACCCTATTTAATAATAGGCAATGGGTTTTCTTTTTTCGGAGTCATAACTCGATAACAGCTGGACAGATTTTAACGTTTCAGGTGTCAAATTAAATACATTGATATGTAGACTTGTGAATAAGCCTCAGAAGTTTTATAAACACCTGTTAAAATGATGAATACATTATATAGTTACTATATTTTTCACTTGAGTACTGTAAAGGACTAACATTTTGAAACAGTGGCACTATCCTTCGACTCCAGACTAAACTCACTTTTCTTTGTTTATAACTAAACATATGAACAAGTTTAAAAATAGTTCCTATGGTCAACCAAAGATTAAAGTGACTGCAAGCGAAGCTGTAACCGAGTTATCTAGTGATTCTCATTTTCCTGAGACTGCAAACGCAATCAAAGAAACAAATAATAAGACTGTAAATGTAAAATTATGTATAAATTAAATCGACTTCAGTTTAAAAAAGAATTACCTTCTTTCATACAAAGAAAAAGGATATGGAAACGCCAAATAACTTGTTGGGATTTGGATTTTTTTCACTTAGTAAACGAAGAGACGATCTTACTTGCTTGAGTGAACCGCCTGTTGACAGTTACACAACAGGGCAATAGGGGTTTCACTCGCTGGAACCTGGCTATAACACTTCCACCAAGCTTGTAAAGTTATTCTATTGCGTGATTCGGTGTAAATGGTCAAAGTGTACAAGCGAAATAAACATCTAAAAGCTAATAAACATTTTACCCTTTTTACCCACGGGGGGATTCCAGTTACAGAATTGATTTATTTACTAATACAATAGTAACCTTAAATTATAGCTAACGGTTACAGTGGCACAGGTAAAATATAAAGAAGTTTAAATTACAAAAAAAACACTATTACTAAATTGAATACTATTATTAAATTATAGTGTAAATGTAAAACAGGAAAAATAGTATCCTGTAAGTTTTATTTAAACGAAACATTCAAATTAATTTACGCCTTCTATCAGATAACGTATTGTCTAAAGGATTATCATAATCTAATTAAAAAATTAATGTTTCGCTCTTTGACTCACAGACCTACAGTGGTCTTGGTGCCGAGAGATTTATAGCTGATTCTGAGAATAACTGGTGCGCTGAATCCAAATTTGGCATTATTTTCCTCTATCAGTTTTATTTTTTGAGATATATAAATGGCGTGACTTACCTCTTAACAAATAATTACTGGAATACATATGCAGGTTAGTAACAGTTGAAAATTCTTGTTAGAATTCTTTACATAAAACATTTTAAATCGATTAAAACCATAAAAACGCACACATTATTTAAATACTCACTTTGTAGCTACAATTAACTTGTTCGTTTTTTCAAAAGGAATCAATTACATTTTAAAGAGACTCTATTTCACGCTTCGGAAACTTCTTTTGCGTGAATTTCTTACATGTTTCTTCGTACAGTCTCGTTTTAGGTTCCAATGGTAATCTGCCATCATGTTGGTATCCCATTTTCCTTGGTAGCGGTCCTCCATAGTTTTTTTATCTTGATGAAATCGTACATTTTGCTCTTCACTCAACAACCTAAATTGTGTGGGAAATGCTCCAAATGGCTCTGTAAGAAGTGGACTTCAACGTTCATATTACATCCAAGGGTTGGAAGTTAGTGAGAATGTTGTTCACTAGCTCAACATGAATTATATTGTGTACGTCTTCATTGAGCAACAATATATCTGTGAAGAAATTAATGCGTGCAATAATGGAATTAAACGTTATTGAATTTTCTTTATCTGTTAATTTTAAGGTGTAATTATATACTTACTATTAAATCTTGGTTTGTATAGTATATTCATTTTATTCGAACTTATTTTTCTGCCCATTTCCGTATAAAATGTATAATACAAGAGTCTGCAAAGCTTCGCTGGGTCCTTTACAGTTTGTTTGATGAGCTCTCTCTAACAGAACTTAACGGTATTTTTTTAACTATACAGATAAGTTATTAGCATACTTTATAATTTGCTGGATGTCATCAAAAGGATTAAAAATATTGTATACGGTTTAAGATTTGTTTTGTTAGCTATGAGGTTAATGATGTTTGTTAAGCTTTAGAATTGGTAAGTCAAAAATAAAAAAGACGGTTTGAAAAATGCATTTCTTCTCATACTAAGCGTGAAAATGGGCCAAAGGTTCATTCTCACGGACACTCAATATCTCTTTATTGTCTTTTACTTTCTCCCCCATATACTTAGTATATGGAGAAAGTATTGTTTTCATAAAAAATTTCGAATTTGAGTTGTTAGTGGATATATTCGTTTTAGTGCTCCCTTAATCCAAAAAAGTGGTTTTGGAGTGGTGCCTGTCCTTCCGTCAGTGTACGCATGGATGTATGTAAACAAAGCTAGAGACAACGCCATCTGTCCGATGTTTATGATATTTGGCAAGCAGGTATAAAACCATGATATCTCCAGAAATTCCTTTCATTTTTTGGAATTTTTTGTTTTTAAGGGTATTTACTCTATAAAACCCGTAAAAACTACAAAAATACAAAATTACAAACTTTAAAAATTTTTGATACAAATTTCATGTTTTTTTGTGCTTAAGATGTGAACAAAATGGCACTACCCGCGTGTCTATAAAAATATAGGCTCAGAGGTTATGGGAGTATAAGTGTTATAAAATTCAAGCTTTTAAAATTTCACAAAATCTTTCACTTCTAAAGAAAATACACCTGTAACCATTAAATTTGACTCAGAAAAATAAATAAACCAGTATTTTGAATTATTATTCTACGTTAACTGGTTGCGGGGATAATTGATATTTTATTTTGGCCGTAAACCAGTACGTTTGTCCTATGTTACTTATGGCAAATGAGTAGCTGAAGATGGCGAAGCGCCGAAACCATGGTCCTGCATTAAAAAGGTTAGTGCGTTCGACGGAATCCATGAGTGGTGATGAGCTTATGGCAAATATTTAAAAACCGATATCTCCGTTGATTAATAACCGAGTCTGATAAAATTTTGAGCGTATTTGTGAGAAAATTAATAGTTATACAAGCTTTATTTCGTTATATAAGTTTTCTGGTTTTCTGTTATGTGTCAGTTTCCTGATACAATTTATTTGTATGTACACTTGACACATTAAATCTTGAACCCTGGCCTACTCCATAGCTGGAGCTGTCAGATATTGTTTATTTTCAATGAAACATTGTAGGTATGGTTGCTGTGACGGAGGTTTTATTAGTTAATTAATAAAAAACTAATAATAATACCTTTGTAAAATTTCACAATTTTTTAAGACTAAGACAATTTTTTAAGTTCTAAGACACTAGCCTATTACAAATAACTGAAATAGTTAAATAAGGGTACTTATAAGTCGTGATGAAAATCACTGAAATTGTTTTATATTTTTAAAGTAAATGTTCCATACAAAGGCTTAGACAGCGTCGCAGCTCCGCCGGATACCTCCTCCCCCGAGGGACGTGTTATCTCAACCTTGTCTCTTCATTCCCACATTCTCTCTTCTTTTATGGAACCTAAAGATTTCTATCACAAAGCGAATGATAAGAAAATCCACTTGATTTGTTTGTAATATGCAAATAAAAAAATAACCTCAGAACATTTGGATTTTCAAACATACGTACATAAACAAGTTAGTATTGGAAAGTTAGGGATTAAACACACTTTTTCAATTTTAGATGAGGGTCAGGCTTAGTAGTTTCCATGGACATGCATTGCAGCTATTCCGCTTTTTATTTACCCTCAAGGTTACGGCATTATTACTTAGTAAATCGCCATTGTGTTTGGCGGGATTCGAACCTGGGACCCTAGAGACCGTCCAGCGCTCTACCACTACACCAGGCCGCTCCCAACCACACTTTTAATTGACATGGTGCTATTTGGTATCAGCAATTTATTTTAAATTGCTAGGTGAACTATTTTATTTTATTACCTTAATAACTAAATTAAATTGTTGTACGTAGAATATTTTTATTAAAATAACTCCTTGTAAAGGGATTAATCCTTTAAAAGGACGGATCCTTATAATTCCTTCTGTTTTAAAGGATTTTGAAATAAAAAACGCAAAAACGAAATACTAATTAAAACTCTAAGGGACTGAAAAAAATTGTTTGATTAGAAATGACATTGTCTTCTTATGTAAGGGCAAATTTTGCTATTGAAAACTAATAGGAGGTCACTTATTTTAAAGGGCTTACTGTAAAATAAGTACGTTTTAAGAATGCAAATAAAAATAATGTTGAATAAAAAAATTGTGATTGACATTTAAATTGGAGATATAAGAAGAGGTTGGTCGTTCAAAAGAGTGTTCACTCCACGGATACGACAGAAGTGTCAGGGGCAGGAAGATCTGTCTCAGCTAATTGATATTTTTGTGTCAATTTGAAAACCCTACATAACCAGGCCCGGAAAAGCTGTTTGGGTTGTTGCTAATTAGTACTTCAGTTATAATATTAGTGGTGTTGAGATGAGTCTTTGTTAGGGACTTTTACATTATATGTCTTAAACACAAAACTCCTCAGCAGCGTTGTCCGATCCTAACAAGACTTGGAACAGACACGTAAATAAGTAATAACTCAGACGACCTGGAAAATCTACCTCACTTAGAAAAATAAATGATTCCGATTCGACACTAACTGATGTGGTTTCGATCTGTCGGTGATTGCGCTTTTTGATTAAGCTTGAAAACAAACAATACCGTAGTGTGAATCGTTACACTATGTTAATTGGTAGCTAAGATACTGATAGTAGTCAACACAGATCTTCGTTTACTGTAAATCTCATAGGAACCAAGAATAACTTCACCTCTAGCTAGTTTACCTCTTATGATATTTTATTGATAAAGTAAGTTTATGATATTAGATTCACGTAGGTAAGATGTACTGGACATTATCCTAAAAATTTTCTTTGCTCCAGAAATTTTCACTTCACAAGTTATCCGTTGAAAATGGGATGGAGATGAGAGCCACATTGAGGGAGTGAGAGGGAGGGAGACACTTGGAATGTGTTGAGAGTTCCACTGACTCTAATCCTCAGGAGGCCTATTCTATTGTATCCAGGAAATCAAATTTTCAGTTTTCAATTGTTATGTATGTTGGATGAATTTCAAGATTAGGTATTTATAAATTTTCTCTAGCTTATATGTAGATAATCGTGCTACTAATTGTGATTTATATCTAGCTCCCTTAGAGTAAAACAAAAACAATCAAATATTTACTACTTTGCAATTATAAGTTACAATGTCCTAAGTTCCTAAGAAAATTAGACATCTAGAAAAACTATCGTTTCGTAAAAACATGTAATCCAAACTATACGATATGTCTGCTTGGTTTTCTGGTTACACAAGTCTTTTAGATTATCATAACTGAATGTACTGAATTTAACAGTCAATGAATACCTGTAGCTAACATAAACAAGATTAAAAGGTTTTCCACAAAACAATCAAATCATGGCAAAAAATATAAAAACAAAAATCAATTTTAACATCAAATGCTTAGCGTTAAAGTTTTATTACGTAAGATTAAAACAAAAATAAATTTGCAAAAGAGAAGTACAAAACCTATGGATAATAAATAATGTGACTTTCGCTAAGCGAAGTTATTTAGAAAACTGATGGTATTTTAAGCAGTTAAAAAGGACAACACCTATGGATAATAAATAGCGTGACTTTCGCTAAGCAAATTTATTAAGAAAACTCATAGTATTTTAAGCAGTTAAAAGTACCATAGGCTGTAACGAATTTAAAATGAGAAAATACTTTTTAACAGCAGATAATACGGGTTCCAATTTAACAATCACAACAAACTGTCCGTTCAGTTTATACTTCGCTCACAGCCGGTGCGTGGGATTGATTTTTAATTAATATTTATGTAACAGGAGTCCCAAATTATCATCAGACAGTTATTTAGGTCTGATGGCTCAGTCAAGTTAAACATAACTTAGTGACCGGCGTGACTTAGTGAGTCGGTGGCGCAGTTGGTAGCGTACTCGGCCCCGGTTCTGTGACGGCAGCGTCGCAGGATCGAGTCCCGATGATGCAGCATACTTTTAGCAGTACTGTTCATCCTTGTACTGTACCGGCTCACTCCTTGGGTTTGGTTGATAACTTCCACGCACAGGCCTGAGGCCCATGTGGGGGGCAAATGCAAGGTAAAAAGAGGCCGCCACCCTCTTTATAAAAAGACAAAAAAGATAAACATTTAATGCAAACCATATTAAAAGGCGAACTACAGTACCTATAATGCCATTGAAAGTTTTAATTTAAATAATCTATTTGATAATGTTGAAATTTATTGGGCTTAAAGAGCACTAAAAAATTTGTTATGTCTCTAAAGAGTCCTGGAAGGTGTTGCTTCGGTATGCTGTATATTACTTCGAGGTAGGTGATCAACCCGTTTTTAGTACAAAAACCAAACCTACGCCGAATTTTCTAATATCCTTATGTTATATAATTTTATATTAATAATTTATCAATATATATACTATACACTATATACATATAAATAGTTATCGTGTATTGAATAATTAATTTATATCAGTAGTTGACAAGGCCGGTTCCGGTAACATGAGGGGTATGACTAGTCCAGCCTCAGAACGCGCCCCATAAAGGCGCGCCGGCTTTAACGTTTGACTTAGAAATGGCAATCTCATGAATGTCATGTAATTCTTTAAATACACCCCATCAACACGGTTATTGTCACCGATCTCTTTGGATCGATTTCTTTTTTAATTGAGTTGAAAATGGTTAGCAAAGGCTGTTACTTTACTCGAATGTATAAGACCCGCCGTTTTAGCGGGTCTACCTTGAGCAAATGTATTAGCTAAATGTGGTATAATTGTAACAAGTTCTAATGCGGGCAGAACTGATCGTTCACCCTCTGCATGAATACGTTCGTAATTTGAGACCTGTCTTGCAGGTGTTAAAAATTACGTTATCTCTTAACCCCGTAAAATCGACGGGGTTAACAACTATGCACTTTGAAGCTTTTTTTGTTCGAAAAGGTGAAGGTTCAAAACTGGGTCTCACCTAAATCTGGTGTATTTCAGCATTTTTAGTTCAAGTATTAAATTTAAAAAATAAAAATATTGATCCCCATCTGGTAGGCGGGTCTAACAGCTAAAATTAAAAATGTTTAATCCAAGTCTAACATTTGCTCATTACAAGCTCAAGTTAGGCCTCTAAAAGTGTAATAAATATGCACGTCTAGGCATATTTATTGTTCGATAAGGGTCGAAACCCAAATTGTTCGCAACTGAATCAGTAAAAAAATGTGCTATGTATAAGCCTTTTAGTGGTTGGTGGAGTTAACAGGTGATGTTAGAAAATATCAAGTCAACCTTCAGCTCAATACAATCTCAAGATAGCCCTTCATAAGTTAGGCCCATTCCGGGTCTCAACCTATTCCCGATATTTATTGTCAACCAATGCCTTCGATTGACACTGTCAATGTCACCAGTCAAATGTCACCACATCACGCTCATCTAATGCACGTCGACTTCGACCTTTATGAGATCGTTAAAGTATGTCATTATATTAAAATATGTTATATTAAAATATTTAAAATATGTAATATAGTCTTCTATTCAAAATACAAAAAATTAATATTAAAAATATTCAAAATATTCAAATAAATATTATATTAAAAAATGTATGTTGGTATATTAAAATATACTTTGAAGTGCGTCTGACACACATTAACAATGATTCTTATAACTTCCTTAATGTGTGTTGACGATGGATGGCATGAATTAGAAAAGTGTTACTATCTAGTTGTGTTAAAAAAAAACAAAAAAGAACAATTTATCTTCTATTGAAAAATACCATATTCTTTCTCCTCTCTGATGCCAATCCCAATGTCATTATTGGTGACGGAGGTTCGATTCCCATAACCATTTCCGTTTCGCCCACATTGCTGTCCCTGTAGCTAAAGCCAATGGCCTCTCAGGCCCCCTGTACAGGCTAGCATCGGGTGCTATAACACATTTGAATACCTTGTCCTGCAGCACTTAGTCCGCTTATCATCTATCTTCCGCTCTCTTATGTTTACTATCAATCAATCAATAAATCAATTAATTATTTATTTGGTCATTCGACTTTACAGTAATAAGCTACGTCAAAATTACAACTAAGTGGTTTCTTCATAAATTATAAAGTACATTTCTTACATAACACAACACCATGCAGCAAATTAAAATAGACACACCATGCATATGCATGAAAAAACTTAAGTTAAAAGAAAACACATCCAGACAAAAAAGGTAGAAAATTAAAGCACGCCATGCAAACTGAATACAATACCTAGATACATACACTAAAGTGCACATCAAAGAATTCATTCAATTAATAAAATAGATTTTCTAAAAGCCAATTTTTAACAATTTTTTTTAGGAAAGGTAGCAACTTCCTAACTGATGTGGGTAGGTTGTTAAAATACTTAATACCTGTAACAGAAAAGCAGTTACTGATTTCTGTGCCTATGGTTTTCAATAAAAATATTGGTTTGATTCCTAGTCTCATACTATGTATTTGATGGTTTCTTAACATCATGTGTTCATTGGACTTGATCTTATATTGGCAGAAAAATGGTCAACCGTGATCAAGGTGCTGGGCTTTTTTCTGCAAAAGCAGAATCTAGTGAACTTTGGAAGAAAGGCCCCACAGTCTTGTGCCATTCATAATGATCGAATGCAAGAAAAGTTGGACTTCACGGATGAAGTCCCCAGGCAAGTCAATACACCGTCTTCTCAGCAGAAAAACCACTCTACTGAGCCTACTGCACGAAGACTCAACATGGTCGTTCCAGTTCAAATGAGAGTCCAGAGTGAAGGCCAGCAGTTTTACAGGCGCATGACTTTCGGATACCTGCTCCAGACTAAAAGTGCTAGCCTGCGTTTTGGGCTCATTAAATACAAGTTTGTTGTTACTAAACCAAAATGATCCAAAGTCAGTTAGAATGTTAGGGAGTGACGAGTTTGTGTTTGATTTTGTGTTAGACATTGGTGAGTTTGATATTTTAGATATGTTTTATGATGATGATTTAGAAATAAATGACAATCTAGACGATGACTGGACGCCTGAGGGGGACCGTATTACCCGTAAAAAATCAGTCTCGTAAACATTGACTTTTAAAGATTAAAAAATATAATTTATTTTTTTACAAGAGTGGACTTATTAAAGTCCTTGTGCGGTCCTAGTCCTAGTATGGGACTGTTTATTTACACAATAGTTTTAGTTTGTGATGCGTCCTGGGGCAGGACTAGCCGTATTATATAGTAGTCCTTGTTTGGGACTGTTTATTTACACAACTGTCCTAAAATGGGACTAGTCATAGTATGGGACTAGTTACTTTGTACACTAGTCCTAGTTTAGGACGCGTCCTGGGGCAGGACTCGTCGTATTACACAGTAGTCCTAGTTTGGGACGTCCTATTTTTGGACTAGTCCTAATATGAGACGTCCTAATTTGGGACTAGTCCTTGTTTGGGACGTTCTAGTTTGGGACTAGTTCTAATACGGGACGCGTCCTGAGGCAGGACTACTCATACCCCCCATGCCGCTTATGTTACCGAAACCGTCCTTGACAACTACTTATATCCATGATTATTAAGTTTAAGCTATGTAGCTGAAGGAAAGAGTAAAGCGTGAAAACACGTTTTCATACTTTGTATAATTAGGCGCTCTATAACTAATGAAATACATATTTGTGCCCATGAAAGCAGAAACGCCAATATGACATTCTTGAAAGGCAAAAACAAAAACAAAAACAAAGCAATAAAATACATCCAAGTTTGTGGGAGGGCAGAATCGTCTTCCAAAACAATAAAATACATCAGAGTTCGGGGGTACAGTCACCCTCTAGAGGACGAACATCGAGCTGTAACGGCCGTGGAAGTTTGGCCGCTTGGGGCCGCCGAGATAATGAACTTCCTATATAATGAACCTCGTTTGTTACTTTGCCGATCTAAGGTTTCTTTGAAACTGAAATTCATTGTTTAAACTTTTTTCAATTTGAATACTTTTAAATTATTACTCAAAATAGTGTCAACTACGTCAAAGGAATTATATGTCTTTACATGTCATTATCTTTGATTTTTAAAGTGTCAAATAATTTATTTCTTGAAAAAGAGCATGATCAGTTGCGCGTTGAACGTTTAAAGAGAATTAAGAATAAACTAGGGCGTTTCAAAACGTTCAGGTTAGGTTAGGCTACGTAAGATTAGGTCAAGTCAGGTTAAGTAAGGTTCGGAAGTTAAGGCCGGGTTAGGCTAGGTCTAACTAGGTTAGACTAGGTTAGGCTAAGTATAATGTAGGTAGTTTAGGTTAGGTCAGATCAGATCAGGTCAGGTAAGGTAAGGTGAGGTTAGGTTTGATTTAGTCTGGTTTAGGTCAATCGTTATACCGGCTATGTTACGTGTCACGGCCTCATACCCCGGCCTTTTTTAAACGTACCCGGGTCCAATACCAAACAGTATACCGTTTATCTATGCATTAAAACATTAGTCTATGTTAACAGCATAACCGGCACTAGGTCTGGCCTTTTTGGATTTTAATATGTTTCTCGTTGTGTAGTTAATTCCTTCTATGATGCGTTATGGTTCCTGATACTAGGTTTTCTTTGTTTGCAACCTGTTCCTAAAAATAACTGAGACAGGAACGTATTGTGACGTCATAGGAAGAGGAAGAGAAGTGCGCGATACCTACACACGTCGGATATGTGAATAACAAATGATAGAATAAATTACATTATTTTTTAACAATGAAGACTTTTTATAGGTAAAAACCGGTTTACAAACAAATATATAACTAAACCTCCTTTGATTTAAAACTCCGCGTCCAGTCGGCACGTAAGGATCGAGCGAGTGATATCAGCTTTACACTGAACTTGGACCTGTTCCTTTAACAATACCATTCGTTCTTTCTTACTTTTATTCATAAAGAAAAAGAAAGTGAAACCTGTGCACCTATTATTATGGGATTTGTGTACGAAAAAATTTTGTAGAAAAAAAAAGTACATCAATAATATATATGCTCTATTACGCCTCGACAGAAATTGACTAACATTATTACTAAGGGATTTATAATTAAAATGCATTAATATAATGGAGATAACATTTTCTCATATTTGTCATATCAATTTGTTCGATTTGTTACACATATAAAAATGCTAATTCTGTTTGTTAGCTTTTTTAAACCCATCTAACAGAACTTAAAGTAGAATTGTATAATGGGTAAATTTTATTAGGCAAAGGATAATGATTGTATTATGGTAAGTTTTATATGTTGTTGTGACTCGAAACAGACAGTTGCGCTGGATCGATGCTGTTAAGTATAATTGAGTTCTGATTTAGCTGAAGATACATAAATACTTAACCACTACATTTATTCTAAGTGTCAATATATTTTACGATTGTACTACAGCAACACACTATAAATTTAAAATACCCCCGTTGCAGCAGACCTGCATACTCAGCTTATTTCAAATTCTTAAAACATATTTCAATCCAACATGGCAATATATGACAAGTTTATGTAAGTTTAATAAGAATAACAATGGAATTGAGTATGCAGGCTGCAAAAACTTAAATATTGGTGACTCATCTAGATTAAGCCACATACGAAACTTTATTAAGATGTGTTGAGAAATAAGCGATATTTAAAAATTTACTTAATTACCTTAAGGTTAACATAGGGATAACGTACTATGTTTACCACTTTCAATATATCGGTAACCAATGAACATAGAACAATGATTTTAGATACCTAATTGTTCCTGAGCTGAATTCAATGGTGCTAACAACAATTGGATTTATTAGCTAATTTCCCCTCTAGGGAAGAAGCTGTTACCGTAGGTCTCATGGTAAGACTTAAGACCCAGACCATGATAACTTTTCGTTTTGGGGTCCCCAGAAGCAAAAAACACAGTTCGTTTAAATTTATAAATATATATGTTATTTATAAATTTAGGTAAAGCTAATTGTTCGTTTAATTTGTGTTAATGTTCGGTTAGGCTGGCAACATGTATTGATGTATTGCACTATCGACTGGTTAAATTTGAGTTTCTCGACTGAAAAAATGCAACAATGAACTACGATCCTTTAATCCATAGTAACGATAGATTACTTCTCGCCAGCTGCCAAGTTGATAACCTCCATCGACATAAAGCACAGTTCGTGCATTATAAGGGCTATGGCTGAGTCAGCTAGTTGCCAGGTGCGGGGAAGAGGGGGGACCGAAAAGATTTGTCCTAAACACCACTGCTTGTCAAACGTGTTTAACATATGTTAAAAATATCATATGATAGCGTAGTAGCGTAGTGGGTATAATGGTTTAATTATATTAAATAATTATAAGAGATAGTAATTTCTCAGAACATATTTTTTATTCAAGCATATTTAGATCACAACATTATAATAATAAATCTGTCTCCAAGACAACATAAAATTTAAACATAACTAAATGACAGAACTCAATAAAATCAGCTGACAATTAATTATATAACATCCCCTTTTCTTAGATCAAATTTATTTATATAACACGAAGTCTGAAAATCTGTTTGGACTTTTAATGGTTCTCTTTGGCCGAGTCGTCATCTGCTTGTTACTGCCTGTACTGCTTGTTTGTGTTCGTGTTGGGTTTGCATTTATTGCCTTTGGGTGTATTTCACTGGTTATCCTATTTTGGTCTGGCTTGATAAAGATTTCATTTCTTCGATAAATAGCTCCATCTTGGTTTTTTACTTGGTACGATCTGTTTCCGGTATCCTTAACTATTTCACCCTTTGCCCATTTGTTTACTTCAGGTTTCTTCTTATACCACACTTGTTCGCCAATACATAATGGTCTCCGGTTTACTGTTCCTCTGTTATAGTATTTTGCTGCTATTTGTCGATTTTGCTTAAGTTTGTTCTCAACTTCTTCGGTCTTGATTATTTCTTGATATTTGTTCATATTTGGTACTTGGCACCTCAGCCATCTGCACGTCATTCTCTTGGCAGGACTCATGTTTGTCTTATTTGGTGTGTTTCTAAATACTAAAAGCATTTTGTAGAAGTCTTCATTTTCTTCTATACTTTTCTTTATTAGTGTTTTAGCAATCTTTACTGATGATTCCGCTTTTCCATTGCTTTGTGGGTAATGTGGACTAGACATTACATGTGTAAATTCCCATTCTTCACTGAATTTCTGAAATTCACTTGAATTGAAGTTTGTGGCACCAACCGTTATTACTTTTATAGGTATCCCATATCTGCTGAAATTACGCTTACAAATTAGAATAGTTGTTCTTGATGTCAAGTCCATAACTTCGTCGATTTCAAAGAAATCTGAGTAGTGTCTGTTGTAACCAAAAATCTTCTGTTCTTGTTTTTTATATTTACTTCGAAAACGTCCAAGCTAATAACTTCAAAGGGAAATTTAGGAATGTCATGTGACCTCATTTCAACGTGCTTTTGATATGATGCTAATCTATTACAAACTTCACAGTTTCTTACAGTATCTTCTATTTCATTTAACATATTTGGCCAAAATAAAGCTTCCTTTGCAAATTTCTTAGTTGCTTCAATACCCATGTGACCACTGTGAATTTTTCGTAAGAATTCCTTCCGTAATGATCTGGGGACTAGCATTTGATTACCTTTCATAATAATATCTCCTTCGATTGACAAGTCCATTCTGTAGTTCCAGAAGCATTTAAGGTCATTAGGAAGTAAGTTTTGTTTTTCTGGCCATTCCTTTAGTACTTGATCTTTCAGTTTTATTAACTGCTCGTCGGTTTGTGTTTCATTCATAAATGTTGTGATTGATTCGTCACTAACTTTCATGATTTTGTCTTCCATATAGTTAACTCCACTCTTAAGTTCATTAATTCTGCTTATTTCATCAAAACTGTTCGTTGTTTAAGTGATTTCATAGATGTCGATTTGCTTTTCTTGGTTTTGTATACTTTCTGGAGCTCTTGAAAGTGTGTCTGCTAAATACATTTCTTTCCCTGACTTGTACTTGATAATAATGTTATATCTTTGTAGACTTAAAATCATCGTTTGAAGCCTTTTTGGTGATTTAAGAAGAGGTTTTTTGAAAATACTAACCAGTGGGCTATGATCTGTTTCCATCGCTGTTGAAATTCCAAATGGTAGTCGCAAATAACGGAACTTTCCAAAAGGTGTCCAAAATGCAGTCAATTTACTGCTCTGTTCACTTAGCTGTATCATCCAGAATCCTTTCTTAGCATCCAAAGTAGAAAACACTTTTGCCTTATTTAGTTCAGGTAACATTTCATCGAGAGTCGGTAGCTGCTGTTTCGTATCTTTCAGTGCTTTGTTGAGGTGAGTTGGGTCGAGACATATTCTTAATTTATCATTTTTCTTTACTATTGTTATGTTACTAATCCAATCAGTGTACCTTGGGTCTTCAATTATAACCCCTTGTTTAACCATTTCTTGTAACTCTTTCTTCAAGTCCTCTCTAAGAGCAATAGGCATACGTCTTGGGCTCTGTTTTACTGGTGGTACATTTTTAGTAATTTCTAAGTCTACCTCACCACTTATTCTACCAAGTCCCTCAAATACACAGCCGTACTCATCTATAATGTTTTTAGTGCTGGCTGGGATAATATTCTGTGTATTTCCGACATTTCCAACCATATTACAGTATTGAATTAACTTAAGTGTTTCGCACGCTTTTGCTGATAACATTGGGCAGTGGTCATATTCCACTACAACAAATTTTAATGTGAAGAGTTTGTTCTTTCTTCTAACCTTCAGATCGATTGTACCCTTAGATTTAATTTCGGTTCCCCCAAAAGCTTTCAAAATAGGAGCTGTGCCCTTATTTAAAAATATCTCCTCTGTGTCCAGTATTTTCTTTAATGTACATTCGCCTATGATATTACATGACGCACCGGTGTCTAACTGAAAACTGACATCTTTCTTCTTGCTGTTTGCATTAATGACCTGAAGAGTACAGAATACTCCTTTGTCTTCTTTGTGCTCTATTTTCAGTACAGGTACATCTTTATCGTCTTCTTCTTCTTTTTCATGAATTAATTCTTTAATTCTTCCTCTATACTTGCAGACATGTGCAAAATGCCCAGATTTGTTGCACTTGTAACACACTTTTCCACTAGCAGGACAATCTTCTTTGTTTTTGTGCCAATCACTGCCGCAAAACGAACACTGTCTCTTCTTAATTTCTGAATTATTTTGTGTAGGTTTCCATTTAAGTTTGTTGATTTCATTTGGACCACTTTGTATTTTGCTCAGTTGTTGTTTCATCTCTTCATTACTTATGCATATTTGAATAGCATCATTCAGATCTACTGATTTACTCATCCACAATCTTTCCCTCATATTAACGTCTTTTATTGAACAAATTATTTTGTCCAACATTAGTTCCTCTTCCATATTCCTGTATGAACAAACTTTTACCTGTGATTTCAACCTTAAAAAATAATCTTTAATAATGTTCGTTGTCCTCTTGTGTCATACAGTTGAATAAATATCGTTCATACCTTATATTGGTTTCGGGACTCAGTTTTTTTATTAATATGTCGAAAATACTTTCAATTGTTTCGTTATTTATATTTTCTACGACCTTGTAGATAATTGTACTCGCTGCATCCCCAATAATTGACATTAACGTTGATACTTGAACACTATTTTCTTCTTGCTTTAGGCCAGTTGAAATTGCGTAGTTATCAAACATCTTCTTAAAAAACTCAATATTTTCTTTCATGTTTCCATCTAGTTTTAGTGGACTAGGCAATGGTATGTGCCTAGCAATTCTGACTGTACTCACATTTTCTGAATTATTCAATAAAATAAATCACATTTTTGACTTTTTATTTCCTTTTTCAATCGCTCATTTTCTTCTCGCAAAGTAGCTAACTTTTCGTTAACTATCTTGTCAATTATATCTTCTAATTCTTCCTTATTACTCATTATGAATTATTGTCTAATTACTCGTAGTAACAAATTTTTTTAAATAACCTGACACCATAGTTTAATTATATTAAATAATCATAAGAGATAGTAATTTCTCAGAACATATTTTTATTTAGATCACAACATTATATAATAAATCTGTCTCAAAGACAACATAAAATTTAAACATAACTAAATGACAGAACTCATTAAAATCAGCTGACAATTAATTATATAACAGCCAGGTATATAGTGGGTATATTGCGCGAACTGAACACACAATGGCGTTTTCCTGCGTCGTAAAATGAACAGCTGACATCCTTAATATCACCTGATTATTTTATCCATAAGGTGGAGAGACCTTATTCCACTCCGCAACACGTTATAAAAAATGCAGTTTTCGCAAAAGTATAGTATAACGATAAACCTTTGTATTATTTCTTGAGTTTGGTCTTTGTTGAGTTAGTTCCCTACTTCATACTTATACAAAGAAACTATTTCCATGGCCTGGCATCATCCCTCAGGTGGTCTTCAAGGGAAAGGGAACATGGGATCAAAAAATAAATTTAGTTTACAAACTAAATTATGTTGCAATTAGTAGCGTCATGCTAAATGTAAAATTACTTCCAAAGTGTGAGGTTTATCTCTGCATACATTAAATACAATTCGATAAGACTTGGGCTTTATTTGAGTCTTTTCAGCTGTTTTGACACAGGTTAAACCATAATCAGCAGCGGTTCAGAGTTACACGAGTGGCCATGTTTGACTAACGGAGGCAATTAACTCCGTGTGTTACAGGACAATATAATTGACGCAGGGGCTTAGTCCAGTTTAGCTAATACAACCTTAGCAACACTGGATGTCGGACTAAATATTATGTCGTGCAACAATTTGTATTCTTTTATAACAACTATACAAATCTAGATAATAGAGAAATCAAAACAGTGACTATCGCCACGTTATCAGAACTAAACATATATGAGTTATATTTATTCCTATATTTTTACTGTTCAAGTGCTTTTGTGCAATTACTTGGTAGGCTCACAATTTATTATTAACTGATGAATAAATAAATCATGTAATAAATTCATTACATTCGTACATATTTTAAATTTAGAGTTGACAAAAAATAGTTAACATTACTTTTACAAAAAAATTATTATACATTTATTATATATGACACTTCCAGATACCTGCGGCTTCGCCCGCTAAAAGGATACCTATTTTATTTTTCATGAGAGTGGGGTGTAACCCGGGATATACAACTGGTACATGAGAGTGGGGTGCAACCCGGGATATACAACTGGTGCATGAGAGTGGGGTGTAACCCGGGATATACAACTGGTACATGAGAGTGGGGTGTAACCCGGGATATACAACTGGTGCATGAGAGTGGGGTGTAACCCGGGATATACAACTGGTGCATGAGAGTGGGGTGTAACCCGGTATATACAACTGGTACATGAGAGTGGGGTGTAACCCGGGATATACAACTGGTGCATGACAGTGGGGTGTAACCCGGGATATACAACTGGTGCATGAGAGTGGGGTGTAACCCAGTATATACAACTGGTGCATGAGAGTGGGGTGTAACCCGGGATATACAACTGGTGCATGAGAGTGGGGTGTAACCCGGGATATACAACTGGTGCATGAGAGTGGGGTGTAACCCAGTATATACAGCTGGTTCATGAGAGTGGGGTGTAACCCGGGATATACAACTGGTGCATAAGAGAGGGGGGTAACCCGGGATATAAAGCTGATACATGAGAGTGGGGTGTAGCCCGGGATATAAAGCTGATACATGAGAATGGGGTGCAACCCGGGATATACAACTGGTACATGAGAGTGGGGTGTAACCCGGGATATACAACTGGTACATGAGAGAGGGGGGTAACCCGGGATATAAAGCTGATACATGAGAGTGGGGTGTAACCCGGGATATACAACTGGTACATGAGAGTGGGGTGTAACCCGGGATATACAACTGGTGCATGAGAGTGGGGTGTAACCCGGGATATGCAACTGGTGCATGAGAGTGGGGTGTAACCCAGTATATACAGCTGGTTCATGAGAGTGGGGTGTAACCCGGGATATACAACTGGTGCATGAGAGAGGGGGGTAACCCGGGATATAAAGCTGATACATGAGAGTGGGGTGTAGCCCGGGATATAAAGCTGATACATGAGAGTGGGGTGCAACCCGGGATATACAATTGGTACATGAGAGTGGGGTGTAACCCGGGATATACAACTGGTACATGAGAGAGGGGGGTAACCCGGGATATAAAGCTGATACATGAGAGTGGGGTGTAACCCGGGATATACAACTGGTACATGAGAGAGGGGGGTAACCCGGGATATAAAGCTGATACATGCGAGTGGGGTGTAACCCGGGATATACAACTGGTACATGAGAGTGGGGTGTAACCTGGGATATACAACTGGTGCATGAGAGTGGGGTGTAACCCGGGATATACAACTGGTGCATGAGAGTGGGGTGTAACCCAGTATATACAACTGGTACATGAGAGTGGGGTGCAACCCGGGATATAAAGCTGATACATGAGAGTGGGGTGTAACCCGGGATATCCAACTGGTACATGAGAGTGGGGTGCAACCCGCGATATAAAGCTGATACATGAGAGTAGGTTGTAACCCTGGAAACACAACTGATACATGAGAGTGAGGTGTAACCCAGGATATACAACTGGTACATGAGAGTGGGGTGCAACCCGGGATATACAACTGGTGCATGACAGTGGGGTGTAACCTGGGATATACAACTGGTACATGAGTGTGGGGTGTAACCCGGGATATACAACTGGTACATGAGAGTGAGGTGTAACCCTGGAAACACAACTGATACATGAGAGTGAGGTGTAACCCGGGATATACAACTGGTACATGAGAGTGAGGTGTAACCCGGGATATAAAGCTGATACATGAGAGTGGGGTGTAACCCGGGATATACAACTGGTACATGAGAGTGGGGTGTAACCCGGGATATACAACTGGTGCATGAGAGTGGGGTGTAACCCGGGATATACAACTGGTACATGAGAGTGGGGTGTAACCCGGGATATAAAGCTGATACATGAGAGTGGGGTGTAACCCTGGATATACAACTGATACATGTGAGTGGGGTGTAACCCGGGATATACAACTGATACATGTGAGTGGGGTGTAGGTAATACCTTTTTTACAAGGAACTTACTTCTGGTTAGGAAATTGCTATCATGAAACCACCATTAATTAAGACTCGCTAACCCCCAACCTAGTTGTGTAATCTGCTAACAAATTCATGCGACCCTCAAATTGATGTAGCCCTTCCTGAATGTTGTAGTCCCCCCTAATTACAGAATGTAGCCCTCTCATTACCTTTGTATGAATGACTGGAATAATTATAAAATGTATTTCCCCTTTAAACGCGCCTGATTAATTTCATATATTACTTCTAGTATTTTTAGTATAATGTGGGAACTTACTATAAGCATTTTAAGCTACCCAGTTAAAAATTTAACACGTGTGTTAAAAATAAGTAAGTAAAATTCGACATTGTATTCTTATCATTGTGAATGATGCATGTAAGTAATTTGTCTCGAATTAGAAACACGAGTCATTTGTTAAGTCGAGTCGAGTCTTAAAAAATACTCGCGAGTTTCGAGTTTTTTTTATTTGAGTATTTTGAATAGCAGAAGTTAAAAGTTATCATACCAAATCGTGATCACAAAAATGTAATATTTTGACGTTATTAAACTGGAAGTGTTCATAAAAGTTGAAAACAAGCCTGTTTTCAAATGAAAAGAAATTATGATTCAGGCCATCTTTTACATAACGTTCTTCATTCGGCAATAGCCAGGTTTTATTATCTATTATCAACGTCAATGCTCTAAAAAAGGTGTTGTTACCATTCAATATGGCACACTCTAGATAACAACCTTGAAACATAATGGTTCTCACTCTTTTTACCTAATTTAAAATAATATTACCTTCTAATGTAAATAGTTATAACTTCACTAAATATACCCTTTAACATGAGTATATATATCCTTAAATGTGGGTAAATGATGTGTTTATTTAAAATCAAATAATTTTTTTTTAGACAACAAATGACAAAAGGTTTCTAATGCCTTATTCTATCTTATGGACAAGGATGGATATTAGTGAAGAAGTAAAAAGAACCCAATTGTTTACGAGCTGGAAAGCTTTAATGAGTGGACATAAACAAAAAAAAAACCAATGCAACACTCGTAACACATGTAGGTGATCATCGAAGATTTTTATCGAATATACAGGGTGCCTTGCAACCCTATGAACAAACATACATAGCATTATTCCTTGGGTCAAGACAAACACATTTCACTATAGGAACATGGTCTCTGGTGCCTAGTTTTCCGTCTGTCTGTCTGTCTGTATGTGTTTTTTACAAAAAAATTCATAACTCCTAAACAGTTAGAGGTACAGCGTTGAGATTTTTCACAAATGTTTATCTTATTAGGATCTATCACCGTTTAAAATTATACTAAAATATCATTAACCACTTTGAAATGGCGGCCATTTAAATTATTTGATGCCGAATTTCACGAAAACCGTTAATGTAAATAAAAGATTGCAAGGGACATAAAAGTAAGTCCATTTTATGTAGTTTTCAGTGATACCTTATTTGTTAAGATTGAATAAATATTTACTGAGAAATTAGTTTTTTCGTAATGCATGACCACTTTTCCCCATATAAACAATGTTAAAATACGGGGTGTTTAAAATCAAACTTTAACGGCTTATATCCACTTAATTATTGAGTTTAGGAAAAAATGTCAAAGATTAATGAGTTCTTAAAATTAAGCGTAGAATCCAAATACGCCATAAAATACAGGGTGCTCCATAAGAAAAATCAAAGTTGTCCGCCATATTGGAAAATGGCGACCATTTACAAGAAAGTGGAATTCATATTTTTAAATGTCTTAAAAAATTAGGTGAAGTCCCTCCTTTAAAGTTATCTCTAAATCCAATATTTTCTGAGATACCAATGGTGGCACAGTTAAGTTGGACACCCCTTAATTTTAACATTGTTTAAATGGAGAAAAGTGGTCAAGCACAAAGAAAAAATTTGATTTCTCAGTAAATCTTTATCCAATCTCAACAAATAAGGTATCATTGAAAACTACATAAAATGGACTTACTTTTATGTCTCTTTCAAGTTTTTGTTTAAATTAACGGTTTTCGTGGAATTTGGCATCAAATAATTTAAATGGCCGCCATTTTGAAATGGTTAATGATATGTTGGTATAATTTTAAACGATAATAGATGCTAATAAGATAAACATTTGTGCAAAATTTCAACGCTGTACCTCAAACTGTTTAGGAGTTAGGAATTTGTTTGTAAAAAACACACACAGCCAGACAGACGGAAAACTAGGTATCAGAGACCCATGTTCCTATGGCGAAATGTGTTTGTCTTGACCCAAGGAATAATGTTATGTATGTTTGTTCATAGGGTTGCAAGACACCCTGTATAGAGTTACACGAACCTCAGCAAGCGGGGCCTTTTGCAAAGTAATTGAATTCTTCTTCATGTATTTTCACCTAACTAAACTGTCAAAATAATCCGCCATAAAAGGAGAATGTTACTTTATTTACAACCTTTTTAAGTTTAGAAGAATGTAACAAAAGTACTGTAAAGGTGGCAGGTGGCACGTGAGAAGTATTTACTGCCAAGCGCTTTGTGATGCAGGGCACATACACATGTCGAGGGTCTTCCTCCTAATCTAACTGGGCTCATAAATCACTGAGAGTAACTTGGTCTGAGACTCCTTATAGTCTTTTAATGTTTTTTCACTACAATAAGTTCAATAAAAAAGCTTAGAGATTGTAAAATCTTTTTCATCTTACCATCGCGTTAAACTACTGTTTCAAAAACTCTCAGCTGTGATAGAAAGTAACCGTTACCAGGTGGATTGTATAAACTGTAATTTAAAAACTGGAAAAAGTACTAGTAAAGTTAAGGAGTGTTTAAAAACATACAAATATAAACATGGTTGATTCAAGTATGCCCGAATCTCTATTAAAAAGAGCAAATGAATTATCATATGTTTTGTTAGTAAACAACACAAATGTAACCATTGATAACACTAATATAAACTAAAAATTTTTGAACGTACTAACAAGTTTCAAAATATTAATTAAAAGGAGGTATGATGAAAAGTACCGTTCGTGACTCGTCCGAAAGTGCTATACCGGTGCCTGATAGAATTCAATTACTCGGCTTCGCCTTGTAATTGAAACACAATCTCGTACCGATAACAGCCACTTTCCGGACTAGTAACGAAATGTACTATTTAATCACTCTGTATACGAAAATTGCCCGTTACCGTACAGCTGAGATCTACGAAAACCCTCGATTCCCTTATATCAAAACAAATCATGATCAGCTGTTTTTCGGTTTTCAAATATTACATTTCCGTACCCAAACCAGCTTTTCCCGTATCCAAACAAAACCTTTGCCGTACCCAAACAAACGAAGTTCCTATTTAATTTTGATAGTCCAACCAGCTGACTCTAAACTATAATATACAGTTCAGCCGTATGTATTGTGTTTGCTTGTAAAAAAATGACTAAATTATCAAATGATGGATAATTTTTTATAAGTTTGGTAACTTATAAAAAAAACCAACACCTGAGCTTTTACACACCAACCAGCACCTTGTGCTTTTTTCCATCGTCATGAAAAATATTTTTCGCCACACTACGATGTAATCATCTGTTTTGCAAACGTCATTTGGTGGCCTAAACCAGTTCTTTTCTATCAGAGGGCTGAAAGTCAGCTGAACATTTATCTGCTTGAAACAGTGTGAAAATATCACATAGTTATACGGTTATCTTAAGTTATATGAAGTTATACGGCATTCAATAGGTTCTAATTACGATCATATGATTTTTATAACTACAGTATGATTGTTTAAACCATGACAAAGAAGTTGTATCGTCCCTCATAACCTCAAAGATTAGTTTTTAAGTGTGTCTAATAAGTAATAATATTTTTAAAGTTGTTTACGGTATATTTCGTTGCGTAGTGTGTTGAAAATAGTGCGTTCGCACCTTGACCGAAAGGGTTTTGCAGCTCTCGATCGTTTCAAATTCTCGACTTCGTCTCGTATTAAAAACATAATCTTGAGCCTGCAAAACCTCATTTTCGGCCGTTGTTGCGAAATATGCTATTAAAAATATGTAGGTATGAAATAAGTTCACGTAGTGGGTTTCCGGGTAAAGCCGTGTCGATGTCGAACTTGTTTGGCGACGTTTGTGAATTAATCTTCGGACCGTGGAAGTCTACACAGCTATTCGTACGAATAAGTTTAATATATTATATTTTGGATAGACATACTTGACTTATGATCAATGTAGGAGTGTACGCGAAGTGATTTTTTAGGCCGAGCCGAGTTTTAAAAAATACTAGCGAGTTTCGAGTTTTTTTTTCGATTCGAGTATTTTGAATTGTGGAAGTTAAAAGTTATCATACTTATTCTTGATTACATAAAATGTAATATTTTGTCGTTATTGAACTGGGAAGTGTTCCTAAAAGTTAAAAGCAATCCTGTTTTCAAATGAAAATCAACGATTATTCGGGTCATCTTTTACATAACCTTATATCATTACTCAATATTTTATTAAAGTTTCCTGAGGAGGTAAAAACCAAGGTACATCAACAATTCTTTTTGTAACAAATTTTATAGGTTTGGAAATTAAAGTTAATTAAGTCTCATTGAGCTGAGTAAGAAAATAGCTCAAATTATTGAAAGGAAAGAAGACTAAATTAAATTTATTGATATTAACAACTCAAAACCACTTTAATTCAAGTAAAATAAAAAAAGTTGGCGGCTGTTCATCACTGGTGTCACAGATGAAGAACTATACAGATTGGCAACCCAATGCACTTTTGCGTGCCCGTTTTTTCGCGCGGCGTCAAGTTTGTTAGGTCGTTTTGCCGCACATATTGCATTGGTATCAAGTATAATTTCGTCAATATCAAATCTTCAGGTCCCAAAGAACAATTATAGCCATTAATAACTTTGATACCAATGGAATAAGTGCGGCAAAACGACCTAAAAACTTGACGCCGCGCGAAAAAACGGGCACGCAAAAGTGCATTAGGTTGCAAATCTGTATATTTCTTCATCTGTGCTGGTGTTGAATGTATGAACAAACGGCCGTAAAATGCGGACGCGTGTACCGATTTCGGGTTAACGGTGGGGGTAACTACCAGACTCGAACTTCCGAGTATTTTTCAAAACTTCTAATCGAGTCCAGTAGTGTAATCTCAGCTCGAAAAAAGCTCGATAATCGAGTACTCGCACGCACCTATAGATCAGTGCTAATACAACTAATCGATAAGCTTACTCGTATAATATAATCTGTGGTATAAGAATTGGCACTAACTGTAATTTGAACCTTAACCATCTAAACGAAGGCCTGGTGATTAAATTTGCTAAATATGGAGTATGGCTGACTTTCTTTTCATGTAGTAAGGAAAGATTTGAGCAATGTGACTCCAATTTTACAGTTTTTAAAGCTATGTGAATATATCATAGAAATAATAAATATGGAAAACAGCTGATTGGTACTAGGCAGCCGATTGTTGAAATAGCTGATTAGCACCAAACAGCTGTTTTTCGGACAAATACAAATTGTCATGCTTTTTAACCTTAAACAGCTAATTTGTTTATAAATTAACTTTTCACTGTTAATCAGATGTTTCTAATGAATCATTTGCTTAGTATAACAAATCTTTTTTCTCATTTTACTCATTTATATTTTGAATCAGCGCATCATGATATTGTGAACATTGTAAAAATATATGTTGATTATGATGATGGGTGATGACGTATTGGATTCACCATAACAATTATCTGTAGTTTTATGAAAATCCAGTATATTAAACTCTATATCTTGTGTAAAAAATAATTTGTTTGATTGAAAACTTATTTTGTCGGAAAAGTTGTATCACTTTTGTAGTACCACAAATATTATTTTCATTGAGGTAGGATGAAAGAGATAAATACTCTAATTTGTCATACATAAAAACATTTTTTCTAAATCCCTCCCGACAATCAAATAATAGAAGTTAACTAAGTGTTTCAAGGAGATATACCAGAGAGCCTATGGTCGAAGATAGTTAAAAATTAAAATTAGTATAATTTAAGAAGGAATAAGATAAAATAAGATCTTATTATATATTTTTAAATAGTTCGTGATTATTAAAAATACCACAATATTTTTGAATGCTAGCAATTTTAAGCAACTGACTCAAGAGTTTTTATATACCTGTAACATTTTTTGTTTGGCCTATACGCCCTTTAAACACAACACCCTCGATATTATAAATTTATTTCAATAATTTTAGTAAATACTTTTTTGTCTTGGGTTTTACTTTATTTGCATTTTATAATTTAATGAAGATCCAACTGCGTAAAATAATACATCCAACTAAAGAGGTTTGAACCGAAATTAATCTACGCTAAAAATGAAGATGTTTAATTAATGTCAGCAAAAGTGTCTTTTTGAAACACAATTTTTATGACAATTAAATTTAATCTTACAGTACAATGGCAAGTCTTAAAAGTTAGAGACTTTTGCCACGTCAATGAGACATTGAAATTCAACTTTGGTCGTAAATCCTAACTGAATTATTTCCCTTGAGAATAGTTTACATTAAACTTACATTAAACCTTGAGAATACGCAGTTTACATTAAACAGCATTTTAAGAAAGTTTATTCTTTTAAACTATTTTATTTGTAATCAAATTGATTGATTTTGTTTTAATTAATTCATTAAAACTATCGTGTCATTCATTTATTAGTACAGTTAATACGCGTAGATAAAATGATCAGTGTACTTATTTATTTAGTTTGGTCAGGAAGAAATAAAACTTTAATTTATAATTTTAATAGCATTCATATTGTGATTTTCATTCTGCATTTGTTTACAAATCCTTGTTTGTAATAAGTATAAACCACAATGTTAGTTAGCAACAAATATTTAAATAGTCAAAAACTCTATAAACCATAGAGAGTTGAATCTAATGTCTCTACATTGAGAGAGAATAAATTTAAATTCTAAGATAAATAATGCTTACAAATTAGCTTATATAGTAATATTCAATCGTAAATAAAAATAAAATAATAATAAAATATTTAATTAATACTTATTTTTTATACAAAGATGACGATGTTAATCAATATTTAACTTACAATATAGAATATAATCTGTTAAGTATAAATGGTAGTAAATCACTCAATGTTTCTTCAAGAGAAAAAAATGAAACCACGAAACTATTTTAAATAATTTATGCAACAATTCCAAAAACAATTAACTCTATTTTTACATAGAGTTTCCGAATAAAGCAATAATTCAAGCAGGCGCATCAGCTAGAAATTTGTTGTTACGGTCACTAATGGGGTAAGAAGGAATCATAAAATATTTAGAGTTTTCAATTTTTTACTCTTTATTTTTCAGGAATGAAATTAAAATTTCAATGGAATACGATTACATTTAAAATAATAAAGGGTTGGGGATAAGTCTGAAATATTTTTAACATCTCTTTAAATATAAATAAAACTCTAATGAGATGTATGCATTTAACTGTTCTGACACAGTAACAAACATTCAGACTTACACAAATTTTGCATGCAAGGTGATACCCACGATGGAAGTCTTTCAATTCTTAATTTAACTATAGCTTATAATGTATCTAGTTTGAAAGATGTTTAAGAGTTGGAATAGGGCCTACAACACCGCAAACCCGGTCTCCAAAGGGTAGTCTAAACAGAAATTAAGGCTCCTCAAATATTTTAGTACTTCACTACTTAACTGAGGGGGAAAATCTTTGACGAGGAGTAACTTTAGTTTAAAACCACCTTTTGCGACGGTTTTGCACTGTTTTTCTTCTTCAAAAGAACTTAAAACTCGAGATAGTTTTATCATTCAGAATGTCATAACTTCCGCCCAGGGCCTTCCTGTAGGAAAGCCAAAAAATTATAAATAGCCAAAAATTGTTGAATTTAAGTAAAATACAAAAATTTGAATTTAGATTGTATTCTGTATTAAGATTGTTGTTCTGTAGCTTAAGAAGCTATCTACAATATTCCAGAATTTTCCCCACATTTTAATAATAAAATATCAAAATATTTGAGGAGCAGTAATTTCTTTTCGCATCATCATTTTGAAACTGGGCTTGCGGCATTGTGTCCCTTTTTGAAAGATCTTTAAAATGTGGTGCACCTCAAGTTACGCTTACATTCAAGAATTTAAAGACCCGTTGAGGCTGTTCCGCGGACATAAAAAATCTCTAATTTGTGCCTCTTGTTTGTTATTGAGCCAAATTCACAATAGCAAAGTTTTAATAAATTTTGATTAGTATTTAAACAGTTATTAAAAATAATCTGTTTTTCAGCCCTGTATTACCCCTGGCTTGTGGCAGGCGTAATAAGACAAACCCATTGAAAATGGCTTTTGTTAAACAAATTTAGGTCGCATAGATCAATTAAAGAGGTTTTAATTATTATTAATTCCCAATCACTTGAACACCACTCGCATTCATTACATAGAGAAACAAGCATCGTCCAAAGAGAATAATAATCGTCAGGAGATACCCTAAATAACATTATTGTATCTATACTTATTCTTAAATAGAAAAAACATTAAATATGTGCTTTCCTGTACAATTTCAAAAACAAATGACATTACATTAGTCTCAAATTGTATATCAAAACCAACCGATAATCCGATTTTAGCCGTTCAAGAACTTTCTTGGACTTTTGACTTAATTCGTCATTCCTTATTATGTCATCGGAATGTCATTCAAGCCAATGTTTAATATGGTTTCCATGTCATCTGCTCTAGTTTTTATCAATGGTAAACCATTGAAACTTAATTTTGTACCGTATGAGGGCTTAGCCCTAAGGCAATTTTGCAAATAAACATTCCTGACATGAGTTCAATACCCAAAGGAGAGCGTGTATACAAACTCTCAGCTCTGAAAGTTACATAATTTTGGAGATTCGTCTGCTAGAAATCCTCTTCTCTGTTAAGCATTTAAGTGATAAACTCGATTTGCCTGTGGAAAACCAAAAAAACCTTCTTAAATTTGGGATTTAATTCGTCATACTTCATAATATTGTCATGACCATAACCTGACTTCATAAGTTTCCCCATAGTTTAAAATTGAAACTGAAGGACCGTAGGGCGTAGCCCTAAAGGTATTTGTAAAACTATTTCTTAAAACGCATCTAAAAAGACCAAAGGGGAGCACATATGCCAAAAACCTCCTTTATATATATTATATTTTTACATATATATAAATGATAAAACTTGTATAGATTGTAGTGTATAGTATAAGATAAAATTAACCTGCTAACTTTACTGCTATATCTAGGATTGTTTATACACTATACTATAATAAGCTTGTGAGTATAAAATAGATATAATAACTTCCATAGGTAAATGTAATACATTTTCATTACAGTTATTAAAATACAAATAAATCATTTATATTTTGTCAAAGGCAAATAATATCATGATAACTTTAAACTGATTCGTTTGTTGATTCACAATGTATTCACGGTGAAAATAGCTGAAGCGCCACTGGAAATATGTTTCCAGGAAATATTCCACAAGTATTTATAATGTATGTGAGACATTTGGGATGCGCTTCAGACAAGAGCTACGAAAATACAGTCTATATGTATTGAGCAATCAATTAATAATGTTAAGGGGTTTTCAAGAAAATTTAAATAAAACAGTTTTAAAGTATACTATTATGTTTGTAGCGCAAATAGAAACATAAAAATAGGATTACATTTCAACCGAATACAATTAATAATTGCTTACCTTAAAAACTTGATGTTTCATAAAATCTATTACCCAGAAAAGTTCACATAAACACAGGTTTTATCAAACTGTGAGAAATCAGATTCAGCTATGTTTAAAGTAGTACCTTTATTGGCCTATGGTGTGGTTTATTTAGTTTTTTTTTATTACTATTCTAGTAAAAGTAAAAACGACTTGTAGTAGGTGATTTATAGTCACATATGTGATTTTGAAAAACAAGTTAAGTAAAAAAAGTTGTAAATTATTTTAAGAAAACGATAGATTTAAACTAAAAAAAGTTAAAAGATAAGTCTCATCGAATTTAGGGGGAAGTAGTATAGAAAAGATGTTTAGTTTATCAGTTTAAGGTAACTGTGAAATGAAATTTGTTGATGATGAAGTACAATATTTTCGATGCAAATATTTCATTATAATTGGGGTAACTGGACACAAATAGTTTGTAAATGAGCTTTTGCCTAATAAATAAATGGTCCAGAATGTTTAATCTAATTATTTTTATTCCATCTATCCCGTTATATTTTATTTCACAATCTAAAGCAGTCTTCAACGAAACTAATTACAATGCCGTGAAATCATTTTATCAAAAAATTTAATATCTTGATTGAAAAATTATGGTGTTTCAAACTTGATAAGGTACAGTAATTGTAATTTCGGTTCAGCAAGATGACGCTATATACAGTATTAAAGACCGAACTGGCAATATTCACGTAAAACATTATCGTACTCGTAATTCAAAATTCAATAAAACTTTGTTATGCTCTAATGGTAAAATTTTTTATAAAAACTAGTTTTTAGGTGCCAGGTGTCCTGCAGTAATATTGTTTGGTACCGTTATTATATATATATATATATATATATATATATACTTTTTAAACCCCCGAACTTGTTGGTCCGACGTCTATTTCTCTGCAGAACAAAGCAGGTCCGATAGAACATGGTGGTCCACGCTTAGAAGATGCTGGTCGGACCAGCTTGATGTGAACAAGTATATAAACCCGCCATCTTGGTTAATCAAGTGGACCAGCATAATGTGGACGTTTTTACACCAGCCGCCATGACAGTGGACCCACAAATGATGTATCAGCGCATACTATATATGCTGTAAAACCAGAAGATGTTGGTCTCTGATGAAAACTTCATTCAAAATGGAGGGGAAGTGTATAACACGATCTTTAATACCCCCTCCAGTCTAAATAAACTAGAAAAACTGTGCAGGCTGTTCTTCCATAAGTTGAATGGCCATTTTTATAATATGAACTGTAGTAAAAGCCAATTATCATCGATACTAGGTTATGTGAATATTTTTAGATTAAATTCATATAATCCAAACTCAACAATTATTTGTGATGAATGCATATGTTATATTGCTCAAGACTTGTATTTCATATTACTGAGAGTTGTTAAAAAGTTAAGAAAGTAATTTGTACGTTTCGTTTTTGAAATTTTTTAATTATGTATCATCTACAAAATAAATTAAAGTATTTTGATAAAATCAAATAAAATACATTGGACCATGAAATGTTCAAATTAAACATTTTTCGGCAATATCAGCTAAAATATTAGATAAAAATAAATTTTAACTAAACATTCTTGTATGAAATTTTTGCGAAGAAATTGAGGGCGTTTGGAAGGTCGCAGGATGATGGGGGGGGGGCTGAAACTGAAGGTCTCCATCTCAGGGACTTGGGGAAAATACTAAAATTATATTAAGCTTACTATAAAATGAGAAATAACGTAAAATAGCTGTCATTTAAAACCATTAGGATATAAAAAGGTCTGCTTTGGTTATTTGAAACCAAATGCTAGAAACAATCATAATTTTGTGGATCCAAAAGCCTATTTTCTAAGAAGGTATTTTGTACTATAGTAAATAAGGATTATGCTTAGGGGCTATTAGCCCCTTCAAGCCTCTAGTATTGTTAAAATATATACTAGTTTGCTGTACAATATGCTGAATAGGTGAGCTGTTGAACAGAATATGCTTTTCATCATACTGTCCCGAAAACAGCCGTTTTAGTTCTCTAAATCGTACGCAAAATGATCGTTTTTGGATCACTTCGAATAGGAGTACTGGAAAAACATATGGTAAATTTTGCCGTACTCTAATGTCAAAATTTGTTTATGTTACGTTTGAAAGGTTGAACGATTTCTTATCTTGTGTTTGTAAACAACTAACAGATGTGTAAATGACTATGACTATTTTGGATAACCTCAAAATTATGTAGTCTAATTTTTTAACGATTAAATGATTATTTATACATAATGATGAAAATAGTTGTTCATCACATGGAGCAAAAGTGTCTCCTTGGTACTCGATCGCATTTCCAAGCTCGGCTGCGCCTCGCCTGTAAATTACGATCTCGTACCAAAAAGAGCCACTTTCGCTCCTAGTAATGAAAACTACTATTGTGAATTTCAGGCGAGAAAAGGCTATTCTACCGTAGATAACATTTTCATTCTTTCCAATGCTGTAAAATTAATGACAAATAAGAAAAAAGGTAAAATGTATCCTTTTTTTGTAGATTTCTCTGCAGCATTTGATACTATTGACCGCAATTCTTTGTTCTATAAACTGTCTTCTCTCGGATTATCCTGTCATATGTTGCGCGTGATAGGGGATTTATATTTTGGGACCAGTGCGGCAGTATGGTGTAAAGAGGGTACCACTGAATATTTTTAAGCAAAATTAGTATTAAAACAGGGCTGTATTCTCTCGTTTTTGTTTTTTGCCTGTTTGTAAATGTCTTAGTAGATTCATTAAGAGGTGGTTCTAACTTTGAGGGAGTAAAAATTAAAACACTGCTCTACGCCGACAATATTGTTTTGATGGCGCCGACTGCTACAAGCTTGCAAATAATGATCCGCGACCTTGAAGACTACTGTAACTTTTGGAATCTGAAAATCAATCTAGATAAGTCGAAAATCATGGTTTTTAGAAAAGGAGGTAGAATTATTAAAAGTGAAATTTTGTATTACAAAGAGGAGAAAGTAGAAGTTGTTAATCGGTATAAATATTTCGGAGTTTAAATATAACACCTAGTTTAACATGGCAAACCCACCTTAAAGAAAAAGTTACTTCCGCGAAATTTACAGTAACTAGTGTTTGGCATGGTTTAAAAAAATAATGTAGTACCTACCGATAAGCAAAAAATTCATGTGTTATGCTGCTATAGTTCGAGTAATCTTGTGTTATGGTTGTCAGGTTTAGGGTATGTGGGAAAACGACTTGGTCAATGGTGTTCTTTTTTACTTTATACGTCGAGTGGCTTGCCAAATTGCACCCCAAATTACGCATTATTGTTAGAGACAGGTTTAAAAAAGGGATATATTTACACTTTAAATATGCATTTAGGGTATGTTTTCCACGTTCTTGCGTTACCGCCAAACAGTCTGCCAAAGTTAATTGCTAAAGAAATAATAAAGAAAAATATATATTGGAATAAGGATTGGAAATTATTAGGTAGAAAATACGGAATTGAAGTTAATTTAGACAATTGACCGTTAGATGAGATTAGAAGGCAATTAATTGCCATTGGTAGTTGGGGTGATGCGGGGGAGAGTAGGGAAGCATGTGTTCAGGCGGCTAGAGCGACCTTGGCGATAGAGCTTATCTTACTGATAATATGCCGGGTAAAATAATCCGTTGGGTCTACAAAGCACGCACTGAATCCAGGCCCGGCGACAGGATTCTCGGGCCCCTGTGCAATTAAGAGGTCCGGGCCCCTATATGCAGGCAATCAACCAACTTACCTTGACAATTCACTTTCCTTCAATACTAAACAAAACCACATATTGGCTACACGTTAACACTGCAAGCAATATTTCAAACCCAAAGTTACTTAACTGTTACTTAACTTACTTAGTAGTTTTTTACCTGATTTACTTTCCTCATGAATAACTATGTCAAAGCCATCCATGACCTATAATTTGTTGTATTTATTTATGTATATTTGTGAACAAATATTAGTGAACAAATGGAAAATTGAGAAAATCGGAGGTCAAGCGATTACATTTTTATTATATAAGCAGTATTAGGTTTTATCAAACTAAAAAAAAGTAATTGAACCTTTTGTGAAAATCAATAATGAAGCATTAGGCTCAGGTTACTCGTTTTAAAATTACATTTTCTATTACATAAGCAAAATATATAGTACAGTAAATTATATTAAATAGTAAAAACAAAAAACTTGATTTCACAAAAATCTTAATTTAACTTTTATAAAAGCCAGTAATGAAGAATTAGTCTCCTGTACAGGATAGAATCCTGTAAGAACAGATTAAATATTTTTTACTGTCAATAAACTAATGATCATGGTCAAAATGTCCCGCACGGAACTTGGAATGGCAGAATAAAAAAATTTAATTTTTGAGATTTTATTTGATAGTTTGATATGAAATGTTCCGTCCTTTTCTCAGCAGTGAGAAAATGTTGTGTATTTGTTTGATTTGTAGTAGACTGGAAATAAAATATTGTAAAAAAAAACTGAAATAAAACTCAATGTCCTGTTTTAGTAAGAATGAATATCGTACCCGCATTTCCATCAGCGGAATCATAAGTATCTAGGAATGCGATCTTTGATTTTTCCCGAACTGACTTAAGCCGAGGACCGCCGGACCGCCCCTGGCCGCGAACTCGCAAGAGAAGGTCAATGCTGCTCGAGCTGTTTTGAGTTAGACCCTATTTTAGTCAGTTTGTCAACACGCTGAGTAAGGCCTACGCGAAGTAAAGAGTAATACATTGTCTCTCTTTTAAACAGATAAATGTATATCTCCTACAAAAATAAACATCATAGTTTGTTAATATGATTGTAATATGTATGATACGGTATGATATTGATGAATATGACAGTGAGTCGGTGGAACAGTCGGTAGCGCGCCGGACTTCGGAGGCATGGTAGTTACGCTGCCATTGCTGTTCATTCTTGTACTGTATCGGCTCACTTCTTGCCTTGGACGAAGGAACATGTTGAAGCTTGGGTACAGTACTTACAAACAAAAGCAGTTTTGAACCGGATTTTTTTGGTTAGGGGATGAACCAAAGACATTTAATTTAAATTATTGAAAATGTAATTTAATTATGACATTTTGTTGTTCTTTCAAGCCAAAATAACCATCGAAGTAAATAAACAATTGTTTATTTACTTCGATGAAAATAACCAGTTCAAAGCGCTATTGTTTGCAAACATCCAATCTTCAACATGTTCCTCATGATGTAGTTAAAAACGTCATATTTTGTCAACATATTCAAAAATCATCATGTTGCATTGTGAATAATTAACATACGGTAATAATTTCTTCCAATCCTTTTGGCAACTACTTTCGTAACTGGGGGGGGGAGGGGGGGAGGGAAGGGCTTCTGCTCGATGGGGGTTTAGGAATGGTTTAGGCCTTGTGGGTGTAAAGTGTCCTCTTTTTCAACCTAGGACATATAATATGATAACCCTACAAATTATGTCTGTAAGCCCCATGATAATGCTAAAATTAAAATTTGTACTATGGGCGGACTTGGCCACTGCATTTAAATCAGACTTTCCTAAGTTCATGTCATCGCTCGTCCCGCTGTGCGCCAACCACTGGCAGTACGTTATTTTCATTGCATATCACAGAATGTTACAGATTGCTCTAGTCCATTAATTTTTGTACAGTAGTACATTATAAACAAAAAATTTTTATCTTATTTGGTTGGTTTCCGATCGTTTAGATTTGCATTGAGAAAGAACTAGACTCTTTAAAAACCATTGGCTAACCACAGGAATAAAAACTAAAAATATGTGTTTACTAGTTGTATGGGGCGGAGCTATCACATCACACGTTTTCATCATGGTAAATTTTAACTAATGAATGAATGAAAAAGTGCTTTATTGATCATTTTGACAACATAACCATTGCATACCCTTATACACAAACTAAAACTGCTGTACAAAATAAATATTTTAAGCAATATTCTACTAAATCTACAATTCCATGTTTTTTTTGTTTGTTTAGTTTTTGCACTTACATCAGCTATGGTCACATAAGACCATCTGCTGGGATGACAGCTTGAAATTTGCTATTTCAAACAAATAGCATGTTAACAAAGATATGGTTATAATTACAATTTACCTAGTAGAAATTAAAAATTAAACTCTGGTATAAGCTCCCATCTATACTTTCAAGCCTCTGATAAACAATTAGCCAAACCACGCCAATCCCTCCCGCGTTTGAATAATCAATGAATTCTGGGCGAGTTAGCTCCCTCTTAAAAAAGAATCGTTTTCTTAAGTGAGCTAAAATCGGATGTATTGCAATAAAATGATACAAGTCTTTGTTTTCATTTAAATTACAGAGAGCGCAATTATAATTTATATTTAATATCCAAGGCTTAAGATTGTCAGATTCAGTCAAGGCCGGCGACAGGTGGGCAGGGGGGGGGGCAAATGCATAGGGGCCCGGGCTCGCAGGGGGCCCGGGCCGAGGAAAATAAAATGTAATTAGAAATATCCCAACAGTGCTTGGAATTAACGTTATTTGTCAAAAATTAAAATAGATTAAGTTCGATTGCTTTACAGCTACTCTTTTTATCAACATGCTATGCAGAGAATGATAAGCCTCATTGTAATCAATTGTAAATACTGAGGGTGGTGCATCGATATACACTACATCGATGGGGTGGTGTCGCAGCTATGAGAAATTTCCAAGAACCATGGTGCCAGTCTGGGGCTTCGCTCGCTATCTCCGGGCCCGCGCCACACAGCGAGAGCAGCGACTCACCTCTCCCTCTCACCCTCCCCCCTTCAAACGTCAAACAACACGATAGGCCTAAGACTCTGTCAGTATTGTTTTATTTTCTTGTGAGATTGGTTTTGTACAGTTATGTGTTGTTAAAAGATTAACTCTGATTTTATAAAACATACAGGAAATAGAGCGAATATTTTTTCGTTTGTTTTCAGAAAATAGTTTTATGAAAACCACTTTCCTGTTGACTTAAAAGGCTGTAGGCTTAAAAGCCTAATGGTTTGTTGAGTTTATTGGTCGACTGATTTAATTGGTCCGAGTTCTTTGACAATAATGACAACTGATTTTTGTATAATTGACAATCATTTTGGCATAAAGAATTCTGTGATGTCATCAAGATGGGCTTATTCCATTTGTGATTCTTCATAACCCCGCGTCAAGATTTAAGGAACTAAATCTAAATCTAGTTTTTATTCTTTCGTTTTTTTCATCTCCACTCAATCGTATCTAAGAGACTACTCTAATCAAAGGTGTACGGTATCACTATAAATTCCTCCAAAAACTACTTTATACCGTACTGTACTATTGACATAATACAAAATATAGTAGTTAATCATTACTGAACAAAAATCAACGATCGCGATCAGATCCGACCGTGATCTGATTTGCGATCGTTATCTATCGCAAATAACGAGAATTCAGAAACACCTAGCCATGCTTGAAATGCCGGAACGACATTCGGAACGGGAACTGTTAAAATAACACGTTCCGAGGACAGAACGGAACGGTCAGAACGGTTCTTGTTCCGGAACTGTTTGGCACACCTCTAGGTACTGTCGCGGCCGCCGGCCACGTTTACTGCCAGTACATGCTACGCATGCGCAGTCTCAAAATTTGGACGCCACATTCTGGAAAATTCGCTTACTGGGCGAATGGTGGCCACGTGACTCGTGGCGTGTGGCAGCCACGAGCCACAGTGTAGTATGAACCAACTCATTTGATAACATGGAAAGCAATTTCGGAAATGCGGCGTTCATATCCTTTCAGTGATGGATGAATGGATGTGCGGTGTGGTATGGCCTCAGTACTGTAAAGCCAGTGGAATACGTGAAGGTTGAACTTTGGGGACTATTTTTTTAAATTATGTAAATAACGTATACTGTATGTAAAAGCTTCAAACATTTGGTAAAATATCTTTATTAGCATACGGCACACTTATTTTTGTTACTGGAAATAACTCGATGGAGGTGACAAACAAAGCTGAACACGATTTAACTTTACTAAAAATGACTAGGTCATAATATTTTCTCTAAACGTTTTAAAAACCTAATTCATACCTATATCAATGCGTAAGTCTTTTATGTCTGTGGTCTGTGGTAATCACTCTAATAATTTTTGTTCATGTGAAAGAATTGAAAGGCTAGATCATACAAATATTTGGGAATTGTTTTGACTCGGGCATAAAAATGGTATGATCATGATGAATTTTTTAGTAAAAAACACGTGCATACGGTTATGCCTTTAGACAGCTTAGCGAAATTCTGAACGATAGTGACATTAAAACAGTTTATTACGCTTATGTAAAGTCTGCATTATCATCTGGAATTATTGCGTTTGGATGTGCATACATACATTATATACATTATTTGAAATGGCGACCTACCCAGTCAGGTATTTTAAGCTAAGTATGAATGACAGATGAGTGAAGGATGATTGTGGCGCGATCTTGCAGTCTTGTTGTCTTGTTACTGACTAAGGCTGTCTTGTTCCTTAAAACTATTTTACAACCACTCTGTCATTAACAAATAAATCATGAAAGTTCCTTAAAAAAATGAAAAAAGTACCCTAGGGACTAACTTTTTCCTGAAATTGGCATTTTTATAATTTCTTTTCTCCACATGTATATAACCATTCTGATACAATCTTTGAAAGAATTTGGCATTACTATAATACCCGCTTCTCTAGGATTGTAGGCATCGTAATCCTGCAATCAAATAAAAAAAATCTTTTCTAAGGAAACTACTTTAGTATATCACACTTTTTTATCAAAGTTTTAGTCAAAAGTTTAATAACCCGCATTTTTTAATGTTGCATCCTTTTCCAACTTTAAGAAACAAGTTGTGGGGTTACTTGTATCTTTATATGCCCGGAGGAAAGTGAGGCCGATATCATTATGGACCCGGCCTGACCCCTGTTCCCTGCAATAAGCGGAGGTACACAGGTTTTTGCTGCGACGGCATACGCAGCGGCACCACGGCGGCAGTTATCTTAGTGCGCGACCACCCCGTACGCACGGACGGAAACTTGCGGCGCGCTACGCAGCGGCATCTAGCTGGCTCTGCGTGGAAATTTCCCAAAAACACATTTTGTCTTTGTCACATTTGTGTTGAAATCGGAGTCCATCTGAATGCTACAAGCTTGCAAATAATGATCCGCGACCTTGAAGACTACTGTAACTTTTGGAATCTGAAAATCAATCTAGATAAGTCGAAAATCATGGTTTTTAGAAAAGGAGGTAGAATTATTAAAAGTGAAATTTTGTATTACAAAGAGGAGAAAGTAGAAGTTGTTAATCGGTATAAATATTTCGGAGTTTAAATATAACACCTAGTTTAACATGGCAAACCCACCTTAAAGAAAAAGTTACTTCCGCGAAATTTACAGTAACTAGTGTTTGGCATGGTTTAAAAAAATAATGTAGTACCTACCGATAAGCAAAAAATTCATGTGTTATGCTGCTATAGTTCGAGTAATCTTGTGTTATGGTTGTCAGGTTTAGGGTATGTGGGAAAACGACTTGGTCAATGGTGTTCTTTTTTACTTTATACGTCGAGTGGCTTGCCAAATTGCACCCCAAATTACGCATTATTGTTAGAGACAGGTTTAAAAAAGGGATATATTTACACTTTAAATATGCATTTAGGGTATGTTTTCCACGTTCTTGCGTTACCGCCAAACAGTCTGCCAAAGTTAATTGCTAAAGAAATAATAAAGAAAAATATATATTGGAATAAGGATTGGAAATTATTAGGTAGAAAATACGGAATTGAAGTTAATTTAGACAATTGACCGTTAGATGAGATTAGAAGGCAATTAATTGCCATTGGTAGTTGGGGTGATGCGGGGGAGAGTAGGGAAGCATGTGTTCAGGCGGCTAGAGCGACCTTGGCGATAGAGCTTATCTTACTGATAATATGCCGGGTAAAATAATCCGTTGGGTCTACAAAGCACGCACTGAATCCAGGCCCGGCGACAGGATTCTCGGGCCCCTGTGCAATTAAGAGGTCCGGGCCCCTATATGCAGGCAATCAACCAACTTACCTTGACAATTCACTTTCCTTCAATACTAAACAAAACCACATATTGGCTACACGTTAACACTGCAAGCAATATTTCAAACCCAAAGTTACTTAACTGTTACTTAACTTACTTAGTAGTTTTTTACCTGATTTACTTTCCTCATGAATAACTATGTCAAAGCCATCCATGACCTATAATTTGTTGTATTTATTTATGTATATTTGTGAACAAATATTAGTGAACAAATGGAAAATTGAGAAAATCGGAGGTCAAGCGATTACATTTTTATTATATAAGCAGTATTAGGTTTTATCAAACTAAAAAAAAGTAATTGAACCTTTTGTGAAAATCAATAATGAAGCATTAGGCTCAGGTTACTCGTTTTAAAATTACATTTTCTATTACATAAGCAAAATATATAGTACAGTAAATTATATTAAATAGTAAAAACAAAAAACTTGATTTCACAAAAATCTTAATTTAACTTTTATAAAAGCCAGTAATGAAGAATTAGTCTCCTGTACAGGATAGAATCCTGTAAGAACAGATTAAATATTTTTTACTGTCAATAAACTAATGATCATGGTCAAAATGTCCCGCACGGAACTTGGAATGGCAGAATAAAAAAATTTAATTTTTGAGATTTTATTTGATAGTTTGATATGAAATGTTCCGTCCTTTTCTCAGCAGTGAGAAAATGTTGTGTATTTGTTTGATTTGTAGTAGACTGGAAATAAAATATTGTAAAAAAAACTGAAATAAAACTCAATGTCCTGTTTTAGTAAGAATGAATATCGTACCCGCATTTCCATCAGCGGAATCATAAGTATCTAGGAATGCGATCTTTGATTTTTCCCGAACTGACTTAAGCCGAGGACCGCCGGACCGCCCCTGGCCGCGAACTCGCAAGAGAAGGTCAATGCTGCTCGAGCTGTTTTGAGTTAGACCCTATTTTAGTCAGTTTGTCAACACGCTGAGTAAGGCCTACGCTTATTCCATTTGTGATTCTTCATAACCCCGCGTCAAGATTTAAGGAACTAAATCTAAATCTAGTTTTTATTCTTTCGTTTTTTTCATCTCCACTCAATCGTATCTAAGAGACTACTCTAATCAAAGGTGTACGGTATCACTATAAATTCCTCCAAAAACTACTTTATACCGTACTGTACTATTGACATAATACAAAATATAGTAGTTAATCATTACTGAACAAAAATCAACGATCGCGATCAGATCCGACCGTGATCTGATTTGCTCACACCGTGATCACATTTGTGTTGAAATCGGAGTCCATCTGAATGCTAACTTCTTCCCACGCATTCCTCTTCTTAATCCTATCGTGATAATCTTTCAATGTAGTATTCCAAATGCATGGACGCTTCTTAACTAGTTCTACAGTGTGAGTTTTAATTGTCCCCCCCATACTTTTTTACATTTCTAAAAATAACTGTCCTAGACCCCACCCAAACATTATTGGGTAGCAAGTACCTCGTTTTGAGGGGGTACTCATTTTCGGCCGCCATCTTGGATCCGCCATATTGGATACAACTATTTTTTTCAAATTTAAAGATAGGGTTGCGACCCCTTTTTTAACTGTTTATAATTTTAAATTCAATGCCGCAATACGTTTTTTGATGTTTCTTTTCGTTTTCAAGTTATTAAACTTTTTGTGAACAAGTTTTCAAACTTGACTTTCTGTTATACAGAACTATATTTTTACAATTCTACCTCAGATATCAACACCTAATACCAAATAACATTGTTAAATTGTTGGTGCTTAATTTTTTAGAAAGTTAAAATTTTTGGACGCCATCTCGGATCCGCCATATTTGATGCAAAAAATAATTTTAATATGAAGGTAGGGGCGTGACCCCTTTTTAACACTGTTTTTTATTATAAATTCAATGCTGCAATCCGATTTCCTAAATCTTTTTTAGTTTTCAAGATATTAACAATAACAAATTGTAATATTAGTTAATATTGATTTGTTTATTTTTAATTGTTCCAGATATCAAAAACCGATTTCCCCTCAAAACTATCGGTTAATTAAACATTTTCCGTCGTGTTACAATCATCGGACGCCATCTTGGATCCGCTATATTGGTCAGTTTTATTCGTCGGACACACATCAGTGGACGAACTGTATACAAACGAGGTGACGAGGTGACTTAATACAGACCAGGCGAGTCGCCGTCGAGCTGCAGCGACAACCGACGGCACGTGGGAATGCTCCCATATTATAAGTATACATGTACTGCTAGGCCACTCGGCGGCAAAACTGCCGCGGCGGCACCGCACGGTGTAGCAGTCCCCGGCGGCTGTCTGCTACTCCGTGCGGCACCGCTGGCGCTGCTAGACTCCTGCCACCAACCGCCCGTTTGTACTTGATCACTTAATAAGCAGGAATAGGAACTTTTTAATCTACATATTTAAGTAAATAATACGTGTTGGTTCAACAAAATCAGCAATCATACAGTTTGTGTGTATCCTAGATCACACGCACCATTTCAGTAAAAATGCAAATGAGTGACCATATAAGTACTGCACAGAGATGAGATAAAGTTAGGAGACTGTTAAAATTATGTGTAAACACAAGTTAAAGTGAATTTTCCTTAGGCGCACACGTGCTCAAAGCATATACGTGTCTAAAATATAATGTACTATATGATGTATGATCAAATAAAAATTATTTAATTTAACTTCATTCATTTCTCCAACTTATTTTTAGCTCTCGGGTGGCCAATGTCTGATAGTGCAAAGGCTGCACTAGAAGATGCTGGTCGGACCAGCTTAATGTGATTAATTATACAAGCATAAACCGCCATATTTTGCTCGTGTGGACCAGCATGTTGAGACAATTTTTACAATTTGTCCGTTGACATTTCCCCTCATCCCCTCCACATTCTCGTCACGTGGTGGACCAGCAAGATGAGAACGATTATACATGGCATGTTATATAGGACCAACATCTTCTGAATTATAAAAAAGGACCATCAAACTCTGTGTTTTTTTTAATAATGGAATATAAGCACTTTTCAGTGAATATAAAAGTTCAGAATCATTAATATTTCCAAAAAAACATTATATACTCTGTGTGACGTAATTAGAGCTCTTCAAAAAGGGTAGGTCCCATGGACCTGCATAATATAAAACATTACACAAGACCAACATCTTCCATAACTTTACAAATATATATATATATATATATGTATATATATATATATAAAATTATAACTTAGAAAAAAATAAATAAATAAAATCTGGCAAAAATATTTCAGGTGGAATGGTACTTTTTTGCTTAAATATTTTTTTTCTTGTTCTCAATTATATTTATATGTTAATTTGAAATTATTGACATGTTTAGGTCCTAGAATAAGTGTTATACATTACCTTTGAAGATAATGTTTTTCAATTTCGCTTTTTCTCAACACATTATGTATTCGAGTTTTGCAACCAATTGTAATTCATCCAACATTTGTTATTGATTTTTTTGTGTTAGAGGAAAAGGGAGGTTAGATAATCCTTTTGTAAACTATTTTTAAGTACTTTAATTATTTGATGAATGTAAGAAAAGGTATAAAAAACAAAGGCCCCTTTTATCTTGTCATGTAACACCTTAAGAGGTAACTAGACGTTGGCATCAGTCTTCAGTAAGACTCCTTGATTTTCATGGACTTAAGAACCTCATATCCTTGTTCTCATGATGACATTCTTATGGATTGTTTAGTGTCCTTCATGTTTCTTTCTACTTTTTTTGTATTTTTTTCCTTACAAATCATCAATGAGAATGTTAAGAATTAATAAACACTTGAATTACAACGGTTGTCCTAAGCCATGATATTTTTATTTTAAGTAAAAACACACAAAAAATAAATCTCTAGGTCAAATTATTACGCAAAGGTCAAATTATTCTTCATTTTGAAGGAAGGTTGAACACGTATAAGTTGAAGACTTTATAATTAGAACACAGTGCCGGAGACCGAACCTAAAACAAACTAAACAGCCTATTTTAGAGAGACGTTTAATGGCAAATCAAATACTTAATCCAATGTAATATAAGGTGCTCTCTAAAAAATGTTTCAAGTTTAAAATGCTCAGTATATTAGCCACGAATTCAAACTTAGATTTGAAAGATGGGTTTCCAAGGAACGGTCCACGATGGGAAATTTTGAAATTCTTAAAAGTAAGCATACCTTGTGATATACCTAATTTTAGCCATCCTTAAAAGTGGAACTCAACGTCATATACACCGGTTTCAAATATTTAAATGTTTAACTATTCCAGACTTTTGCCAAAATATGAATATAAGGTGGGTTTTTATGGGGTAAATAACCTTAAAACTCAAAAATTAAAAAAAAAAACGAAAAACGCCTGGATATATTATAGTTTTACACCTACATGCCAAATTTCATAACAATCGAACTACTGGTGTCGTGTCTAGTTTTGTTTACATCCCTACACACATACACACACGCACACACACACACACACACACACACACACACACACACATACACACACGGACAGACAGACACCACTCTGAAAACTTCTTCGGAGCACTAAAACGAATCCACTAACAACTCAAATTAAAAAAAAAATTGACGAAAACAATACTTTCTTATATACATTGTATAGGGGAGAGAAAGTAAACATTCGTCCCAACACAATACAAAACTTCGGAAAAATTATTTTGCATCCAATATAGCGGATTCAAGATAGCGGCCGAAAATGGCTACCGGCCCAAAATGAAGTATTTACTCACCAACAATGTTTGAGAGTAGTCTGGGATTGATATTTTAAAAATTTTCGAAAAAACGTTAGGGGGGATTCAAAATCCACCTTGTTTTCAGGGCTGGACAAAAGTCTGGAATAGTTTAAAATTTAAATATCTCTTAGATTGCTTATTCGAAATTGAACTCAGCGTCACATATCTGGTTGAAATTTTGAAATATGATATGGGCAATCATTTGACCATAAAATATTCCAGCTTTAAAAAGAATGTGAAATTAAGTTAGGAGAGCACGTTTAAAACCCACATGCATAATTTAATTACCAATTTATATGTACTATTCATAGCAATAATATGTTAACAGTGACTGTAATAAATTCATAGAATATAAATACAGGGTGTTTTTTTTTAAAACGCAACCCATTTTTAAGATTGAATAATGCTCATATAAATATGAAATGAGTATTGTTTTATTGATCTTTACATTTTATACAACCTATTATTTGAGTCTGATCACATTTAGTTTACATTATATACTCAAACAGTCCGTCATTTGAATTTGTATAAAGTTATGATCTTTCGATCAAATTACTGAACAGGTGTTGCAAGGCGCCTCTTTGAATTTCTTGCATTAAATTTGTTATGTTTGTTTTGAGGTACTGAATATCCTGAGAATTGTTTACGTGGGCCTTACTTTTTATGTACCCCCAAATGAAATAATATAGTAGGGTCAAGTCCCTACGAAAACAATTCACAAGATATTCAGCACTTCAAAACGAACATAACAAATTTAATTGAATTAATTTAATTTGATCTTGGGGGGAAATAATCCTTCACCAATAAAATCAAGTATTGGGTTGCGTTTTTAATGTGTGTGTCTTTAAGCACGATAACTCGCGTAAAAATGGTCCGAACTGAATGAAATTCGCCACAGACATGTAAAGTAGTAATTATCCTACGAAAACAATTCACAAGATATTCAGCACCTCTAAACGAACATAACAAATTTAATCAAAGGAATTTAAAGAGGTGCCTTGCAACACGTGTTCGGGAATTTGATGGAGAGCATAACTTTTTATAAATGCCAATGGCGGACTGTTTGAGCAAAAAATGTAAACTAAATGCGATCAGACTTAAATAATAGGTTATATAAAATGTAAACATCAATAAAACAATACTCATTACACATTCATATGTGCATTATTCAATTTAAAATTGGGTTGCGTTAAAAAAAACACCCTTATAATACCGTTTACTGTCAATATATTCGTTGCCAGGAGTTATTATTGGTGCAATGACTGCCTACCCATCTTTTTTCAGAGACTGTTCGTCTGTAGTTTTATCATCTCCCAGAAATCTTCATTACAATTACTCACCAAATTAAATTCTGCACGATCGATAATAGACGTGACTGGAAAATATTTTTGTGCTTAAAAACGAACACAATGGATAGCCGATGAATAAAGTATAACTGGCGCCAATTCTTGGGGCCCACGCCGTCCATAAGACTAATGTTAATTTTATCATTGGTCTTATGGACGGCGTGGACCCCAAGAATTGGCGCCAGTTATACTCGCCTCTTATTTTGAGGTTCCACCGGTTCCAATCCTGACCTGGTATGGAACTGGGTCCCGTTGCCACATGTCATTGGGCAATGAAATTATGTTGCTATCTAAAAAAAGAGCTGAGGTACTGGTGGACAAGCCCCGTTTACACTGGACTGGTTGTCAGCACTGGAGATCATTATCAGATGTTGTAAGAAAGCCACCACCCCTCAGCTAATAAAATTCGCCGCTGTCATAGATACATAGTGTTTCAGCGCTACTGCCAGCCGCTGCTAAATAGGTGATCGTCAGCGCTGGCAACCAACCTAGTGACGTGCATATAGTAACTAGGCACGGGCTTAGACCGATCCTGATAAAAAAATTGAAAACGTTAAAAAAGATGCCACTGACGTTGAAACCAAACAAAAAAACCAAAACTTTGAAAAATTATTTCTGTATATAGTCAAGTGTATTCTTAAATGGAAACTATTAGATAACATACTAAATATTAAGCCTTGAATTTACTCCTACGTGTAAAAACTCTTACAATGTGTACAACCACGATACATTCTGCTAGTAACAGTTTCACAATTACCAACGACAAACATTATTCCCACCATCGGATAACAAGGAGCCCAAACAAGCGAACTGAGGAGTAACTGAGCGGACTGATTGTTTCTGTGTTGGGTGAAATATGAGATTTCTATTGTATTTGGTGTTGGATACCATTCAGTTATAGTGGTTATTTTTTGAAGACCAATTTATCAAGATGGAATTTCGTATTTTATCTTACCACCATAGTTTATGAAAAGAAATTAGACATTTGTGTTGGGATACAATATAAAATATTTAATAAACTAAGAAATAATAAGAATTAGCAAGAACAAGCAAATATCTGTAAAAATGTTTAAAATGGTTGAGTTTCCTAAAAATATTTCACCCTGTTTAGACATTGCATTGTTAAATCTTTTTAAACAATATACAAACTTATAGAAAGATAATTTTGTAATAGAAATACATCAGTTATGCAGCATTTACAACGAATATTCAAATGTTGTAAAAAGGCTTGGAAGAAATATCAAGCCAATTGTTTTAACATTATCCTGGGTAAGATCATGTTTGATAGTTTAACTGCAACACATTAATTTGTTTGTAAAGGTGAGGCCTCCTCATATTTTTATGTTAGCTTAGGACATTACACTGTGTTTCTAGCCTACTGTAAAAACAAAAACCCTCATACGGCATGCGGCAACAGATAGGAAAATGTTCATTGTAGAGAAAGTGAGATTTCTCCATAGTTTATCACCTCAATTACAATTACGTTATCTTAATATTTTGTTGGAACACGTACTCAATAAATATAAATAAGAGAAATAGCTGTTGTACAAGTTAATATTATTATAACAGCGGGTAACATAAAGATAGCAAACACCCTTGTAACTGCGTGATGACGTAATTGTGTGTTGCCATTAGAGCCTGTACACAGTACATATTGGCGCGGTTTGGTACCTCATTTGAATAATGCATGGTGCATTCTGAACCGTGACTCAATGATTAACGCCTGTGTCACTCGTCTTGTCCCTCGTGCCGTCAACTAGCACCTGTCTGTCATCACATTCACCTTGCCGTCAACAGCTCTCACTATTCATTCTCGGTGGTATTATTAGTGTAAGCCAACCAAAGAAATAATAACAGGAAACCAGAATCTTATTGGTTTTAGTATTATTACTTGGTCGTAATGCATTGCATCAAGTTAACAATTATCATACCGTAAAACCTTTTAACCACAGAGCTAAAGCCACATACAGATTGGTTAGTAAAATAAGAAATAATGATAACATTTTGTAGGAGATATGTTCGTACTAACCATTAATGGATTGGATTTTCAGGGAAACAATCAATTTACAGCTATAAATTTAAATAAATGAACTCGTGATAAAATACAATGCATAAAACTTTGCTATCACGATTTAAGTTTGGTTGGCTTATAAAAAAGATTTGTACAGCAATTAAAACGAGAAACGGCGCTATCTTTCAAACCCTTCTCTGTCAAACTTTCTTATCATCTGCGGTTTTTTAAACTAGTACATTTTACTCAGTAGCACAACAAACACAATTTATTTTTTCTCAGTTAAAATTTCGCAAATAAACATGCATTTTGTTCGAATTATGTCATAGTTCATGAATATTGGGAGTTAAAGTTAAAAGTTGTATGAATACTGGAAATTCAAATATGTTGTTGAGTATTTTGATCGTGTAAAACGTTTCCAATAATAAAAACAACGTTGAAGATAAATTTAGAATTGAGAAACGATCGTTGAGGATAAAGTATTTTTAGTTTCTCAAGACGAGAACAAATACGTTTTTTTTCTTCAGACAGTCAAATATTATTGCAATATTTCTTTTAGATGCACATGAACATGATAATAAAATTAAAAAAAAAACACAAACAGTAACTTTAAATACTGGCTCAATAAATGAGAGATATATCTTAGCCTACCATGGACCTACATTCAAAAGCTTCGGTAAGCTTGAGATAAATTCCAAATTCTGTTTGACAGCCTCCTCACTCTATTTTTTATGAAAATATAAAAAATGTCCTCATTTTATCTGCTATACCATCAACAATCTCAAAAACAATATTTAAACTGTAACACATGGAGGTATTTTGACATAAAAAACAACGATTGATATAATTGTATTGTATTTAATTTGATGGTGTGATTCATTAATTTTTTTCATAGGAATTAACTTTCCGCTCCTAGTGAATTCCAAGGAAATCCAGTATTTTTCCCGAGTCTTTGGCAACTTTACCTTTAATTTGAGCCGTCTTCCATTATCCTACAGCTTGCCAAACGGCTACAATTTCAGCGCAAAAATTTCGCCTACCTAATTTGATATATATATATATATATATATATATATATATATATATATATATATATAGAGAGAGAGAGAGAGAGAGAGAGAGAGAGAGAGAGAGATTGCCTCAGGATAATACACAAGGAAAACTACAATACTCATAACTTCCTCAAGAATAAGTAAACATTTAATTTCTGATTGTTTGTGCAGTTTTCATTTTTTATGTAACGGTTTCACAGTTTTAGCTGTGTAGTATTAAGTTATGTTTGTTATTGATGTCAGTGCAATGTATTTGTTTTTTATAAATTCAATTGTTATCTTGAATCGTAAATATTGAAGCTTATTTTGAAAGTTTGACTCATGATTGTTCATAACTGGCTTGCAAATAACAACTAATAACATGACCATTGTACTAACAATTCAATAAACGTCCTTAATCAATTAATAAAGACAGTCCTTTCCCTTCTGAAATATAATTCTTGGATGGCTTGCGATTTTAATTATGAGGAATACCAAATTAAAATTCACGTACCTGGCGAACCCATTGCCTGTTTGTCAAGGAGTGGCCATTGGAGTCGATCCAGTGAAGAGGTTATTGATTTTCTCCGCGTTTAAATATGTGACACTAATGAAGTTCGATGAACTAGACGATGTCGACTTTGTTCCAACTTGGTTTTTTAAACAACACTCGAATGAATCTCGCCAACTTCACAAATTATCAACGAGATATTATAATAGTTGAGGGGCCAGTTGGGATTTCCTTAGGTTGATAGCATGTCTTCTAACCTTTTTATGAACTCTAGGTCTTCCTGTTTGTCTAATTGATGATAGGTTGACTTGCGATAGGATTCTCTATATTGTCGTAAATTATAACTGCCCGATGTCTAGTCATCCTTATCCGTAAATGGTTTGATGCCTGCCCTAAAAATATTTTTTTACTGCAAAACTTGCAATCAAATTGTTTAAATGTTTCCCTATTGCAGTAAATATTTTCTTTTATATTATAATCCTTTTTTGAGGTGCTGCTTTCAAACTACGTAGCCTTCAATATTAATATGCAAGTTCTGCACAGTGGTTTCTTACATGGCTTGCTTTTATATTGGTTCATTTAAAGCTAATTGTTTATAATGACTAGTTCTTTAGAAAGATGGTTCTATGTATCTACTTGTTTACTCAATTATTAATACATAAAAAAAGTTAACTTTCAATTTAACATTTGGATTTCGTAAATCTGAAAAAGCCACTTTTGCAGCTGACCTACGAACTTAGTGCATTCAAAACGCCTAGAGATTTATAATGAGCAAAATTATTTTACATAAACAGAGATTGTTTTCATTTTAAACTTTGCAAGTTGTTGGGAAAACAAGTAAAGTCTTCATTATGCGGTCGAGAGAGCTCGAATACCCTTTGTCACTCATCATTGTTGGAAATTACTGTTCTTAAAAATACTTGTTCTCTTAATCACCAGTCTGCAGAAACAAGACGATTCACAAAAGAAACTTTTATTTTAACGGAGTTAATTATTTCCTTCAAAACCAAGTTTGTTTTTCTCTAATTTCCCCTAAATAATGTGAGTACGCTTCCCAAATAAATATTCAATGACAATTTTAAATTATCTACAGTGTGTTCTAAAACTTAGTCAAAGGTTCAAATATATAAAATTAACTGTCTTTAAGATTTTAAGATAAGGATCATTGTTAACATAGGGTAAATTGAACTCCATTTCTAGTTAGCTCAAAATAAACATTACGTTGGAAAAATATATGAACCATGTTAATTAGATTAAAAATGGCTATCATTTAAAATATTTCCCTGATATCTGTCAGAACCTTTTCCTTTTGTTCTTTTAATCGTGTTTCTTTTGATTTGAAATTTTTAATTTTTTCAAGTTGGGCTTCATAATGACACGTTGCATATTAATATGTCAAATATCTATCGTACTTTTAAAAGATCTTCAAAATATCTAAAACTTTCCAAATTAGTCCCAAGTGACCTCCAAGTTAACTCTGATAGCAGTCATACTGATGGACTATTACAGTACTACCGAATAGAGAAATGATCTCATTATTTCTACCGTGGGTGAAACGAGATCAATCCGTGACCCAAGTTACGTGTAGTGCTGGTTTTACTAAAATCAGTATTTTTGGAATCATCCAAAAAGGCGACTTAAAACTCTAATAGGATTTAATTCACTTGCTACGTATTATTACTAAGGTATAAATTATCGTTTTAAACTATAGGTCGGATTATCCGGCCAAATCGTTAACCGGCCTGGGCTCGGTCCCGTGGAGGCCGGAAATGAGGGGTCCTACTGTAATAGATTTTGAGGGATTTGGACCTTTCCCTTTATAGGATTTAATGTACTCTATTGTAAAACACTACTGTTTCCGTTTCAGCTAATAGTTGCATATTAGAAAGCTATAGATGTTTGCACGACCGAAAAATTGATAAGATATTGACGCGTGATATTACTTTACTGTATCAGTAGACGTTTCACTAACATAGTTTTTAGATTCACTTGAATGGTTCAGTAAAGAAATCGTCTAAAATGTAAGATGGCCGTATATAACAGATTTGTAAATAGACTTTTAAAGTACCATTAGCTCAGGAAGATTACAACGATGAATACACAATTTTAAAATATATTGCTGTAAATAATGGTTATCCTAGGAGTATCATTGATAAGATTATAAACAGAAAAACAAAAAAATGTTCCGGTCAGCCCACCTCTAAATTTGTGTCAATAGAATTTGCTAGTAATTTACACTTTACCCTAAAAAATGAACTAAAGAAAGAAATCATTACTCTGGCATGCAAAACATCCAACAAGCTAAAACGTAAATTAAATGGTTCCCGCCCTGTTCACAGTAATAACAACTATGACGATACAGAGGTGTATAAATTATCATGCAGCGATTGTCCAAATTTATGTAGGACAATCAGGACGTTCCTTTCGGAAAAGGTTTAAGGAATACCAGATTTAAGGGAAAAGGTTTAAGGGATACCAGACTAAACCTAAATTACGAACTCAACGATCCAAGTTTGCAGAGTGCCTGATGAATGAAAATCACAGTGTAATAAGCTGCAATGATAATTCAGAAAGATTACATAAATGTAGTAAGGGTAGTGTCATGAACGTTTTGGAAAGCTTGGAGATCTACAAATCCTTAAAAAAATTGCCAAGTGACGTTTGAAATGAGAAACTAAATTTTGGATCTAACATTCTGTTCGACAGAGTAGAGCTTGAGAACAATAGATCAGATAGTCAGCTGATACCCCTCCCCCAAGGTCATCGCCATCAAGTCGGGAACGGCTAACCAACATTCGCACCCCGCAGTCTGGAATCGTGTCTGTGGCCGGCCACGGGTGGTGAATTTAAATGTCTCTTTTTCGTACCGTGAATTGTCCGTGTTTGTGTTGTGTCAATGTTTTAATGTTGACGAAGATGTGTGCTATGTAATTTATAATTTGACGAAGGATTTGATAATGGGATAGAATCCCGAAACTAGTAATCCAACTGGTTAAACTTAAGGATTGAAGACGGAAAGGTTAGTCACCTAGTTATTTTAAGTAAAAAAATCAATCCAGGGGGCAGATCATGAATAAATTAATCTGTCAACTAGGAGACTGAACAACAAGCATCGGAATCATTGATTTTAATAAATTTTAGTGTACATTTAATGATAATTCTGATTGCATTTGACTTATGCCTTAATGTATGATAAAACTCTTGAAAACGTATAAGGCTTGAAAGTGGTTAAAGGAATCCCAAAACCTTATTTTTTGTGGTTATTTTGTTTAAAATAAAATTAATTTGGTTTTATTTTGTGGAATAAACTATACATTGTCACAGTATATAATTTTTATGTGTACCTTTCTTTAGTTAAATAAAAAATATAATCCATTTCACAAACAAACCAAGGTACAAAATCTATTAACTTTACCAGCAAAACATATTTGAATAAACATTTTTCAAAATTTTATTGATTTCTCGTATTCTGAGGCAGGATTTATGCCTAGCTTTTATAGACTCTCTTTAGAGAGTTATACCCAGTTGAAACTCGATATCTTATAAAGCAGATAAGTTATCTTTATAAAACAACTCTCATGAAAATAAGACAAAAACATACTCTCACACCCAGATATATCATAAATTAAGAGTATACATTTTATAATTCGAGAAAACCTTAAGAGAGGTATCTTTTCCTGCCGTCCTTTTGACAGCAGGAAAAAAATAAGTTGTAAAACATTAAGAGCCTTAAAAATAGAACATGTGACTTAATATCCCATGTTTGTTAAAATAGTAAGAGGAAAGCTATATTCCGCGACAAGGAGATGTACGTCATTTCTCTGCACCTGCAGTATCTTGATATCATATTTAGAGAAAATGCGTGTTCCCTGAAGCAACACGTGCAAATATCTAAACTGTCTCTAAGTTTCATTCTTGTGTTTTCTTTGTGTCGAAGATAAAAAACTTATTAAATCAAAAATACAAAAGGAAGGTTTTCCGTTTAATCATTGGTAAATAAATATATGTAGTTAGTATAACTAGGTAAATTGATATAGAATTGGTTAAAATAATATTCTTAAATTTTTAATGATAGACATCTCCTCCTACCCTAATAGAGAAGGCTAAAAGATAAATTATATATATTACTGTAACTAAGAACCTAACATTCTTGAAACATATTTTACTAGTTAACAAATGTAAATATCGGAATGAAACTATATGATAAAATCGTAAATAAATTAAATTAATATATAGCCAATCTCTGTTTAAGTATTGTAATCGGAGGATTAAGAAATTTGTAATAATACAAAAGTTGTTTTTTGGATCGTAAAACCTATAGTAAGTTGTAAATATAGAATGTAGGATTGTAAATATAGTAAGTTCTTAAACCAAGAATGAATCGAATCATTGAAAATATTAATACCTATTTTCATACACAAAACTTTAGATATGAAATGTTAAGATGTGAAGGCAACTTTTTAAGCATTAAAACAATAACTTTACTGGAGATTAATAGTCTTAAAATACCAGAGAACTATAGACTTGGTGGAAAAAGTCAATTAGAGCAACTGATTTTTACATATACATGGAACTGATGTCTTTCTTCTGGACTTTATTGCATGCAGGTATACTGCGCGCTGATGCAATGGTCCATAAACAAGGAGTGACTGGTATAGTACACACTAACATATCCCGGACTATTCCGACTTACAGCAGTCGTTAGGCGACAAAAAATGTTAGTTTGACGGAAATATATAACACTCAGTCATCCTTAGTTTTTATTTAAAATTTTAAAATTAAATATAACTATTTCTTAATCATATAATGTATTATAAACTTGACTAGGCATACAATCCTTGGTATAGAGTTGTTGAAACATGCACAAGAATTCGGTAAAATAAAGACGGAAATTTTTGATATAGTTTTTGGTTTCATTTATATTTATACATGATTTAAAAATCGCATTTTGTTTGAAAAAAGTTATAGAATAAAGTTAGGGCTGTAATTATATCCGACTCCGACTCACCCCACCCTTACCGGTCTTGCGATTGAGAAGATACAGCTGTTACCATTTTGTCTAATTATTTTCTAGGATACAGAAGTTACAATGAAAGCGAGTTTATTGTTTTTACCACTGCAGTTTAATTGGAATAACACATAACATTTTATAATTCCAATTATTTCTCAGATTTCATATCTATAGTCTACAGAACGGAAGTTTATTAATTTTTTTATTTTCTTGGAATATACCCAGAATTAGACCAATTTTTATGATTGAGGTGTCAAATTACTGGAGGTTTTGTCAATATTTCCTGAATGCTGTTCATTTTCCTTTAGGTGAAAAGAACGTTGCCCAATCGGGCATCTTATGATACCCACAAATTTACATGTTTTTTTTTATGGAAGGGATATTTTTTTAAAATATTAATTAAATTTTGTGCTTACCTTGTAAACGGTTTGGCCAAAGTAGACATATTATATATTTTTCTTACAGGAAATTTAATTTTATTTAATTTTCAAATTTAATAGGGAATACTAAAAGTTGATAGTTTTCAAGATATTTAGGAAAAACCAAAAAATTGTACCTTTAGGCCCTTCCAGCCCAGCCGGCTCAAGGGCTAAGGGCGGGGACTTTTGATATGTTTTACTCCTAACTAGTCCAAACAAACTTACAAAGTCAAAAATTGTGATCCATGCAATTCCCTCTATACCTCTTTTTGAGCATTCATTGCCTGGAATATTAAATATGTGTATGCTAACTGCTTAGATCACTGTAAGTTATAGAGGATTTAGCGGAAACTAAGAGGCAGTTGCAAGAGCTGCAACCTCAACGAACTTGTGCTGAAAATGTCATGCCTTAACTCCTACTCGTTTAGCCGAACGGTAAACCACACACAGACAAGAACCCTGATTTACTTATATGGTCTTAATTAAGCTGTAAAATGTGAGTTGTGCTATTGCGTGGTTCTAACAGTAAAAGATTTCTAACAGTAACTGAACATTTAAGTTAACAGAACCCTGTTTTTTCCAACCAACAGCAAAAATTCATGCAACAGTAGATTTAAAAATTGCTAATTTAATTTTAAGTAACAACGTTTAAGGTCACCTTGGTTGGAAACCCCGTTCTTTTCTGCAGAGTCTCATAAAAGTATATAGGCTTTAAAGCTGAAAAGACTGTCATTGTTAGCAAAGAATATCTCCCTCCCACGCTGTAGTTTAAGTGACCATAAAACCTGTTAACGAACAATAATTTTGTTGATTTACAGCCTAGGAATTAAAATTACGTCATTAAATTATAGGGAAATTTAAATTTAATTTGCTCTTTTTTTAGCAGATTATTGTTTTATATTAAGTTAGTGTTTTACATTCATTTTTTATATCCACCTCTACAGAAATTAGTAAAAGTATTCCAAATTTATTATAATTATCTTAGGGTTCTCTCTTTTACTAATTTTTAGAGGCGGTGGGGGTTTTGGTTTTTTTAACAGGCCTGAGTTTAAAATGCAGACCTGTAAAAGTACTGTTTTACTACATGGAAAATTCGCTTTCTTAAAAGTGATTTTACCAACAATGCTCTAAAAATCTGCTGTACTCATTGTCTCTGTATTTAAATAATGAAATTTAAAAAAACAATTTCTTACACTAATTTAAACTTCATGGTTAATGATTACTTGTGTCAACAGTTTGAAACTATTAATAATGTTGTTTTCTCAAGTTAAACATGGCATTTAGCAAAGGCCACATCAACTTATGGACTACGTGCATTTGTTACCAGGCAGACATGACGCGGTTGGCGGTCGTACAGTCTTTAATTAATGGCGGTTTGGCGGAGCGAGGGCCTCACCGCAAGTTTGGAGTTAGAGTTAAGAGTTTAAAATCCGCAAAACCAGTCCCAAATTGATCTTATATTGTTCACTCAAAATCTAATAGATATACGTTTAAAAAATAAATAATACCTGGAATTTTACTTCATGTTCCGACTCTTGATTTAATTTTGTAATGTTATTTTAAAAGCTATTTGTGATTTCAGATCTGTGCGCCAAACAAAACGTATTTAATTTCGTCATTATGTTGGAAATTATTCTAATCTGATGAGCAGGCATGTATGCTTCGTTGTAAAATACGGACATTAATTGAACTTTCATAAATGGCAAATGTTTGTACATTGAAAAAACACACGGCAGCTAGAAAGGTGCTTTCAGACTTATATAAGCGAATAATAAATTATTTACTAGAACAGTAATACTGAAACATCGTAAAATCTGCAGTACGTGATTGGAATTGTTGAGCATTTGACTTCAGAATAAAGAATTTCCTCAAACTAGTATTTGAGGAAATGGTTCTACCATATCTACCTTGCGATAAATGTGCAGTTTACTTTCAGTTCAATGAAAAAAATCAAGGCGATCTAAATTGCATATGACCGTAAATAATTTATGTTATGTATACTTTATGAATTCGGATTTCTGATTTTGTTACTGCTGTAGTATTGGCCTCAAGAGTGAAAATATTTCATCAGTATGATAAATAATAATTGATTATGATCGAAAAAGATAGTCCGTTATTCATAAAATTATGATATTCACAATTGATTACATTAGTAGTGCACTAATTAGTATTTGAATTTTATCTTATATTGTTTAATAAATGTATTATTCATAAATTATAAAATGTCCTAAATTAACAAATTGAAACCATTGATTTAAATTTTAAAAATTAGTTAAATAATGAAAATTAAATTAAAGATTTTAAGCCTTTACTTGCTGCAGCTGCAGCTCTTACCCTTTAGTACTAAAAACCACTGAACATTTTAACAGTGGCAGACCAGCACACGCAACGCGTTTAAAACGCTAAAGACATATTTAAACCTAATTTAGCGTAGTATGATATATGTTTTCTCCTCAAAAATAATATAGGGAATGATAATGAAAGTTTATAGTAACGTAATATTGGTGTGTAAAACAGGTGTGTAAAAATCAGGTGGTCATAAGGAAGGCGGTTTGATTTATTTCCAAACCGCCCCAATTTGATTTATTTTCCATGAGGTAGACATAGGGAATGAGTATGCAGGTTTACTGGCACAAATATTTTGAAATGGGGATTTTAGATCAAAATAATATGAATTTGTTGAAAGGTTGGTACATGACCCCATCATGTGCAAAGATTAAACAAGATATTTCGATAAAGGCCAGATACAGAATATTATTTAATTCCAATAGCGATTAAATAAAATTGTGGTATGGACAGTAAACTGTGTTAACCACTTTCAGTGTTTTGGTAACCATTTTAAAAAGGAATATAAACCATTAAAAATAGCAAAATAATTTTGCTGATGATAATGAAAGTTTATAGTAACGTAATATTGGTGTGTAAAACAGGTGTGTAAAAATCTAGTGGTCATAAGGAAGGCATATAATTTGATAATGTACTATTTTGTCACACTTTCATGACAACGGTGACAAAACTTAAATACAATATCTCAATATAATACAAACCCTCAAATAATTTGTATTTGTATCGTCATTAGGGTTACCAATAAACACAAAAAGTACGAATTCATAACTTTTAATCCTTTTAGACGGAAAAATTCAATCTAGTACACTGGGAAAGATTGGTAAATTTATTTTGTCACTGAGATCCAAAAGAGTCGCCACTCAAAGTGCCGGTAATCTGTGTTAAAGTCCCACTTTGACAAATTACAACGCGCAATCTCTTGCCTTATGGGTCCCCGGTGCCTCAGTATCCAGCAGCCTTTTATGTCATAATACTAGTATTTTTGTGATTAATGGAAATGCCAATGATGACTGGACTTTTTCTTGATTTATAGTGTATTAAATTGTATTAAAACGAATTTATTTCGATAAAACATGAATTAATATACTTTTTAAATTTTGTATTTAACTCCGCTGTTTTAAAAATTATGTATTAAAACTTTCCATCCGATTATGTCCGTGAAACAAGTATAACCTGGTTAATTCTAAATTCCTTAATTGGAATAATTTTTCAACAACATTTACCGGCATTCTGGTTCGATTTTTTTGCGGCAGCAATGATTTTTTTAGCATTGATCAAATGGGAGTGTCCCGCGAGCTATTATACACGGACACAGTTGACTGGGACGCAGATCTGCGTCCGAAGTGTGTCCCGACTGTGTCCGAGGGCGAGACGCAGACGGGACACACGCGGGACGCAGATCTGCGTCCCAGTCAACTGTGTCCGGTATAATAGCTCGCGGGACACTCCCATTTGATCAATGCTAAACGAGTGTACAGGGAAGCCAGCGTCCCAGCCAAAGGGACGCTGAGTGTCCGTATATAATAAGGGCCTTACCGTAGTACTCATGGTGACACCTAGCCCGAGACCTTAATAACTTTTTGTTTTTGGGCCCCCGAAACTAAAAACTCCATTCGTTCATTTTCATACATATATACTGGATGTCCCATAATAGCCTCCCCCCAACATTTTTCCTATATTTTTTCATATATCAATCCTAAACCACCTCCAAACATTGTTGGGTGGTTAATAATTCATTTTTATTGGGTGCCCAATTTTGGTCGACATCTTGGATCCGCCATATTGGATTCAAATTTTTTTTCAAATGTAAAATTGGTGTTGTGTTAATGTTGGTAGCCCTCAAAGTCAAAAAATTTAAATGGCAGCATATGTCAAATAGCCCATCATTTTACAAGTCTTGCAAAGACCAACAACTTTTCAGTTTTCACCTAGTTCCTATCTTGGGTGATATTGGAGTTATAAGCACAAAACTCCATTTTACCATATAAAGCCCCTGTTAATTGTGCAGTACTTAAGTTTAATGGATGCAAATTTAAATGCCTTGAAGACTACACATTTAAGTGGGCTTTATATGGTAAAATGGAGTTTTTTGCTTAACTACAAAACCACTAAAGAAAGATAGGAGATAGGTTTAAGTTAAAAAGTTGTTGGTATTTGCAAGACCTGTAAAATTATGTACTATTTGACATATGCTGCTTTTTAATTTTTTTGACTTTCAGGGCTACCAACATTAAATCAAAATAAAACCTACTGTCAATAACTTTTATGCTCTAAGTTTTCGCATGTCATATATGAAATTAAAGATGAGTTTACAAGGATAAATAATTTTTAACCAGAACAAAAATATGTTCTGTAGTTCTCTCGAGATACAGGGTATTCTGTAAATACCAAAAATGTTCAAGGAAATTGCCGCCATTATAAAGATAAATGCGTTCTGTTTTCACCAAACTGTTCGTCTTGTTTAGAGCTTTAAAATTATGCATAACATGGCATATGTTTACTTTTTAACATTCTGAGATTCGAACCCATGACCTCCGGTTTTTAGCACACCCTGTATTTTAAAAGGGTATAAATATTTTTACTCTGTTCCTTGGGTATGAATCGGTGGGGAAAGATTTTGATTCGTCTTTGTATGTCAAGCCGTTCGTCTACAGTATTGTTGTGGATGGCTTAGAAAATTCAGCCTGTATAAGGCTTTAAAAAACATAAAATGTATAAAAGAGTAATTCCTAAATAACACTCGTCAATCTGCAACGAGTGTTTTCTTAAACGGAAACGTTTCACGACATGTACTTCAAAATTTTCTCACTCAGAATGAATTTAATAAGGTCAGCAATAAGTAACTGAATTCTGAAATACAATTTTCTAACAGAGGTTTGAAATATTTAATGAATCATCTAGCAAAACAAAACATTTCTAACATTAAGATAAAAAAGTTTTGTAAACATTGTGAAGCATTTTATGATTAGGAAGAAGCCAAATTTGAAAAACTATTAAATTTGTTACGAAAGTTATTTTTGAGGCACAACAATAAAACCATGAATTACAAATGCAGCATAAGAGTGTCTTGAAAGTAATCCTCTTAATGGAATCTTAGCTGTTCCAATCTTAACAAAAATAGAAGAATAGGAGACTAATACTCTGGTTTTTTAATTTTAAAGCTAGAAGTAAATCAATAACTTATTGTCCTTAATTTATTTTATAGAAAAGGATATGAACAATTTTCCGTAATTCTAAACGATTTTATGACCTACCATAAAATGTTTGATATAATATCAGACTTAAAAATCTGCCTTTCAAAATCACACGTCCAAGTTATTTTTTTATTAGCAAGGATATTCCATTTTTCGTGTACATACTCCTCTTAACAGCTAATTTACTCTTATCTCTAAACACTAAAACAATCTGTTAATGTGTTTAAAACATACATTACACAAAACATTTAGTTGGAATATTTATCCTGTATGTTTCTAACATACAATCTCTCAATATAGAGACTAACTGGTTCTATTATTTTACACACGTTACATAATATAGGTGAACTTTTGTGCGCGTTATTATTTAAAAAATATAGTAATTAAATGTATGGAAGATTAAAAAAAACAGGATTGTTTCTGAGATTGATGTTTATTATAGAGCAAATCTCTCTACATCATGATTCAATCTCTAATTAACAGTTACAATCTTCGAGTAATCCCACTAAGCCCTGTTACCCTAGAACACTCTAGGATGATGCGATGTCACGAACATCGCCTCTTAGACGCCTCTGAGCCGAGGGGGAGAGGAACACAAACACAACTGAGACAAAACACCTCTTGAGATGATAAATCTGGTCTTTCTACTTGATCACATCCATTATTAATGTATGTACAACAGGTTCTTTGAAAATGTTGACTTTAACTTATATAGGAAGATTTATATAAGTTTGATAAAGAACAGATTTATTAGTCGTTGTACCCGATCTTTGAACGGGTTTGAAGACATAAACTTATAACTAATTAAATTTAAAATTCAACTGCTGATCATCCTTCTGCATTTTTAGTATTTTCCTCTTTAAATTATTTTAATTGTCTGTTACTATAAAAATATACAACAGAGAAACATCGGAAAACAGACATTTTCTTAGATTTATTTTCTTGAATGCAAGTATTAAAACTTTGGCAATATGTTGAGTCTATATACGAGTATCTTTGTGTAAAATGTTAGCCCTGTTAGTTAAAAAGTTTTTTTTTTAATTGCATGAAACAAACATATAAACAGGTAGAGCACACAGATAGACACACATAACCTATCTCTATTTTTTTTTAACTATTATGAATGACAGGTCCTACTTTGGATAAAAGGTCCTACAGGTTCTTTTAGAGATTTTATGATGACATAACACAATATCGGAAAAACCACTTGAGGCCAAGATGTTGGATTATTTATAGAGTTATAATATGTTTAGTTGGAGCTTTACTATAAAAATTCGACTTATATTACACTTTGTCGTGACCAAGGTTTAGCACATTTTTCTCATTACTCCATCACTAAAACTCATAGTAATGTTCGTTACGTATCTGCACGTACAGTAGGCTATGATTTTTCTATATACGATGATATTATTACTTTATTATTGAGTAGCTTATACAAATAGTTATAAAGTTAAGATGTAGTTTTCAACAAAATTGGTAGTTACTGTAAAATAAAACCTAGAAGTTAATTAGCTCACGAACAATTAAAAGTAACTATATTGGAGCAAAATAATTCCTACTCTGTTATTTTTCTTGCTCTTGTTTTAGTGTGTCTATACAAGAGCAATTGTATTTTATTTTGAGAGCAGTCATAATATTTGGAAACAAAATTTACTGCTATAGTTAATTTTTTTATTTATCAGGGATTATGACCGATAGGATGAAAGTTAGCACACGAGCGTCGTTGTGTAGCAGTGGTTGTAGGCCTATTTATGTTGGCCGTTTACATTGTGGCTATATCATATGGCTTTGCCACTAGCCTGTACTTCTTTTCATTTATTCTGTTTATTTTTAATGTTTCCATTGGTTTGTTTACTTTTGTTTTTATAGTTGTTATCTTTCTTAAGAATACAAATGTTGATCTACAACTAATTACATCTTTTATTTTACCGTACATTAATTTATATTTTAAACTTTATAATTAATAAAGTAAAACATGGTAGTGTTAACTATACAAGCTACTGACCATGCCCTGATTCTTGTTTGATAAACTCAATTTTAAAATCTATCGTAGCCTACAGTTGAAATTCCAATTGTGAACTATTTACATTAAGCTATGGGATGCGTTATTAATAAAAACTTTGTCGTTATAAACTGATCATTTAAAAATACTAATTTTGTTTTTTAAGTTAAGGTAGGCTGCTAAAACAACTTGACTTCTCTAAGATATTGGAGGGGAATGTAATGAATGGTAATAAGGTGGATGTAGCAAAATCATGAAAGTATTTAGTCAATTGGCTTTTATAACTTTAAAGATTTGATTACGTTGCATTTAACCAAAATAACATTAAAATAAGTCATAATATTCGAGTACAGGCCAAATCCATGACTAAAAATTTTGATGTAGTTAAAACTACATAAAACTACTGAATTAAACTAGTTATAGAACAGCTTCTTTTATACCTTAAAGAAGGAAGCTATGCATTTATCAGTCTAATATATTTGGAATATAACGACAGAATAAGTTAATGCCCCCTTTACTCACGCAAATAACGAGTTCATAAAATGATACACTCTATAAAGCTATAGTAGGAATTAGGTTTTACTAGCTATCAAGCATTAGCATTGCTTGAGTTAATAACTAATATATAAGTTAATGTATTCTTTCTTGAGTTAATATATTCTCATAATAAAGAATATATTAACGAAATTATTCAAGAAAATATATTAAAGAACTAACGAGAATATATTAAAGAAATATTCTAAAGAAAGTATTATGATTTTCTTCGTAGCGTCGGCCAAAGATATTATAAATCGTCGAAGAAGCCTCTTTGATACAACGATCCTTGTAAATGTTTTCCCAAAACTGACATTAAAACTCAATCTCGAAGTGTCTACTTGATAGGCTTTTTAGACGGGGAACCCCATTCCAACTCCCTTGAAATAAAAAATAATACGGCCAATTAACGATAAGCTAAAAAATATTTTCAGTTCCACGTAGAATAATAATTGCAAAATAAAATATATTTATATTTATTTAATATTATTTTTAAACTTGAATCTAAAATCGTAGGTATTTCAAGCTATTACTTATGTAAACAAAAATGAATTAGACTGGAATATTTTCTAATACATGTATAGTGAAAAAAATATATTGCTAGTTTAATTACCAAAAACACTTATTGTCGTGACTGAAATCGTCTAAAAGTATTCCCGATGAAAATTGAATATTTTACTAATAATATAAAACGTAGTCCTTATTAATCTGTGCTTAAAACCCTAAAAATGCTGATTCTATACTATCTCGAAGTGTCTACTTCCTCGTATTTGATAGGCTTTTTAGACGGGGAATCCCATTCCAACTCCCTTGAAATAAAAAATAATACGGCCAATTAACGATAAGCCACAAAATATTTTCAGTTCCACGTAGAATAATAATTGAAAAATAAAATAAATTTATATTTATTTAATATTATATTTAAACTTGAATCTAAAATCACAGGTATTTCAAGCTATTACTTATGTAAACAAAAATGAATTAGACTGGAATATTTTCTAATACATGTATAGTGAAAAAAATATATTGCTAGTTTAATTACCAAAAACACTTATTGTCGTGACTGAAATCGTCTAAAAGTATTCCTGATGAAAATTGAATATTTTACTAATAATATAAAACGTAGTCCTTATTAATCTGTGCTTAAAACCCTAAAAATGCTGATTCTATACTATCTCGAAGTGTCTACTTCCTCGTATTTGATAGGCTTTTTAGACGGGGAATCCCATTCCAACTCCCTTGAAATAAAAAATAATACGGCCAATTAACGATAAGCCACAAAATATTTTCAATTCCACGTAGAATAATAATTGAAAAATAAAATAAATTTATATTTATTTAATATTATATTTAAACTTGAATCTAAAATCACAGGTATTTCAAGCTATTACTTATGTAAACAAAAATTAATTAAACTGGAATATTTTCTAAAGTATTGAAAAGAAATATATTGCTAGTTTGATTACCAAAAACAGTTATTGTCGTGACTGAAATTGTCTAAAAGTATTCCCAATGAAAATTGAATTTTTTACCAATCATTTAAAACGTAGGCTTATTAATCTGTGCTTAAAACCCTGAAAATTATGATTCTATACGGTATTTATTAGTAGTTGTAATACTTCGTCTTGATTATTAAATAATTATGGATTATTACGGAAAAACTCAGAATAATGACTTTCTTAATATAACTCTATAACTTAGTAACTAAGTTTATAAATAAAGAAAATATCGAATTATCCCGAATTTATTTATAAATATATATTTCGATACATTACTTTACATTATTCTTAATTTTATATAATTTACTCCACTGTCAATATGCTTTAATAATATTTGATATTTCACAAACGTAATTTTCTAAGTATTCTAAGCCAATCTCAGCATGAGTATTATAAAAACAAGTATATTTCGATATCTTTGAAATATTTTTTCCAAAAAATGCATATAAGAGGAAATTCACTTAATTCATTAAGTTAATAAATTACAAAAGAAGCAGTATTTAGGCCTTCTCTTAAAAGCCAAACTTAACTTTCAGCTTTCTTTTAAAAGTTGGGGGATGTTGTTAGTCCTCCCCAGTTACAAAAGGAGTGAATTTTATAACCATTGTTCTAGCGGTCTGTATAATCTAATTACTATTTAAATCTGTGTCAATAGCAACTCAAACGCTTTGATTGAAGAGATGCCTACGGTATAAAATAGTACAATTTTTAGTAATTCTTAAAGATTCAATGGTGAGGTGGATTCGAAAAATACTTAAATTAGTTTTAAGTATTTTAATTAATTATTTTAAGTTAATTGTATTAGTTTTAATACAGCTTTAGTTGCCGTATTAGTCAATATGCCCCTATGGAGAGCCCATATAGGGAACATTATAATAACGCTTCATTTTTCACCATCGAGAACTATCATGTAGACAAGCAAGTAGCCAAAAGTCCCCAATCCTACCCATTTCCTTCCCTCCCCCTCACCAAACGACCCTTTCTATTCTTATAAAAGTTTAGTTAATGCAGTATTTTCCAAAAATAATTACATTTAAGACACAGGTTGAGATATTCTTTATATTCTGCAGTTACATGATTCAAAAGTAGGCCTATATATATCCTATATATATATATATATATATATATATATATATATATATATATATACTAAAAATCACGTTCCGTAGTGTTATATGATTATTTTACTCGTTTATGTATATTTTAATACTAACATAGAGCGTTTTTCTCCATTTTATTTTCTATATAATATTACATAGGTGGTTTCTGTACAGTCTTTCTTTATTTGTTTATTTGCAGCAAGGGGTGAACGCAAAAACTACCAAACCGACCAGGCTAAAATTTTATTCAAAGATAGAACTTGGACCGATGCAACATGTGTTGCAACCGTTGCAACATGTGTTGCATCAGTCCTATTCACTTCCTCAAAATCCCTCTCGTGCTCCGCTCCATAGGCTACTCAAGCTATATTTTGTACTGCTTGTAATAAGATTTTGTTAGATTTATTTGGCTTCCATGCGAACTAATGGTCATTTTCAATTTTTTTTCTCACATTACTCCGAATAATTTTCGTTTAATGAAAGTCTGTAACACCTGCTGCAGCCGAGTGCCATGTTATGTCAGCCTAGAGGGTTTAGGGGGAAAATATTTTAGTGCTGCGAGTGTGGAATACTTTTTAAATTTATCTAGCTTAATAACTAACGAATAATGCAAAGTAAAATTCAGAGTACCTTGAAAGTTGTTACTTTCAAAGTTTTTATCTTACCTATTTTTGAAAGCGGTTATTAATATAAATAAGAAATTGAGGAATTATAAGCTATTTTATTTAATAGTATCAGTTCGCATTAGTTTGAGAAGAAAACCAAAATTAATTTTAGACTAACTTACACAGTGGCCTTTAATCATAGAGGAAACACCGACAGTAATTTATTTAAGAGAAAATAATAAATGAGTTAACGAATAGCTAAGTTAAAAAAGCTAACAATCGGAAGTTCATTCCGTCCCATAAACAGCGGAAGCTCCGCTGTCCAAAACAATCAAACCTTCGCTCCTCTCGAACAAACCGCCTCTGAGGGATGATCCTACACTCCCCTGGGCTCCAATGTATTTTATTGTATTGCATTTCTTTTCATGTATTGACACCGTTTTCCTGTTTGTAAAAAAGGACTGCGCACGAAGTCATTCTTTGATATCAATTTTACAGCTAACGCAAACCTCACTTTGTTTGGTTTCGCTTTGCTTTTCTAATTTGGGATCTTAGGATATGATATTATTTTCATTGTTATCTAAAATGTACCTTAAACGATATAATGGTTGTTGTACCCTAATTCAAGATATTAAGGTTGTTGATAACAATTGAGAGAGGATGAAACCCTTTTAGATCTTAGTATTGCTTCTGATGGGATGATTTTGGCTAATACTATGTACAAGATACAAAAACTAATATCTCAACAACAAAAGTTTGCTAAACTATTTATGTATTATGATGGAAACAGTTTTTATTCCAGTAATTAGGTTAAAATTGATTATTTTAAGAAAATTTACAAAAAGAATTTATCCTGTATGGCAGAACGAATAAAATGAATTTATCACCGAATTATCACCGAAATAAAATTATATTTCCCTACCACTGCATGGAAATAATTACATTGCCAAACCTGTAAACAGTACGTCATTTCCGCTTGAATGTACATTCCCGCTGCTAAATCAGGGTTACTTCCTATACTCTTATATGAGTAATGTTATCGTGCTTGCTTGTATGCTTGCTTGTATGCTTGCACATTTATCTCAAAAACAGCTCCGAGGATTTCCTTCAAAGTCTGGAAATAAGTAATTTATGACTCAAAAACGTCTTTTACGCAGATTAATTGACCAGAGAAAATCTAATAACGTAATAAATCGAATTTTAAAGTTGTAAAAATTTAACATTGGCCTTATGGGTTGCCGTGATAGCAACGAAAATAAACAAGGAAAGTGTAAACAAATGAAGTAATCATAACAGCTGTTTGGAATCTACAGCCATCAAGGGAAAATACAGCAGGTGGGATGAAGAGTCCATGGAGCAATAAAAAGGTTTCTATTTATCAATTTTATGACATTGAAATATTTTATAGTAACTGGATGAACTGGTAAACATGAAATAACACCGAGCAAGGCTCGGTCCACCAGGTACTTATCTTGGTGGAATTAGTAAGGTGTGCTACTGCGCATCCAGCGTCAGCTGATTGTCGGGCCAGCTGTTGTCATGACGTCAAGTGGGGGCTAACGGCTACGACAAAAACATGGCGAGAGATTGGGCGAACTCGACGCGCGCTGCTTTGAATTTAAATTATGACCAAACCACAACATCCATCTCGTCCACCGAGTGCATTTTTCAAAGAAAATAAAATTCTTTATCGATTGGTATGATTTGTTTTTACATATAGTCTTTTTTATTAATTATTATAGACGACCAAATGTAGAAGAGTTATCATTGATTATGAAAATACCACCACTCCATTACGTTATTTTTGGAAAAATAGAAAGTGTTTCCTTAAAAAAACTATTTATTCTTGTTTCTTAAGAAGTTCCCGTAATATCAATGCTAAATTTAGCCATTTTTATTAAATAATACATAAAATACAAATTAAAAAAATTCTTTTTAAATGCAATTAAATACTGTATTAGTTTACTAAAATTAGGCCAACGGCAAAAATGCAATAAGAGTACCTAAGGCAAAATAAATATGTTGTTCTTGTATCTTAAGGTACAATCAGACTTTCAATGCATTTTTTTCTCTATAGCTTTAAAATATTTATGTGTAAGGCAAACAATTATGATAGGAAAGTTTTCAAAGAATATACCAAGATGCGCAAACTTAATTACATTTGCGTCCGTTATACTCGAATGAAAACAATATAAAGTAAAGGACTGCGTCGCCGATTAAATGCTTGAATTTTTAATAAGTTTAGCGAATTTTGAAGTGTGTGATGGCTGATTTGTGTTGGCTGTGTTGGTTCAATCAGTTAAGTTTGGGGGGGGAGATATCGGAATAATATACCCCTCTTCTTCACCGAAACCCTAAAATGTGTTGAATATAATGTCAAAATAGATGAAATGTGGACGTAAATCAATGATTTTCCCCCCTACCGAAAACATCCTGGGCACTATACTGGTAAAGTTCACACTACTAAGCTAAATAAGCTTACTTGTTCTTAAATCATAAATGATTTGACTTTAAAGAGTCATACACAATTTGATAGTTTACCCAATGAAAGATGTGAAAGATTGAAACCCAGGTCCGGCAAAATTTCAATTAGTATAACGCCACCGACCAAGCTAAATTTATTACTAAATCGAAATTAGACAATGGTACGTACTTATAAATAGTCTATATTGCCCCTAATCAAATGACAACCAATGAAATCAGTAGATGTTTTTAAATTGGACAAAATGGGCCTATTTTTAATGGAAATATTTAATTATTACATGCTTTCATCTCGATGAATTTTGAAACTTGGACTTAAACTTTTGTGTTAGGGCTAATTTTCTTGCAGTATGTTATAAAAATACACAAAAGTGAAATCACATTACTCGTTATACAAATAACCAGGACATTCCTAAAAAGCGTTGCTGGCTATGCATATTCGGATTCTGTGTGAAAAAATAACTAAAATACCCCCGTTGCAGCAGACCTGCATACTCAGCGAATTTCAAATGCAAAACAACAGATTTCGATCCCACGTAGCGAGATTTGGCATGTTTTTGTAAGCCCCATAAGAATAACATGGGGAATGAGTATGCAGGTTTGCTGCTACGGGTATATTAAAACTGGGTGGTTTTAATTCAATATTTAGTAGATCTGACCTAGAAGAAGCCATTTACCACGTTTTACCAAGATATGTTGAGAAATAAGCGAGATATAGAATTTTACTCATTTTCCCATAAGGTTAACATTAGGACAACGTACTGTGTTTACCACTTTCAATATCTCGGTAACCAATGGACATAGAGCAGTGATTCAAGATACGAAATTGTTTGTTTTTTTGATCTGAATTCAATGGTGCTAACAAAAATTTGATAATTTTAGCGAATTTCCCCTATAGGGAAGAAGCTGTTACCGTAGGTCTCATGGTAAGACCTAAGCCTAAAACCATCATAACTTTTCTTTTTGAGGTCCTCAGATGCCAAAAACACCATTCGTTCACTTTCATAAATATATATATATATATATATATATATATATATATATATATATATATATATATGTGTGTGTGTCTTTAAGCACGATAACTTGCGCAAAAATGGTCCAATCGGAATGAAATTTGGCATAGACGTGTAAAGTAGTAATTATTCGGACGAGTTCGTAAACCAGCCCGATCGGACCACCGGAAGGGGGGGTAAAGGGGGGTAAACCCCCCCAAAAATGGGTTTTTTGAGATTTTTACATAGAAAAATAAAATTTTTCAAATTTTTATTGGCACCATTGAATTCAGCCCAAAAAAACAAACAATTTAGTAATTTGAATCATGGCTCTATGTCCATTGGTTGCCGAGATATTGAAAGTGGTAAACGCAGTACGTTGTCCCAATGTTAACCTTATGGGAAATAAGTAAAATTCTATATCTCGCTTATTTCTCAACATATCTTGATAAAACTTGGTAAATGGCTTCTTCTAGTTCAGATCTACTAAATATTGAATTAAAACCACCCAGTTTTAATATACCTGTAGCAGCAAACCTCCATACTCATTCCCCATGTTATTCTTATGGAGCTTACAAAAACATGTCAAATCTCGCTTTGTTGGATCGAAATATGTTGTTTTGCACTTGAAATTCGCTGAGTATGCAGGTCTGCTGCAACGGGGGTATTTATTTTTATATGTAAAGAACTCAAAAAACCCATTTTTGGGGGGGTTTAGCCCCTTTACCCCCCCTTCCGGTAGTCCGATCGGGCTGGTTTACGAACTCGTCCGAATAATTACTACTTTACACGTCCATGCCAAATTTCATTAAGATCGGACCATTTTTACGCGAGTTATCGTGCTTACACACACACACACATATATATATATATATAGATATATATATTTATGAAAATGGACGAATAGTGTTTTTGGCATCTGGGGACCTCAAAAAGAAAAATTATGATGGTCTCGGGCTTAGGTCTTACTATGAGACCTACGGTAACAGCTTCTTCCCTATGGGAAAATTCGCTAAAAGGAGAATTATATTTTATATTTTTAGTTTATTTTTGCCGTAATCCACCATTTTGTATTTTTAGCGAATTTCGCATAGGGAGTGGATAACCCCCTCTTCAATACGGGTTATTTTAGTTTTTACAAAGAAAAATGAAAATTACCCAATTTTGTTTGCACCGAAAAAACTTTTTCGAATTCAGCTCGAAATAACAAACAATTCAGTATTTTGAACCACTATATCCATTGGTTACCGAGACATTTAAAGTAGTTTACACAGTATGTTGCCCCAATCCTTATGGGAAATAAGTAAAATTCTATATCTCGGTTATTTCTCAACATATCCTGTTAAAACTTGGTAAATAGCTTCTTCTAGTTCAGATCTACTAAATATTGAATTAAAACCACCCAGTTTTAATAGACCTGTAGCTGCAAACCTGTATACTTATTCCCCATGTTATTCTTATGGAGCTTACCAAAACATGTCAAATCTTGCTATGTTTGATTAAAATATGTTGTTTTGCATTTGAAATTCGCTGAGTATGCAGGTCTGCTGCAACGGGGGTATTTTATTTACTTTAATTTTATAAATTTATTTTTAGAATAGTTGATTAATTTTTGTACCGTACATAAACTTGGAAAATATTCTGGATTATTTACTGGTTATGTATTGTTTAACTGATTATGTAGGCCTACTAGTTATTTTTAATATCTTAAATCCAAATCAAAATACTGCAGGGTAAAAAATCATTTCTTTGAAGACTGTAAATTATGTGAAAGATTTTGTATATTAACAAATTTAATATATTATATGAATTTAAAAATAGGCATTTGTTATGATCAAGCCTCCTCCTATATTTTTGGAGAGATTTTAATAATTTCAGTGTTCCAAATAATTACTTTAAGGTTTTTTTAGATTTTAGATGTGATAGGCAAGAGTCTGGAGTGGGAATGTTGTAAGATTTAACATTTTTCAAGGTAAGAAGGGGGAAAAGCCTTCATCCCGGCCCCTAAAGTTTAGTATTTCTCCATATTTGTCATTAAAAAAAATAAAAAAATAAAATTAAAATAAAACTAAAACAGTTGAATACAGCATTATCATTTTCATCAGCAAAACAATTAACATACATCCATTCATACATATACACAGTTCATAAACATTTATGTTATTTATGTTTATAACCATTCATACATATACACGGTTCAATTATGTAACTGATACAACCATTGTGGGGGTCCCAGAATAATGGGAGAAGGCTCAAATTAAAGGTCTTGATCCCAGAGACACAACAAAATAGAGACAGCTCTAAAAATTACAATTTGTGCATTACATCTGCGCTATGGCTCCTGCACTACTAACCGGATCAAAACACCCAAACGGTTAGCATAATTTTGATATTGGTAAATACAACATAAGACATGCACCTGGAATGTAGAACAATGTTTGTAGAAAAGTGTACCACCTCTCCTCCCTGTGTCTTGCTATCAGCTAATTTGGCCATAGCCGCAGATATAATGTGCAAATTATTCAATATCTATCTGATGTACATTACAGTAGAACTCTGACGATACGAATCACCGATAATCCAAATCATTATAAGGAGTAATACTGGGAGGCACCACCTTTACTTCAGGGTGTTTTTTTACACAACCCAAGTTTAAAATTGAATGGTGCACATATGCAGTTGAAATAATTGTTTTGTTAATTTTTACACTTTATACAACCAACTATTTCAGGTTGTATCACATTTAGGTTACACTAGGTGCCCAAACAATCCGCATGGACGAATAAAGTTGTGCTCTCTTCACTAAATACTTGAACACATTTTGCCAAGTATGTCTTTCAGTATCTTGTATTAAATTTGTTATGTTTATTTTCAGCTCCTGAATATCCTGTGGCTTGTTTTCATAGGCCTTACTTTTTACGTATCCCCAAAGAAATTAATCTAGTGGGGTCAAATCCGGAGACCTTGGGGGGTGCAATCCCTTTACTGATAAATAAAATTAGGGTTGCGCTAAAAAAAAAACTTTGTATGTAGGTACCAGGTGGAATTTATTTTAATAAATTGGAATTTATTATATTTCTTGTTTTTATGAGGGTGCCAGCCACTGAAATACTTTATTTAAATATTGAAGTGGATTGACTTTCTATAGCCGTTTAATTGATGTACTACCTGATTAGTTTTGCTTTTCTTTTGCAAACAAGATAAAAAGAGGCAACAGAGCATTCTGCCCTCTCCCCCAACCTTGAATTATGCTCTAAAGAGGGGATAATACAAGGGGTGGAGGGTATTTTGGTGAGAGTTTAGTAGCCCTATTATTGGCATAGCAAACCTTTATAAATAACACAATGAAATAGTTTACAATAGCAAACTCTGTTAGTGACATAAGTCAAACCACATATATTTTAAACATATTCACCCCACCATGAAATAAGCATGGCTAAAACAAGGTTGATACAATATGAGTCTTCTTCAGTATAGTCATGCTACAATACAACATATTAAGGTTTGGTTTGATTGTGGTTATCTTTATAAACGGTGTTCTAAAGTAAGTGGGTTAACTAGTATGTAAATAATTGTGTGAACAGTATATACAAATTGTATGTGTTAAATGAAAAAAAGTTATTTCTCTGCACAACTTAAAGTTTTGAGAAATTGTGGACCACCACCTTTTGCATCAGACCTAAACACACCTATGTGTCCAAGTATGGTGTTCAGACCTAAACATACACATCAGACCTATACTTATATCAGGCCTGTTTAGTAGGCTACATCAGACCTAAACAGCATTTACAGAGAATCTCCTTAAAAAAGTGAGGATGGAATGAATTACATTTAATTCATAAAACCCAGTAGGGATGTTTTAAGGTGAATATGAATATAAGAGATTATGATAGAATGTATGATAAACCAGCTGATTCGATCATTTGCAGGGTTATTAATTAATAGCCTATTAATCGATGGTAGCTGTGTCCAGATTTGAACTTTTGCAACATTTTCTCAGGATATCTAAACTGCTTGGGTTTTATCTAGCAATCAATTATGATGCATGAGTGGAGTAACTGGAATTTTGACTAATTAGGTAAGTTTTTGTGTAAATTATAACTTATCCACAACATGATAAAGCCTTAATCAAGCTTGCGTTTGTAGGCCCCAAATCAAGTATTAACAAATAGGCTGGCAAGCAATAAATTTATAATGTATTCTCTTTAATAATAAACAAGGAAAGTAAAAAAATAATTAAAAATAACCTTATAAAATTTGAATTTTGGATATAATTTAAAAAGCTTCTCTTGAGAAATTTTTGGACAACAAACGGATGCATTTGTTATCTAGTTACTTCTAAGCGAACTTCTAAGCTAAATGTGCTACCTTACAATTTGGAGACACTGATATGTTCAATCAGAGAAATCACATTTGTTTTAATGATAGGGCCTATCACAACAAATAAAATGAGTTGATGTTTTAAAATTGAACCTGTATTTTATTGTAAATCCAAACAGGTATTTTGGTAATATTTCAATAGCCTACTACTATTTTACATTTTAATTCATAGTGAATTTAGAAATTTACTTAAACTAAGGCCTATTGACTTTGAATAGGCTTATTCATTTATAGGCCTAAGCAAAAATTCAAGTGCTTTCTTCTAGTTATAACTTATTCAGAAAAGGTTATGTTGAAATATTTTTGGCAAAAAAGGTTGTCCTGCAAAAAGGGATATGTTTGTTTTCTAGCACCCTATACAAAAGTTGGTTTAAAACTCATTTGTTAAAGGAACTAGGTTCTTTAATTTGTCTTTGCTTAGCTCTAGTGAGTTTAATTATTTGGAGATATTAATTATTTAAATATTTGCTAATGAAGTATTAAAAGTTCGAGCATAATGGGCGAGACAATCCTTTACTTTTATTGTTTAATTAGATTATAATGGACGCAAATGTAATGAAGTATGCGCGACTTGCTATATAGGCCTATTTTTCGAAAATTGTCCTATAATAATTGTTTCCTTCACTCACAAACATCTTAAAAACAAGCGAAAAATGTATTGAGAGTCCAAGTGTAACATAAGATACAAACAAATATTCATATCGCCAGACTTTGAATTTACTATTAGCCTAACTTTAGTAAACTAGTATTTAACTGCATTCAAAACAAATTGTTTTTAAAATTGCGTTTGATGTATTTTTCAATAAAAATGGTAAATATTTGCATTGATATTACGAGCAACTCTTAAGAAACAAGAATAAATAGTTTCTTTTTAAGGAAAAGCTTCCTATTTTTCAAAAAAACGTAAATCGAGTGGTGGCATTTTCATACCTAAGGATAACTCTTCTACCTTTGGTCGTCTATAATGATGAATAAAAAAGACTAATACTAAAAACAAATAACACTAATCGATAGAGAATTTTATTTAATTTGAAAAATGAACTCGGTAAACGAGATGGAGGTTTTAATTAGGTCACAATTTCATTTCGAAACAGCGCACGTCGCGTTTGTCCAATATCTCGCCATGTTTTTGACATCGCCGTTAGCCCCCATATGACGTCACGATGCAACAGCTGATCGACATGCGCAGAACGGTTCAAAACTCGTTCAGCTGAGTATCACACCTTATTCAATAGTATATTGATATTCCTTCCACCATGGGTACTTATTAGGTTAAGGTGGCACACGAGAGATAACTATGACGTCAAACACCACAGAGCAGTTTCTATTGGTCGGAAATCCTATGACACTCACGGTATTCTAAATCTAGTTGCCTTGTTCTAAATCAGCTGATTTCATTGTCACCGTTTCTATCTCAACTTCTGGTTCGTTCCAATAGAATAAGCAAACATAACCTCAATGAATTTTTGTGTACAGGTTAGTTAATAAGTTAAACTTTTTAAATAATGGTGGTTGGAAAAGTATTTTGTGTATTATGAGCACAAATAGTCATTGCCGCTCTCAAAATGTTCGGCAATGACGTACTTTGCGCTCTTAATACACAAATAGCTATTCTTAACTAGATATGGAAATTAGCAGCTATTTAGCACATAATGCAGCATTTTCTTTTTAAAACAGTGATGTGGAAAAATTTGTTATTGCAAAGGTTAAGTAGACCTTGGAACAACAAAACAACTGTGGATCTGGGTTTGTAGTTCAAGATATGTCGGACCTTACTTAGTTGATATTGACCAGCGGTTCAGCTGATCCTCACCAACATGTTAGAAAAACACAGGTTTCTTACTGGCCAACGTATTCGTAAGTAGTTTTAGCTGATAATCAATTGAGATTTTTCTCAAATAGGCCCTACTATAAACAGATTATAAAAAGTAACATGATCACTTAACTATATCAGGTTAAAACCACATTTATTCTTTAGGAAATGCCTTTATTTTAAGAACTAGTCAATGCCACCAAATACAGTATATATCTACGTAAACAAGGTAAAACCGGTTTATTAATAGTTTTAATAAACTTGACTTCGAACAGGTGATTGGTTATGAGTCAGCCACACACGACTTGTAAGAGTTGTAGATTTTTAGTTTGTTATATTTTAATAATAATTAACATCATTAAGTGTGGACAGTGATAGTAGATATAACTATAATCTTACCGTTTTATTAGTCGAATATGTATCATAGTAGCTTCATTAGAAAGATGGAAACAAATTAAATCCAGACACCTTTAATTGAGGCCAAATGATATATTAAATACTTTAATTTAGCTGTATATTTGTAGAAACATTTTAGTTATATTTAAATATAGGCCTTGTTATCAATATATACATACGATAATTTTGACGAGGTTTAAAAGACTAAACATCCTAATTTCAGAGTAATTTACATTACCTTGATATAAGCAAAAGGGAAACAAATACAAATATGAGTAATGGAATCTTATTACTCATATGTCATTTAGGTTTTGAGCTGAAAAAATACGACTATAAGATAAAAAATAAGTATAAATTAGCACACTCAATCCCTTGACTGTTATCTGAGATGCTTATTACATGATAAGGCAGAAAGTGTTTAATTTAACTTGGGATCGCCTACTGGTCGAAAGTCAATCAGAAAATATTTGGGTTTAGTTTTTAATCATTGCTCCAATAAAACATGTCACTGCATTTGTTTATATTTTGATGTTATTCCATAATCAACATGGCACCTCATAAAACCCCATATTTTTTATAATTTCAAATTAATTATTCTACAACTATCAAAAACTGAAGTAAAAATGGGAAAGTGCATATATACAGAGTCATTTTCTAATTGTGTGCTTAGACTTTTTCTACATTGCACAAAGGCTGAGAAAAAATGATTGAAATAGCTTGCCTATTAATATATAGATAAGACAAAAAATATAATGACACAACCAATGTAAATTATAGTTTATCTGGACAAATAAATTAATTATTGACTTAAATGTTTTTAAATTTTTCGTATTAGATTTACACATATAATGAATGTGCTTGTATGTTGCAGGTTTTCTTTTTACATCCTTTCCTTTGTTATTATTCGTTGAAGAAAAATATAATGATGGAGATTTAAATAAAAAGCGTGTATATACACATTAAAACCTAAACAATCGTTAAAAAATTAAAAACTTTACAGCCATCTCATCTTCTATTCGAAATCATAAATACAGTGTTGTAGGTACGTACAAAAATACGGGGTGTCTGTGCAAAAGTTCCACTAGACACGCCACTTTCTGTTAAAATGTTTAACATATACATACAAATCTATGCATCCTACAGAAATTACTCGGATTAAAAATTTAAAGAAGGCTAGATTCCTTAGAAATGCTTCTGCAGATCTTTAGCTTTGATGGATCTGGAGATATGGACCTTCAAAGTTAAACACACTTCTTCCATTTACCACTAGATAAACATGGGGCATTTTGAAAGTTTCGGAGGCCACTAAGGCAGAGCCCTAATAGTTAGGAAAAAATAAATAGCTTAAGAATATTTTTCCCAATAAAACAATAAATACAAATAGACATATAAATTCCAATTTTACATATAAATAGCAAGCTTAATGCTAAAAGGCCAAACTTTCCTCAAACCAATTTACTTAAAACATACATAGTTTTCTACATTTTTACACGTAAATGTATGGGAAGATCGAGTTTGTTTGACGTTAATTGGCTCAAAAACTGTTTGACCATTTGCCATTAAATTAGTATACTTCTATTTGATTTACTGATACAATTGTCAGTTTTAACGAAAATTCTCGTTTTCCAAGCTCTAATTTAGAGCAAGAGAAAAACGATCAGCTGATTTTCTATGCTCTAAATTTACTTTCCCATGCTCCTAATAAGTTTTCCAAACTGAAATAGGGGTAAGCTAGTTTTCTGTGTTGTTAGAACAGTGCGGGTTTTAAATTCTTCCAAATATGTTCCAAATACATCCGTTATGAACAATTTTAATCAATAAATATAAAAATTTTCAATCTCCTGAGGTCTTTACTTTGTATTTGTAGCAGTACGAGGCTTAACCTCGTACCTAAAACTCGGGATAATGTGCTCGGCTCCACCTCACACATGAAACTTGAATGTGCACCGGGAAATGCCACTTTTGGTACAAGTAAGAAAAATAAAATTTCAGCTATCCAATTTTGTTTAGGGCTTCACCCTAGTGGCCTCCGGAATCTTCAAAGTTTCCTGTATTTATCAAATGGAAACTTTTTTACCTTTGAAGGACCATCAATGGTAAAGAGCTGCAAAACCACCCAAATAGAAGGGAATTTAATCTTCTTTAAATCTGTAATTTAACTTACTCTTGTGGGATGCATAAATTTTGATGTGTATGTTAGAATATGAAAGGTATTATCAGAAATTGGCGTGCCCTTTGGCAACTCGTGGAAGCTCGAGGTCGAAAACTTGGATGTTATGTTAACTGTTCAACATATCCAAAAATCACAACTACTCTAACTTTTCTCCACCACATTGAAGCTGAAATGAAAACATATTTTACACATCTTATTTGTGTAATACCGGTAATTGATAGTACACTTTAATTCTCAATAATCAGGGTGATTTTTTATAACAATTCAAAGAAGAATTTTATAAAATCATGAGTAAAATATCATCTTTGGGACTAAATTTATTCTGATGGTAATTTAAAATCCCTAAAGTTAAATATTAACTAGCACCAATCCCACGCACCGGCTGTGAAGAGCATTCAAACTCAAAGGGCAATCAGATTTAATGATAATATACTGTCTATATATGTGACAATTAATTAACTATCGAATCTCTTTTGGACGACTCTGCCTCTGGCTCCTCCTCAAGTTAAAAAAGCTTTAAAGTAATTAATTAAATCATAAGCACAATAAGAGTTCTGATAAATAGTAATTGTTATTTCATAAACTACTATGAATTACGTACATCACTGGCTAAAGCATATTTTGGTCACGATCTAAATTGGATGGAATTTTTGTGTTAGCTTAGTTTGATCTTTAAACATGTTCAGCCTCTGGATTGGTAATATTAAATTAGAGAAAGCAAGGCTTCCCTTAGTAACCCCTTGTATCTTGTTTTTCATTTGTTCTAGTAGTTAGAGGATTGTTCTCTCAAAACTGACACTTAGATTTGGGAATTTGTGGTGTTCCCGAGATTCCTCTTGTGCTTTGTCTGCCTTCGTAGGGCCGGCCTGTGACTGGCGAGTGACAAGTAAAGAAATCGCCCTCTCCCTCTTCCTACAGTATTTAATCAACTCTACTTTAAATCTTTAGGTAAATAAAATATGTAATTTGCTATAGCTATATTTAAAATAGGAAAACTTCTAGCGAAATTATTTGTTCCAATACATTTATTGGAGGAGAAAATAATAAAATTAGAACACCGATGAAACTGAGCTGAGGTATGCAAGTTCATTTGTATCAGAGTTTATTTATTTGCCATCTTTTAATCCATCCAATGTAATATAAACTACTTCCAAAGTCCTAATATTGACTAACGATTTGAAATTAATATTCTAGAATGTATTCGGGATGAGATAACTTTTCATCTCGGAATTTCCCCGCTTAAAATGGCATAAGGTTTTGATCTCAAATCTTCCACATTGTTGTTTAGTACATAGTCAGATATTAGAAAGCTAAGTAGGTTCATTTAAATATGTTTAACTCTAAATTTCCCCTAAGAAACCTTCATGTAATTATTTTTATTGCCCTGTGTTTGACGTTTGGCAAGGATCAGTTATAACGATTACTCCATTCACTAATCAAGTATTGAATTGCTGAACTTTAAAAATATTGAGCTAATCCAGCATGAAAAAATCTTGACCAATAATGGGAAGGTAATTTTGACACCAGTTTTATTCTATTTTTTATATCCAACCAATGTGAGTACTTTACTTTTTAAGAACACGTTCAATAAAGCAAATGTGGTGGAATGGCGGGTTAAGTCAATGTAACTCTACTGTTGTTTCAGTTATAACCAGGGCTCTTGCCCTTCTGTTAGTTATTGGAATAAGATTCTTACAAACTCATCGTGCAGTCAATATATATGCCTTCTTCAAATGTCCTCATAAAATTAGTGATGGCTGTAAAAGAAATTTATTAATTAAAGTAAATTAACGCCTACCAACGTTATCTGTGCCCAAACTTTTCTATCACGTATTTTCTAATCAAAGATGTCTAATCAATCAATAAATGTCAAAATAATTTACAATAAAATGTAAATATTTTATGCAAAAAAGTATCAACCTTAAATAAACAAAAAAAAAACAACGAGAACCCTGTTTTTGATATCACATAATTCATTCTAAATGAATAAAACTATGTTAAAAGAGTTTACAGCCGACTAAACTACTTTAAGAAATCCTAACACTACAGCCTTGTCCATAATATACTTTTATACGTAAAGCTATTAATTTGAGTGAATGTTTTAAGGCAGCTTAAGAATTATTTTACAAACCATTATAGGCTTTTAATCGAATTGATACTATAAATAGTTAGGTGCTTTGCAATTGACTTTGATCGTGTTTTCAAGTAGTTTTCAAACCATCACATAAGTAATAAGTAAATATATTTTCACAGCACATTAGACCATCGTCAACTCATTTATAATCATTATAATATGTTATTGTATTATTGTAGTATTAGTTAACATACCAGTGGTCAATTATCTCATCATATTAGCATTAGTTGATTGACGACCGTACTTAAGATGATTATCCTGCATTATAATCAAATATTAGTCTGTAGTCTTTCCGTTTTAAACTACATTATACATGTATTAAAAGTGTAGTACCTATGTATTTTGGAATGAAAGGACTACTTGAGGTCTTATGAAAATGTGTTTATGACAATTAATCTTTTTTTTACATTCACATTTAATCCCACTCCCTTAAACTGTTGTACTACTCAATTTCATGACTGAGGAAGACTTTTTCGAAGTGATTCACGATTTTTATTAACTAACAGTTTTCCTTTAAGGAATTCAACAATAGAAAGTTATCCTTTCATGGGACTGGCTCATCAAACTCCACGCCGTTAAAGGAAATGCATACAAAAACTGTGATAATCTATATATAACATGTACCTCTATAATATAATCAGTTGGCTCTTAAGCTACAGAAGAGATCGACACAACCTGTAAAACTTTTGTTTTATGGATTTATTTTACCAAGCTGTTACAGCACCAGTACTTTTATTTACTTTTTATGGCCACGCTCAATAAAGCAAAGCTGGGGAAATGGCGAGTTTAATTAATCAAACACTGCTGATGTTTCACTTTTAACTAGGGCTCTTTCCCCAACTCTTGCAGTTAAAAGATTATTATAACTGTTCTAGTAAAATAGTGATAACTGAAATAATCGGGAAATTGATAAATAAAAAAGTAGATTTTAGGGTACTAAGAGAAACGTATACATAGTTTAAACAACAAAAATAATATTATTTGTGCCCTAAATAGTACAACTTGCTTTAAGTTTGGAAATAGACATTGAATAAAATAATAAAGCTTGAATCGTTGATAATTTACTTAATTTTTGATAACTTTTAGAATCTTAGATGAGTTGCTTCTTCTACGCTGGATAAGTTGGATTTTATTTGAGTTGGCCGTTTTTAGTGTCAGTTGAAATATTCTGTATATCTGTCCCATATCGACCACAACGTTCGTGTCTCTGTGCATACAAGCGACTACAAGCGGTCATCATGAAGACTGCCATTCACACTAGAGCAGGTTGATTTGCAGAGGTAGAACAATCGTTTGATCAGCTCATTGAATGTCTAAGGCCAAATCAGCGCACTTCAGTACTTAACAATTTTTTTTGCAGAAAAGCCATGATATTTGTAATATGCAGCTGGATGAGAAGAGATGGACCTTAGGCTGATTAAATAACACACACGGATACAGCGCGGTCCATCTATTTTGGGTCCATCTATCTTGCATTATGAGATTGCCCGACCACTGGTGGACAGCGAAATGATCGAGCAAAATTTGACAAAAAATACAAACTGTTGACACAAAATGGTGGATTCATATTCTTCTTTAAATTTCTGACAAAATTATATATGAAACATAACCAATAATGTAAGTAGTAACAAAACATTCAGGTTAGAAATTTGCAAAACCTTAGACCTCGATTTCCTAAAATTGACATTTCAAATTCAAACATTTATAACTCAGGCATTTTTAAGATATCTTGAAAATTCTTTCACCAGTTTGTTTGTTGTTTAATGCAGATTAAGGATATACTAATACCTCAATTTCGAAAAAATGGAAGTTAAGGTCCCTTTTCCCTTGGCGGGTCGCATTTGGAAAAAGTCTCTTTTAGTCTTTTCTTAGGGGTGCCTAAGCGATAGGAGTAGACATGTATTCATACTCCACAATAGGTGTGCCAGGGTGTTGATCGGATTGTCGCAGATGTATATAAAGTTGGGTAAATTAACCAAGATAATTTTCTAACAAGGTTACAGTAGGTTGAAAAATATAACATTATAGGAATTTACATCATGCATATATTTTTAATTTAATAACTCTAGCTTAAACAATTTCTTAATACTTTTGCGTTGTAGTTTCACTACTAAGGTTTATTATAAAGGATATGAGGGTCTGGTAAAGCAGGGACAACGTTACCATAACTCTGAAATGTTGGTTTTTGTCCTAAAGACCAACAAGCTTCCATCTTGCTGCTATCCATGATATAAAAACAGTTCATGTTCTTGCATGCATATCAACCTTGTTAAAATTATATACATTCCGGATTGAATAAAGTTCTGTTATATAAAAACAGAATAATTTATAAAACATTGTTTATTCAAACACAATCACCGTTATACCGTAATCTATTTTTCATATAATTGTATTGAATAGTTGTGGCAAGTCTGTCAAATAAGATGTTAAGAAAAGTACAGCAGGTGTAATAACGATCAAACAAATTATCTATTAAAGCCAACAAGTGAAATATAGTGAACAGTCCATCAGTAATGGCAACTAATGAACGAGCAAGAATATTAATAGAATTCTGATATCTTACAAGCAAGTCAAACAGCTTATTAACAAATGCTGTTAATAACTGTGATAACAGTTTTTTTTAGATAAATATATATATAAAATAACATATATAAGTTATTACTTCATAATACTGAATGGATGGTCCATTATGGCAGGCATTTTGGATGGAAAATATTTTATCCGTAATGAAAGAGGTGTTCAGACCCAAAGTTTCAAACTAGATTATTTTCCCCGATTATAATGTCGCAATACGTTTTTGTGAATTTTTTTCTTCTTTAGACATTAAATTTTATCAATTATGTATAAAAATATAATTAAAAAATTAAAACAGCCTATTACAATTACAATCAATCAAGACAAATTAATTTGACATTAACGTCAGATTAACTAAGACATCTGAAGTCCGTCATTAAATAAGACATTTACGTGTTTAATCTGTTAAAAAACAAATTTTTAACATAGTGTGACGCAAAAAAGGCCATTATCTCGAAATTAAGCTATATAAATTGTGACAGCGATTTATAGTTGTTAAATCACGTAATTGATTGTTTCGACTTTACCGACCGCCAACTCAGATCCGGCGCTGTTGTGAATTGAGCCAAGTTATGTCAAAAATGAAAGTAGTGTGGGAACCAGTCATTACGGAATAGTTTTTCATGTTTATTTGAATAATGCTACTAGTTTTTTAATTTGATATTTCTGTTGTAAGATATTACAATATTTTTCTATTTTAAACCTAAAAATTTCAATATTTCAAAAATAGAATATCAAAATTAAATACCGTCTCAGCAGTCCTGTGAACTCGGCAAATTCCCAAAGAATTTATTTGTTATATGTGAGCATATTCAACATATATAAAGGAAAATATTATTTTTTATACCTATGTTGTCTAAATATTTAAATGTAAAGTTGGTGTTATTGACCACAAAAAACTGGTATAATACATGTATATTAGAAATTCAGCAAGTTAATGTGATCTTTAATAAATTTTAAAGGGAATTTTAAACCGATGCAGCTTTTTGTGGTTATTTTGTCATTTATAGGGACAGTAAAAATAAATTGGAATAGCTTTTCTAAACGGGCGATTGTATGCATTTGTAATATATCTTATTATAAATTTAACTTCATGACTCAGCTATATTATAATGATTGCCGCTTGACATCCGGTAGAATTAAACAGGAGAACTGGGTAATTACAGGACTCGGCTATGAAGACTTCACTATGACTGCGGCAGTATTGGGACCTTGTTTATTTTTGCAGCTTAACTTTAATCCGATGGTGAACTTTGATGTGTAAGGAATACAAGCTAATAAAACATGTCTTAAAAACATGAAGGTGAAGGTGACATAGACAGAATCAGCTATGTAGTATGTGTGATACTGTAATGAAAATATTTTTATAACCATAATCCCAATACGTTTTAGAGTATATGGTAACAAACACCTATCACGCACGACTCGTTTATATAATTGCACCGAAAGCTCTTTTTTTGATGAGTAAGCTTGGTTCGGCTTGGTAAGTAGTTTGGTATGGTAGGCACGCGGAGCGGGGCAAGAATGCCTGTTTAAGAATGCCTTCCTTAGAAGATGTGGTAGAACACACTAAAACATTGCGATTATTTAAATATCAGAGCCCCAAAACATGAATTTGGAGTTATGGCGGAGACGCCCACAGCCTACAACAGTCCGAAAACTACGCCCTATGGACCTGAGAGCTGAAATATAATTTTTTTGTTTTATGAATTAATAAAACATGTATAATGTACCTTACATTACGCACAAAACCTTTTCATTGCAGCCTGTGGAAAGCCTGTTAAGCTCGTTTTGTATCAATACAAACATAAAAACACTTTCCCACAAACTTCAAATGTATAACACCTTATTAATTGTGTTTTAAGGCGATTTCATATTGTGACCTATCATTTGAAGCTATATGTCTTGACTAGCTATAACGCCGCAATCCATTTTTAGATGCCACTTCGTTCCCAAAATATGAGAATGTTTAAAGATTTTATTTTTAGATTTTAAAATGGTGAGATGCAAAAATGAGGTAAAAATATTCATATCATTTCATCTCCAATTAGTTAAGAAACAACTACTTTGCTTTGGGATATTTATTTAAACGTAACTTATATGTAAATAAGGATAAATCATGGCCCATAATTTTATAGGTTGTCCCGGAGTCCCCCATTTAGACTTGATAGTTATATTTTATCGCAATCTTGGATCTGTCGTATTGGAGAGATAGATAATATTTTTCAAAGGTAAAGGTGGTATTGTGACCAATCGTTTAAGACTATACATCTTGAATAACTATAATGCCGAAATCCGTTTTTAAATCCCACTTCGTTGTCAGAATATTAAAATGTTTTGTAATTTTATTTTTGGATTTTAAAAATGTGTTATGCAAAAATATGGTCGTAATCTTAAAAGTAATCTTGTATCCGCAATTTTGAAATAAGCCAAGTTATGTTAGATTTGAAGGTAGAATTGTGACTCATCATTAAAAACTCTTTTTTACTAATCATATTTCGCATCTGTTTTTGAAAATATAATTTAGTTTTCAAGTAATTTAAATTTTCAAAGAGATTATTTTGAACAAGGTGCAATGCAAAAATTTGGTCAAAATCTTGAAATAAATCTTGCATCCGGCATTTTTAAGTGAGGCAAAATCAAATTTACACATAAACACACACACACACAGACACACACACACACACACACACACACACACACACACACACACACACACACACACACACACACACACACACACACACATATATATATATATATCACTTAAATTTTATACATACGGGTAAAGAGACATTTCGAAAACCAGCACGATAAATTCACTTTAAGGAGAGGTTTTTAACTAAGTAAAATTTATTTTTTGAATTTAACATCATTTAATTAATGTTACTAGTATGTTGTTAGTATGTAAGCTTTATTGTCAAAATTTGATTCGGCCTATAAAAAAAATGCATTATGAATTATGATCCTATGTCAATTTGTTGCTCAGATACTGGATGGGTTAAATGTTTCGAACAAAAAAAATACCAAAAAAATGCATTGGTTTTAAATTCGCTTTCAATTCTTTATAGATCCATTAATCTGTTGAAGATTTAGATTTTTATTTATTGGCCATTCCTGACTTATTCTACAATAAGGACTTATTCTACAATATTTAATCAAAACTATATTTGATTCATACGTCTGTCAGTCCGTTTGAAACTAAACGGATTAGTAATTACAATGGAATAGTCCTCTGGAGGCGGCTACAAGACAGCGAGACCCTCGACACAGGCCAAGTGCTCCTCTCTGGCTCACTCCCTCTCATTGTGGCTCTTATCTTCATCTCTCTACTTTGCCTTGTTAGGTGCGTGAATTGACTGGAAGGGCTTGTAAAATTTACACTATGTGTGTCTAAGCGTACACATCTAATGCAGGATAAACATAGTGTTCTTTGCATAAAACGGTCAATGTTAAATGTTGAGAACTTTTTCAGTCAATTAATATAAAAAATGTACTGTAAAATGACCATCCCGTTTAATACGATAGAATAATATCAGGGTTAAATATTACGTTACAACAGGAAACTGTATGAAGGATCGATCGAAGGCTAGATCCGTATTCCATTTTGTAATATATTTCCAAATCAACATTTCATCGTACTCTATTATTGGGTACGGCACTAGTTAAAATTAGAAGATAGCTCATAATAGTACTATTTCAGACATTAAAATTCTGTATTATATTACTTTTAAAAAATAAAAATATAGCCTAAGCTTGTTGTAAGTTATTAGTCACTTTTATTACAAGTTGTCTTTAAGACATTTTAACTACGACCATTGCAATAATCACCAATAACGATATTACAGCTAATGTCAATGAGGTCCATTATTAAACCAAATACTCGTACAAACCAGTTGCATAATGTTAACACTATGCAACTGGTGTCACTTTATGATACAGGTTCTAGACCAATGGGAGCGCGGCATTTGACGAAAGTAGTGTCATAATGGCAATTACGCAATTCGCAGCTGATTGTTGCATTACGATTCATGTTTGAGTTGACTTATCCCATCAGCTCAGCTGATTGTTCCACAACGATTCATGGTTAAGTATGCTTATGTGCCTAACCTCAAATTTGAGTTGACCTATTCCATCATTAGTAAAAGTCATTAGTTTTGTGTAACTTCGGGGAAAAGTTTGTCGTATATTGTTGGTCGTAGATAAAGTAGTGTATGCAACGATTGTATTATGCCTTTAAGCCACTCGTGAGACGTTTAGAACACTCGCTTCGATCGTGTTCTAACTTATATCTCACTCGTGGCTTAAAGACATTCATATTACAATCGTTGCATAAACTACTAATCATAGGCAGGAATAATTTATATCCTTATTCATTACACAGTATGTTTACCTTTTATAGAAGTATTTAAAGGTAACTTGAGTCATGATAAAAATGCCAATATTGATAAATATATCCATCTGAAATATGCAGTAATTCATACTGTTTAACATGACTGGAATTGCATTTTGTTTAATTTAGCTCAAATCTGGAACCAAATATTCTACGCAGGTGAGACATTTTGTTTTGAGTAAGTCGGATTCATCAGGGTACAACGACGCCACTTAATTCCGATTAATTTACTTAGTTAACCGCAAGCTTCAGCTATAAGTGCTCATCTTAGACTAGAGAAACCTTACTTTAATTAAATGGACTAAAATTAATATATTTATAGTCTCTAATCATAACGAAAGATTGTCTGCCTCAGTGATGTCGTAGTTCGAGATAACCCTTCAACCAGGCTCCCTTTCAGAGACATCAATCAGTGGGCGTATATTTCGTAAAATGTGATCGCATCTCATATGGAAATTATATCAGAATATGTATTCATTGTATAATTTTGTCTTGAATAGACAATATTACAAAAATAACGCATTTTAAAAATAAACAAAGTTTTAACTCATAAGGAATGAATAATTAGACAGTTTATTTTAAAGAAATGAGGTGCAACTGAACTTATAACCGACAACGATAAGGAATGAGCTTATTTATTGTAAAATGTAGTACAAGATGAAATAATGAAACTACTATTAAAGAATAAGACCCTAATGTATTCTATCTATTTAGGTTTTAGTGTGAAACAGTTGTTACATAAACTATTTTTGGTTAAATTATTTAGCTTTTCCAGAAAATGTAGGATACATGAGATATATTTTTTAAGACATGTAAGATATATTTATTTCATATTATTTTTTGCATATATCATAATATTAATGTATTATATACCATGAAAATACTAGACATAGTATTTTAACATGTATAGGTTTAAAACTGTCCACGATTAATACGACAAACATTACTGTTTTAAAACTTGAACAAACTTTAAATTTAAAGAAAAAATTAAATAAAAAAGAAAAAAGAAAAACCTGCTTACACAGCTTTTTAAACTGTCAAGTATTAATCAAAATTAATAAAACTGTCAAAATGTTTGCAGCATTACTAAAGCACACAAAGAAATATATCTCTCCTATAAATTTTGTTGTCTATACATTTTTCATTTGAATAAATTGAGACCTGAATTTAGAATCAAATTTCTTTCTTTTACGTGTTTTAAGGACTGTTACGATCAAAATAGCGGCAGATCAGAGCCTACATTAAAATATATAGGTCTAATAAGTATGTTTGACTTATCTTTAATTATAATTGATAGCTGTGAGCATGAATTAACATGTAATTTTAATAAATGTTACATGGTTACTTTATTCACCAGGTCATTATGAAGATACAAATACTCGAACCAGTATCTCTATATATACTGAAATCCCCAAGATCACGGATAAAAGCTTTAGCCCTCGACAAACTCACTTAGTTCAAACAAGCCTAGCTACAAATCTCTTCTCATCCGCCTCCCCACAAATATATAAGAAAGAACGCTTTCCACGACGTCACACAATCCTAAGCAATGTTTTAACTCATCTTGACTTTTAGAATGGTTGCCAAGGCAATGTGGCAATGTGTACACACTTCCTGATTATAAAAAAATTATTATTTGTATTTATATCACTGAGTGATATAAATACAAATAATATTTTAAATACAAATAAGTGAGTTTGTCTATAAACGTATATTTTTTCTATAAATAAATATATATTAGCTATATAATATGTATATATTAGTGAACTCATAAGAAAGTAATTTCTTGAGGGAACACAAATATGTTGCTACAACAACTTTTTTGTGAACTCGCCCCCCCTTTATTTTGGACAAATTTTCAGACGAAGGTGTCAAATTGCTGTAAATATTGTAAAATTTTCATGAATATTATAGTTTATTTTTCTTTAGGTGAATACGCTTTGTCCGATTACAAATTTATTCTACACAGAAATTTACATCTATGGCAGGAATATTTGTTAAGATATTAATAAAATTAGTATGAATTCACCTGAGTCTGCCGGAGTGAACCTTTGGTATTCCTTAACGATGACGCGTTTCGAGGAATCAAGTCCTCATCTCAAAAGAACGAAATATCATTCTGGAAAGGTCATCAGATCAATTAAAAACATTTAAACACGGAGACATTTACTTTTAACATTAAAAAAACTGTAGGCCTACTCATTTAACCAAAAATAACTGCGAGTGCACACTTGTTCGGGTGACGGTCATGACTGCGTCGTCGCGTAGGTTTCAATTGAGGAGAACTTTATCCGTCCTGGTCTCTTACTAATCTGGTCACTTTGGCAGACTCAGGTAAATTTAGGTATACCTTTAATGGTCATTAGAGTGATTCAGAGAAAAGACGACACAATGTGAACAATAAAATTTGCGTTTTCTTTTAGAAGGCTGCACAAAAATACAAATATTGTATACTTTTCTTCCAGCAATTTAATTCCCTTTCGTTTTTTAATACGTTAGAGAATATTAAAAGTTGATAATTTTTCAAAACATTTAGAGAAACCCTAAAAATGTTACTGAAAATTGAAGATGGTGACCACTTGCCGACCATCTACCATCATTGAGGCTTTTTGATATATTAAATTGTACCCCTTGGTAGTTTTAAAGCAATTCCCTAAACTATCAGATTTGTTATAATTTATTTATTTTTTAATTATTATATTATTTACCAATGGGAAATCCGTTTTTACAAAGTGACTATATTTTAAGTTTTTGGCTGATGGCTGAATATATCACTAATGTGATTCACGTTTTATCTTTATTCACTTTAGAGGTATATTAATTTAAATATAATACCTGTTGCCAAAGCGACAACAGGTTAGTGAATATTTTTAGCCGCAGAGAGCTCGCCGGGGGTGGTATGTAGTGTAGCCATTCACGGTGATCGACGCGCGTGTGTGCGCATGCGCGGAGGTGCGACGCCGCGCCGCGACGCCGACGACGCTAGGGCCAGTAGCCCGCGAGTGAGGTGAGGGAACAGAGCGTCGTCGCTGCCTAGGATACAGCCTACAGGTAGCTGACCCTGCTTGATACTGCACCAAACACTGACCCTTGGGGCACCCCACACTCTTCCTTACGAACTGGCCACCTCGAGTACACTATTGTAGCAAAAAAATAGGAACAAACTGAGTTCATTGGAGAGGCCATTGTTAACATAAATATGGCTCACTTACACTGAACCACCCTTAATTAAAATTCAAAAGGAGGAAAAATGTCTAATATTATATCCTAAGTGATGTAAGGTTCAGGGGGCTGTAGAGGGAGGAACTCTGACAGGTCCGGGCCAGGAGAGCTACAGGTGGCCCGCTACCCCCCAGCTAGCGGTGCTCATTATTTACACTAGGCGGCTCGCTACCCTCATTCAACCCCATGTCGACTCGTTGTGACACAATACGTCGTAATGACAATGTAGAGCTACAATGTTGCCTGGATCTCCAGTTTTTGACATTGCGAACAAAAGGTTTGACTTAAAAGAAGGTGAAACATTTCTAAAACTTGTTTATGAAAATGTTTTTATGAACTACTATTGTTTATAGTTTTTTAATTTTAATTTTACATATCTTATTTATATTTAACCAAGTAAAATGTTTCTCTAGACTACAAATACAATTATTTACAATAACCAAGTTTGTGCTACCTTAATCAAAAATTAATTAGTACATTGTAATTAACTAATCAATTAAGTAGTAATCGTAAATTAATGAATTACCTACCTTTAATGTATAAAATTCAACCTTATTTTAAAAATACACGTTGTTTGAAATGATAACAAGTTGTTCTATAAACAACGGTAGAAGTTATTTTGCAACTCTGTAATTACGATATATACTAACAACGTCGTTTGTAAACGCCATTTATTCTTATTCTCATTGCTCTTCTAAGATTTCTAAATATTAAACATGTTTAGTCTTTAAAAAATTATTCAGCAATTCATTAATCGTTGGCGATAATATATCAGAGAAAAGCATGATGAATGATAATATCAAATACTTGAAAAATTAAATACTGTAATATACTGTATTACTGTAGTACGATATTACTGTAATTAATACTGTAGTACTGTATCTTTTTACTAACGCTTAAAAAATGGAATTCTCTGAAGAAATATCATCAAGCTCTCACTCCCAATCCACGATCATTTGCCAAAAAAAAAATGCTACACACAATACGAAACGTTATCAAAACGAATTAGTCATATACATACATGAGGTACTTTTAAACTTAAATGAATACCTACTAGTACTACTTGCACTTGTAGCCAAATGTTTAAGCTTCAACTTAATGACTTTTAAATTACCATTTATCAGGATTATGCAGCTATGCCTAAAAGTGATGCGATTATAAAAATAAGGGAATTTTACTTTCCGTGCTTCATCTTTAAAAATCCCATATAACACTAGATTTGCTTTTATTTTTAACTAGCTGATGTCAACCCGCTTCGCTGGGTTAAAAAACACATTTAATTAATCTAACTATTGAATATTTAAGAGCATAAAATATATTAGTTAGAAAAATTAAAAAAAATGTAATTTTGAGAACATAAGTTATTTATTTAAATTAGTATTATAACAATAAAAAAGTTTTTCAGAGTAAGTTCCTATGTACAATGTTTTTTGTTTTGTTTTCATAAGCGTAAACAAATAAATTTTCTGTCTGGCTTACTCTTGAAAGTGCTTCATAAAGCTGTCCATGGGAAAAACATGGTTCTTCTAAATCGACTCCACATACACGGAATGTTTGTCCCTGTGCTTTGTTAATAGTCATACAGTATGCCAGTTTTATGGGAAACTGTAAACGTTTAAAATTAAAAGGCAAGTCGTTATTTGAATTTAAGGGAATCTTTGGAATGAATACTGATCCACCCTTCTCTTTTCCAGTTAAGATTTCAGCTTCAATGACATTGTTGAGAAGTTGTTTGATGCCTAATCTTGTACTGTTACACAATTTAGGTGAATTGAGATTTCTTAATAATATAATGGGAGATCCAACCTTTAGTTTTAATATGTGTGCAGGCATTCCTGGTGGATTTAATGAGTTTAAGAATTCTGTAGGAAAATTGACACTTTCTTCCTGGTCTAATGTTGTATCAATTGATTCATATATTTTTTCCTCTCCAGGTAATAAATTCTGCACTATTTCGTTAATACGGTTTACTATTTCATTTTTTGAAGCTAAAATTGCCCGTTCACAAAGCCATTCTTTGTCATGATGGTTACTTTCTATAGACGGATAAACTTTTGAGATGATACTGTCTTTTCTTTCCACTATTGTACACAATTCTTCTGTTAAAATAATTTGGCCCGTTATTGGATCAAAGGGATAGGTCCCATCTCCAATTTTCAACAGATTGGCAGCAAACTCTTGGGCTCTCGGATCACCTGTCAATAATGCCCGCATGTTTTCGGTTAAAGATAGCTGTTCAACTTCATTCCAAAACGTTACTTTTTTTAAACATGCATTTATTTCATCTGCTGGTGTTGATTTGGGAATAACTGGAAGAGTTTGTCTAAAATCTCCTGATAGTAGCAACATAGCTCCCCACATTAATCGTGTATTATTTCTTATATCTTGTAACGATTTATTTAGTGCTTCTAAAGATTTCTTATGGGCCATCGTGCATTCATCCCATATTATTACTTTGCAACGGAGTAAAAGCTGATCGCGTGCAGAGGATTTTCTTATGTCACACACGGGATACTCTTGTTCAGCTACATTTAATGGTAATTTCAAGGCTGAATGTGCTGTTTTCCCTCCTTCCATAAACGTTGCCGCAATACCAGATGATGCCAGATGATGCTAACGCAATTTGTTTTTTGACTCTGATCTTAGACAGAATCAAATTAATCAAAAAGGTTTTCCCAGTACCACCTGGTGCATCCAAGAAGATGATTCTTCCTTCACCTGATTCGATGCGTGTTTAATATAGCACATGTTTTAGAATCATGTGATATAAATTATTATTATTATTATTGTTGTTGTTTACATTCAGTAGTCCATTTTCAGTGTTTTATAAAATATATAATTTGTTCACTATGAATGAGTTTCTCTTAAAATAATTATGGCGCAGTCGAATAAAGAAGTAAAAATAATGATTATCTTGAACCCATACTTTCTCTCCAACAGCAAAGTTTTCTTCATTTTTTAATGCAGTTTTGTCATAGTACGACTTTTGTTTTTTTTGTGTCTCGAGCATTTTCTCATAAACATTTTCATCAACTAACTTTGGTCTTAATAATTCTTCTCTCATAGGAATCTTAATGAAAATTGTATAAAGAGGAGAGAAAGTGTAAGATAAGAAGCTGAAGAGGGAGATGTTTAATATAGCACATGTTTTAGAATCATGTGATATAAATTATTATTATTATTATTATTGTTGTTTACATTCAGTAGTCCATTTTCAGTGTTTTATAAAATATATAATTTGTTCACTATGAATGAGGTTCTCTTAAAATAATTAATGCGGTACATAATTCTATAAATTTACGGTTTGTTGCATTTGAGTCAATCTGGGTTCATTTTCTCTTATGTAACGTTGTAAGTCTTCTATTGTAGTTGAGTTCTTTTGTCAATTCAGAACTTGCTATGTCAAACGCTGTTCTTATTGAAGTTGGTAATTCAAGTTGATCCAAACGTTGATTATTAATAGTCAAACATCGGTCCTCCAGCTTAATTAAGGCTTCGTTATAAATATCATAGTTGAATGTAAGATTTAAATTGAGATTTTCTCTTTGTATTCTTGAAAGAATATCTTCACTCATACTGTTTCTGTATGTAATCCATAGATTATTGGGATTTGAAGGATTACACGATGTCAGAATGATTGCAAATAATTCTCAGATCTGATCAGCTACTGCTGTTTGCGCTGCCTCTTGCATTGCTTGCTCCCAATGATTGTCATTTTCTAATAATCCACGGAGCTGACATGCCTCTCGGTAAGTCTCACAAACATAACCATTGACCGTTCGAAGGTCTTCGAACGATGTTGGTCCACGCACTTCGTGAAGAAGGAGGCGTAAATAGAAACACTCAGCATTTTTTGGATGTACTGTGTATACTCGACCAATAGCATTATCTTTGAATACACCCTCAAAACCCTCGACACGATTTCCTCTTTTACGTCCATCAAACATTCTTCGAGATGTATCCCATGTGTAATAACTGGGTACTTCTGAATAAATTAGAGTTCTTGCAAAAGGATCATTTTGACACAAATCAAAAAATGCAGTCAGTGTGGTGTATTGACAGGTTGGTTTATGATTCTCTGGGCAGTTTGGCTTGTAAAATAAACTCTTTGTCCATTTTCAAGATGGACTCTTAAGTTGATGACTGCTGGATCCCTATCATGGATTGGGAAACCCAAAATATGCCAAACTGCCTCATTGCTATTTATGTATCGTTGCATCTGAAATCGCAAAATCTCATCATTTACATTTTCATTTGAGATCCCAAATACAGCCATATCACTTCCTTTATTTATATATTTGCGTACATATTTGATTGAATTTACAGAGCTGCAGTATTCAACGTTAATATGTGACTGAAACATTTTAGACAACAGTGGTTTGTATGGCACAACCCATTGATTATCAATTTCTAATTCAACGCCGTTTCTTACCCTGATTGTTGCTGTGTAACCACCTTCACTGGGTGGTCTGCGTCTGTATTTTGGATACCCGTCTTCGCCGGTTATAGTATCATTCACAAAAGGTATTGGATAACGTTTTGAGCATTTGTTGTCCTTCATACAGGGCGATTGGCTGTTCAATACTCCACATGGTCCGTGAACCATATTCTTGACTACTATTCCATACAGTACAGGATCCTCAGTTGGATTTGGGAACTCAGCTTTGATGACGTCATCTATTTGATTTGGACGAATTTTTACTTTCTCCCCCCTATACATAGTATATGGAGAAAGTATTGTTTTCGTCAAAATTTTCGAATTTGAGCTGTTAGTGGATATATCCGTTTTAGTGCTTTTAGTGCTCCCTGAATCCAAAAAAGTGGTTTTTGGCGTGGTGTCTGTCAGTCTGTGTGTGTTTGTGTGGATGTATGTGTGGATGTAAACAAAGCTAGAGACGACACCAGTGGACCTATTTTCATGAAATTTGGCACGGAAGTATAAAGCCATGGTATCTCCAGGCGTATTTTTCATTTTTTTAATTGTTTATTTTTAAGGGTATTTACCCCATAAAAACCCATAAAAATGACCAAAATCCAAATTTCTCAAAAACGGCTCTAACGATTTTTATACAAATTTCATGGTTTTTAGTGCTTAATATGACAAACAAAATGACACCACCCGCATGTCTGTAAAAATTCAGGTTCAGAAGTTATGGGGGTTTAAGTGTTAAAAAATTCATATTTTTCAAATTTCACAAAATCCGTATCCTTAATGAAAATATACTTGCAACCATTAAATTTGACATGAAAAACTAAATAATCCAGTATTTTGAATCATTAGTTTACATCAACTGGTTGCGGAGATAATTGATATTTTAGTTCGGCGATAAACGCAGTACGTTGTCCAATGTTATTCTTATGGCAAATATTCAAAAACCGATATTTCCGTTATTTACCAACCTATTTTGATAACATTTTGTACATATTTGTGTGATAATTAATTGTTAATTTGTTTTATTTCACTACATATGGTTTCTGGTTTTTAATTACTTGAAGGGAGAAAGTATGTGTCAGTTTCCTGATACCGTTTATTTCCTTAAGCCAAAATAAATTGTGCGAATGTGGCAACCCTCTTTTTTGCCATTCAATGGAATACATCCAGCAAATTACTTCACCAAAATACGACATTTTACAATCGCATCAATGAATTTAATCTGTTTTTGTCTGAAAACTCGTGCAATCAGGTCTTGCCTGTTAGGCGGTGTCTGCCCATACTTTAATTCGTTTTTTATCTCTTTCCAAGATGAATTACATGTAAAAGTTATGAACAAATCTGGACGACCGTGTTTCCTCACATAACTCATAGCATCTTGCGTATAGTCATGAATATGTCTTGGGCTGCCGGTAAAAGTAGAAGGCAACATTACTAAACGCCCCAAGTTTTCAACATTTCCATCATTAGCCATTGCATCTCGCAAATTTATATATTAATCTGTTCGCAGTTTAGCTTGATTTTGTCTAATAAAAAGCAATCTTTCTGATTCTGCTTTTGCATACATGTCTACTATAAACTGCTGAAACAGCTGTCGACAGTTGATTACACGATTGTATTCATTTTCTCTTTCCATTAAAAGATATGCGTAGAACTCTTTTGAAGTAACCTTTTTATTTGTCGTGTGATTAGTTTGAGGGTTTATTTGTGGTATGTTAAAGTGATAGCCATCTTCCCCTCGCCAAAAAATCAACGGATATTGCAAGGCATCATACATTCGGTTAGTTTCTGCAATACGACGTAGCTCATTGCTTCTTCGTTGTATTACTATGTCACGATAACCACACTCACTGTCAACTATTACAACTGCTACTTCATTTGCCTGCGGAGCATTAAATCTTCTTTCATGCTCACCAACTGGTCTCTTATCGGCCCGAATTACTACCTTGTATTCATCTGATACCACTTTCTCCATTGCAGTCATGAACATTCTTATCAAATCATTATTTTCATGGAGGAATCTCTGTAGATCTAAAATTACTTCTCTGCGTAAACCTGCAATATTTGCTGATCTTTGATCCACTTCATTTTCGTCATTTCCAATAAAATATACTTGTAAAAATTTTGGTGTATCATTTGGTGGTGGTAACAATGAGCCAATATTGTGGTATACTTGTCCTTGAACTTTGAAAATTGGGTTGAACCCTTCTTGTTCTATAATGGACGTAGCTCGAAAACATGTCATTTGAAAGCACGTTAGCCCAGGCAATGAATGCTCAAATACCCCCGTTGCAGCAAACCTGCATACTCAGCGAATTTCCAGTGCAAAACAACATAGCGATTTGAGCGAGTTGTTCAATCCAACATAGCGAGATTTGACATGTTTTTGTAAGCTCCATAAGAATAACAGGGGAATGAGTATGCAGGTTTGCTGCTACGGGTATATTAAAAATGGGTAGTTTTAATTCAATATTTAGTAGGTCTGAACTAGGAGAAGCCATTTACCAAGTTTTATCATGATATGTTGAGAAATAAGCGAGATATAGAATTTTACTTATTTCCCATAAGGTTAACATTGGGACAACGTACTGTGTTTACCACTTTCAATATCTCGGTAACTAATGGACATAGAGTAGTGATTCAAAATACTAAATTGTTTGTTTTTTTGAGCTGAATTCAATGGTGCCAACAAAAATTTGATTATTTTAATTTTTCTATGTAAAAAACTCAAAAAACCCATTTTTGGGGGGGTTTACCCCCCTTTACCCCCCCTTCCGGTTGTCCGATTGGGCTGGATTACGAACTCGTCCGAATAATTACTACTTTACACATCCATGCCAAATTTCATTAAGATTGGACCATTTTTACGCGAGTTATCGTGCTTAAAGACATATATATATATATATATATATATATAGATATATATATATATATATATAGATATATATATATATAGATATATATATATTTATGAAAATGAACGAATAGTGAGTTTTGCTTCTGGGGGCCCCAAAACGAAAAGTTATCATGGTCTCGGGCTTAGGTCTTCCCATGAGTACTACGGTAACAGCTTCTTCCCTATAGGGGAAATTCGCTAACTTCCCTATAGGGGAAATTCGCTAAAAGAGGTATAGAGGGAATTGCATGGATCACAATTTTTGACTTTGTAACTTTGTTTGGACTAGTTAGGAGTAAAACATAACAAAAGTCCCCGCCCTTAGCCCTTGAGCCGGCTGGGCTGGAAGGGCCTAAAGGTACAATTTTTTGGTTTTTCCTAAATATCTTGAAAACTATCAACTTTTTGTATGCCCTATTACATTTGAAAATTAAAGAAAATTAAATTTCCTGTAAGAAAAATATATAATATGACTACTTTGGTCCAACCGTTTACAATGTAAGCACTAATTTTATTAATATTTTTAAAAAAATATCCCTTCCATAAGAATACATGTAAATTTGAGGGTAACTTAGATGCCCAATTGGGCAACGCCTTTTTCACCTAAAGGAAAATGAACAGCATACAGGAAATATTGACAAAATGTCCAGTAATTTGACACCTCAATCATAAAAATTGGTCTAAAATTAAGACGTTGGCGAGCTCATAAAATACGTTATTTTTCAAGGAATTATAACAAATTGTAATAATTCCTTGAAATATAACGTTTTTTGTGTGCTCGCCAACACCTTAATTTTAGACCAATTTTTATGATTGAGGTGTCAAATTACTGGACATTTTGTCAATATTTCCTGTATGCTGTTCATTTTCCTTTAGGTGAAAAAGGCGTTGCCCAATTGGGCATCTAAGTTACCCTCAAATTTACATGTATTCTTATGGAAGGGATATTTTTTTAAAATATTAATAAAATTAGTGCTTTCCTTGTAAACGGTTGGACCAAAGTAGACATATTATATATTTTTCTTACTGGAAATGTAATTTTCTTTAATTTTCAAATGTAATAGGGCACACTAAAAGTTGATAGTTTTCAAGATATTTAGGAAAAACCAAAAGATTGTACCTTTAGGCCCTTCCAGCCAGCCGGCTCAAGGGCTAAGGGCGGGGACTTTTGATATGTTTTACTCCTAACTAGTCCAAACAAAGTTAAAAAGTCAAAAATTGTGATCCATGCAATTCCCTCTACAACATTTCGTTGCCTGGACTACGTATTATATCGCCTAATTTTTTGTAAAAAATCCTTTGATTTTGGCGTTTCTCCTTTCATGTGTTCAAAAAGGTTAGGGGGTGTATATTTTGTTGCGGCAATCTGATTTTTCCTTTTAAACCAACACATATTTACTGTTTCACCTTTAAATTTTTTCGCCCTACAAAAACTGCAAATCTTGTCCATCTTACCGATTATTATACTTGGATGTTCATTGTACTCTAAATTTGGTTGGTAATTGAAAGCTTCATTTTCTAAATCGTAGTTTTCTGTCCTCCTCCTACGAACATTCTGTACAGTGGTTTCTTTTTAAATTAGCTTCTATTTGGTCTCTTAAACGTAGGTTTCCCATTCTTTCTTTGTTAAGTTCGATTCTTTCTTGTGCTTGTTCATGTGTCTCCCTTCCTCTCCGAATATTCTGCGATAATCTTTCTGCCTCTCTTATATTCTCAAGCTGGTTCGGATTCAGGTTTTCCCTATATCGTTACGAATTTTCCCGCAGAATCATGAGCCGCATTTGCCTTTCTTCTTCCGTTTCATTTCTTCAGTCTACTTTTTGTCTTTGGGAAACGATTCGTGATTGAGAAAATTCTCTTGTACGTTTTGGCATTTTTATATCATATTGGTCTTAATTATAATTTGAAAAAGGAAAAAAATTGAAGCAAATAAAAAATCTAAATAAAAACACATAATTATCTTTCGAATTTCAAACAAAAAATTATTAACTTTAAATTTGATTGTAAACAATGTTCTGAACTAAATAACCTAGAAGTAAAAATGTAAATACATAAAAATGTTTGGCAAGAAAAATTAGCTATATAAGACTATAATCCCCTGTATTACAAAAATAATTGTAGGTGCTGCATTCTGTTGATGGCCATTCAAACTATTACGAAATGTCAAACCATTAAAACCTTTCAAATTAAACCATGTGTTATGATATAAACAAATAAAACCCAAAACTCTCTCAAAAATCCTTGACGTAGGTCCCTTTAGGACGATCCTGAGCCTAAGCCCTAAACGATATCGAAACCCAACTATCATAGTGCAAATTATGAGATTCCAAGCTTTAATTTGACACCAAGATCAAATGTCTACGACTTGTAGTTTTGGCTGTAGCACTAAATATACCAACACACAACTCTTCTTTTATATATATATATATATATATATATATATATATATATATTGATATTGATTGTAGCCCCTGAAATGACATTGTAACGTATTCCTGTACGGAATATAGTTCATGGTTGCGGAGTACTGATCGTACCTGCCTTTTCAAATGATTGCTGCCAATAAGAATTAATTCATAATGATTAAAAAAGTTCCCATGAAAAATATTAAAACTTGAATAGTATTTTAATTAAGACATTGTTAGTTTAAATAGTCACGGAACACGCTATAACGAGTATAGATCAATGAACCATCATGATGACGTTTATTAAAAGGGCCTTGATTAAATAGGGCTATTTACCAAGGCCCTTCATACCTCATTTAAAACTGAACCACGCTTAATTTAAATTAAAACGGAGAAAACATTTATAATATTATATCCTAAGTGATAAGCAAATGCCTTGTTTAATATTCTTTTGTACAATTCACAATATTTTTCTGTGAGATTACTTCTATTCTGCCAAATTTGAGATAATATACCTAATGTCGGTAAACAAACATATAAGAATAATGCAAATTATTGGAAACCAGACGATCGCCATAGGATGAAAAAGGGAAATTGACAGTGGTCAAATCTTCTTAGTCAGGTTTCCCTGATGATTTCATGATTTGCAATCAGGTTAAAAACGTCTTACTGGTACTACTTTGATATTATCCCCCTATAGCACGCAAGACATTATTTTGGTTTTCAAATGTAAAACACATTTCATCTTCCGTATCAATTAAATTACCTAAGCTACAACTAATAAATATATGAACTTTTAATTTAATAAAAAAAATAGTAAAACTATTCTTAAAATCAATTAACAGACTAAAAGGATGGAAAATAAATACAATTTATAAAAGAATAATTTTAAAGTATCCCCGTCGCAGCAGACCTTCGTACTCAGCGAATTTCCATAGGATTTATTTTTTATATGTGAGCATTCAACAGGAAAGTATCTTTTGAATATGTTTAGTAATTTAAATATTAAAAAACATATATTTAATCATTCATGAGCTTTAAACATGAGGAAAATTTACAATGGGATAACATTGTTTTTTATTGGTAATATATACACTTTTCGTAGTTTATATAGTTCTTAGCCTTTTAATTTTCAATTAATGTAGTCTTGTTATTGTATATAAATGTCAGGAAACTTATAATCAATAAATTTAAAACACTGGAAAAAATATATAATCTCATGAAAAAATTAAATTCAATCATATGGTAGGTTTTATAAATAAAACATCCCTATTAGTTACAGCAGACCTGCATCTCTAGCAAATAAAAAACATGCTATCATTCCTTAGAATTGTAAATATACCAAATATTATGCTACATTTTCAGGAAGTGTAGACCAAGACACCCCCCACCCCAAATTAGTTTCTTCATAAAATTTAAAGATAATTTGTATTTGTAATATAGTATATATTGTATGCAAAATCATGATCAATGAACTCTATAACCATTCAAAATAATGTCAAATAAAATATTCACCTGAAAATTTAAATATAATCATATGGTCAGAGTTTTATTTTCAAAATTCCCTACATTAGGGTAACTGTAATGATTTAGGGTGATAACTAAGCAATTTTGGGGATATTCTCCTGAAAACGGGTAATTATACCTTCGTGGGGGTAAAATGAAAAATTATACTAGACAACGTACTGTGTTCAGCACGTGCAATATCTAAGCAACGGTTTGACGTAGAATAATAATGAAATATTCTTAATTGTTTTTTTTAAACTGAATCCAATTTTGACAATGACTTAAGTAACATTAATAAAAAGGTATACAATTCTAAAAATAAACTTTATTTTTTTTAAAAAAATCCCCCAAAGAGTTAGGCTATCGTGCTGGTTTTCGAACTCGACGTAATAAATGTCGCTCTTCACGTATGTGCCAAATTTCATCACGATCAGATCTTTTTTACGAAAGTTATCGTACCTACGGACAGATATATATATATATATATATAAATATATATATATATATATATATATATGTTACCATTATCACAATGAAGAATTATATGTATAGCCTATGAGAATGAACGAACGGTGTTTTTGGGGTCTAGGGGCATAAAATGAAAAGTTATGGTGGTCCCGTGCTTAAGTTTTACCATGCCGCCTACGGTAATAGCTACTTCCCTATAGGTGGAAATTCGCAAAAAATTGAGATCATTAAGGAAATATTTAAAGTCAACGTATAAACAAATCATTAAAAAAAATTCCGCTTACCTTAATATATTTGTTATTTGTGTAAATGAGAAGTACTTACATTGCTAATTTTATATGATTGAAGGCGATGTAATATTCTTATATACTTTCCTCATGAAAAGGTCTTGGTCAATAAACAGCTTGTACAGGTTCAATATTTTTTTAGAATGTTTTGAATATCATGTTTACACACTGATATTTTTACAACTCTTGGAAAAAAAACAATAAAAATGGTTAATGTTTTGTTATTTTAATGTACAAAAAATAAAAGTCACCGAAAACTCTTTTGGCATTAACAATCAATTATTAATGTAGCAAATACTGAATCATAGTCATTTTAATATTTTAGCGAATTTTCCCTATAGGGAAGAAGCTATTACCGTAGGTCTCATGGTAAGACCTAAGCCCGAGACCATGATAACTTTTAGTTTTGGGGCCACCAGAAGCGAAAAACACCATTCGTTCGAATTTATATATACCAAATATTATGTGGTGTGTGTGTGTGTGTGTGTGTGTGTGTGTGTGTGTGTGTGTGTGTGTTTTTGTTAACACGATAGCGCCGTAAAAATGGTCCGATCTTAATGAAAATTGGTACAGACGTGTAAAGTGGTAATCACTCGAATGAGTTCGTGAACCAGCCCGATCGGACCACCGGAAGGGGGTTAAAGGAGGATAAACCACCCCCAAAAATGGGTTTTTGAGTTTTTTTACAAAGAAAAACCTAATTTATCGTATTTTTGTTGGCACCATTGAAATCAGCTCAAAAAACAAACAATTTACTATTTTGAATCACTGCTCTATGTCCATTAGTTACCAAGATATTGAAAGTGGTAAACATAATAGTACGTTGTCCCAATTTTAACCTTATGAGAACTAAGTAAAATTCTATAACTCGGTTATTTCTCAACATATCTTGATAAAACATGGTAAATGGCTTCTTCTAGTTCAGATCTACTGAATATTGAATAAAACCACCCAGTTTTAATATACCTGTAGAAGCAAACCTGCATAGGCCCGATTGGGCCCTACTCATTCCTTATGTTATTCTTATGGACCTTACCAAAACATGTCAAATCTCGCTATGTTGGATTGAAATTTGTTGTTTTACATTTGAAATTCACTGAGTATGCAGGTCTGCTGCAACGGGGGTATTCAAATATCTCGAGTTTTAATTCATGCGTGGTAAAATTTTTAGAAATTAGTAGTGGGAGTATGCAACCAATTCAAGACCTAGATCAAGATCTAGAATTTTAGGTGATTCCTTATTTGAGATCAAACTTAGTACTAATATACCCTTAACTACGACCCCTTTATCAATTGTACATATTTTCTAGATTAATCTGGATTATATGGTTAGATTTAGTAATTTAAAATGATTTGAATATGTATTTAATTCATATTAAATCATTCCAACAAAGGTATAAATACATGAGGCATACTTAACAATAATAAAACTATAAATTTTAAGATTCGAATGATTGTCCAACGTCAGATTATCATCACTAAAATGATAACCTAATACAGGGTGTTTTTTTAAACGCAACCCATTTTTAAAATTGAATAATGCAAATATAAATATGAAATGAGTTTAATATTAATATAATAACAATAAAGACAATGTTGATGTATTTGTTCCAGTTCTGCATCACATATTATATTTATCTTTAGAGTCAGGGTTTTTTCCTGATGCATTAAAAACTGCAGTTATTGTTCCTGTATATAAAGCTGGTGATAAAAGAGAAATGTCAAATTATCGCCCAATCTCTTTGTTAAGTTGCATTTCCAAAATTCTGGAGACTCATCTAAAAAATAAACTCATGGACTATTTTTTAAGTAACAGTTTGTTGTCAGAGAAACAATTTGGCTTCATACCTAGAAGGGGAACTGATTTAGCTCTCTACCATCATATTAAATCAATTACTAACAGTATTGAAGAGGATAATTATACAGTAGGAATCTATATTGACCTATCGAGAGCTTTTGATATTATCGATCAATACATTTTAATTGAAAAGCTGAAATGCTATGGTATAAAGGGTAAATTGCTTAAGTTCTTGTCTAGTTTTATCCTCAACAGAAAGCAGGTGGTCAAAATAAATGGTGTGTTGTCCGGTGAAAGTAAATTGAATTTTGGAATAGCTCAAGGTGGGGTGCTTGGGCCATTAATGTTTATAATATATGTTGATGACTTGTTGAAATTGAACTTGTGTTCAGAAATATTTTCATTTGCAGATGACACTGCTATCATTTGTAAAAATCGTAATTATAATGTTCTTAAAAATTGTCTGCAGAAGGATTTGGATAAAATTAGTAATTGGTGCATGGTGAATAAACTTATTGTTAATGTAAATAAAACCAAATGTATTAATTTTTCATGTAAAGCAATAGATAGTAAACCGATTTTGAAATGTCATAGCCACAAATGTGTTTATAAGTGCAATTGCCAAACCATAGAAATTAGTGACAAAATTAAATATTTTTAGGTCTAGTTATTGATAACAAATTAAAATGGAATTATCATGTAGAGTATTTAAATGCAAAATTAAGAAAGAATAATTATTTACTGTATTTTGTTAAAGGTTATATTAAGTCAGAACATCTAAGAACTTTGTACATTGCATGGTTTGAGTCAACATTACGATATGGCCTAATTCACTGGGGTGGAACCTATCCCACAACCATTTTATCTGTGTTAATGTCACAAAGATTTGCTCTGCGAAACGTTTGTAACAGGAAGAAGTATGAGAGTATTACCAGTATGTTTAGGGAATTAAATTTATTTACAGTCTCAGAGTTATACACTTTTGCAGTAATTAATTTTGTTGTGAGAAATCTTGACTTGTATGAGAGTAAATTATATATTAAAAACACAAGAGCTTCACAAACGTATACCCTTGTTATTCCGCCTTATAAACGTAATATATCAAGAAATCAGTTATGATATTCTTCAATTAAAATATTTAATAAATATGCTGATGATATAATAAATATATTGAACAATAGCATAAATTTAGGGAGCTTTAAAAAGAAAGTAAAATTATTAATCAAATCAGTGAATTAATGCTGTTTTATCACTTGTTGGTATGTTCGTTGTTATTTGTTGACCTTTTTTCACTTTTGATTCTTTGTTAATTTTCAGAGATTTATCATGTTATTTGTTTATTTATTTATTTATTTATTGTTAACTTGTTATTTTTTTGTTATATGCTCGTAGTCAAATTTATCTTACAACCTGCAATACTTTGTTTACAGTCCTCTTCTATCTGTTCAGCCACATGATACTCTTGTATATTACCAGTTGAATAATTTGTTTTGTCTTGCACGTGCGTGTGCACATGAGACACGTATTTCTTGTTTTGTATTTTTTTATGAATAAAAAGTTTTGAATTGAATTGAATTGAATTGAAGTATTGTTTTGTTAATCTTTACATTTTATATAACATATTATTTAAGTTTGATCACATTTAGTTTACTTTATGCGTTCAAGCAATCTGCCATTGGCATTTGTACAAAGTTGTGTTCTCTCCATCAAATTCCTGAGAACGTGTTGCAAGGTACGTCTTTGAATTCCTTGCATTAAATTTGTTATGTTTGTTTTGAGGTGCTCAAAATCCTATGAATTGTTTTCGTAGGCCTTACTTGTTATATCCCCAAAGAAAATAATATAGTGGGGCCAAATCGGGAGGGGGGTTATATAGATCTTGGGGGGGAATAATCCGTCAATAATAAAACAAAGTTTTGGGTTGCGTAAAAAAACACCCTGTACGATGATATAACGATGATAACCATTGATAACCGTTATGATGCTAATACGATGTATTTTTAATAAAAAAGGTCAATCTTATCAAAATTACAGTTCTTAGAAACATGTTTTATAATTAGATATAAAATAAATAAGATTAGACATAAAAAAGATATAAGATTAGATATAAAAAAAGATCAATCTTATCAAAATTACAGTTTTTAGAAACATGTTTTATTATTATATATAAAATAAATGGTATCAGCAAACGGAGACGTACTCTCTACCTGAAAGCCATTTAACGTAAAATAAAACAAATTTACAGTCATCTCACAAATACATATTACATTTTCAAAATCGGTTAGTAATGAATTGAGTTATTTGTATTTAAATATTTGCCCTAAGGATAACATTAGACAACGTACTGCCTTTACCGTTAAATACAAATGTAAACTACCTCAGGAACCAGTTGATGTATACTAGTAATTCAAAATACAGGATTTTTTTTCAAGCTGAATTTAATGGTGACAAGTATATTTTGATCTATTATTATAATCTTAAGTAAATTAGAAATTTTTAATACTTAAATTACTATAACTTTTAAACCTGAATTTTTACAGACATGCGGGTTGTGTCATTTTGTTTGTCATCGTAAGACGAAAAACCATGACAGACACCACTCCGAAAACCACTTTTTTGGGTTCAGGGAGCACTAAACAAATATTTCCATTAACAACTCGAATTCGAAAATTTTGATGAAATTCTTTCTCCACATACTTTAAGGGGAAGGAAGTAAAAGGGTTAGTTTCTTTAGCTTTACCTTCAAACATATTTATATATTTTTTGACAGTTGTTGTAGGCTATATTGGCAAAAAATTATAGCATGGTAAAAAAGCGTCATAGCCTAACTCTAAATTTTATTCTAGCCTTTTTTCTATTATAAATTCAATAGTATGAATGAAATCTCAAACTTACTTTTTTGTTTCATTCAATATTTTAAAAAACTTTTCTATAAAGACCAATACATTTTAACCGTTTTTTTTTCATAGAAGCGCCAATATCTTAATACCCCCGTTGCAGCAAACCTGCATACTCAGCGAATTTCAATTACAAAGTACATATTTCAATCCAATATAGCGAGGTTTTACACGTTTTTAAGCTCCATAAGAATAACATGGGGAATGAGTATGCAGGTTTGCTGCAACAGGTATTTTAAAACTGGTTGGTTTTAATTCAATGATTAGTATATCTGAACTAGAAGAAGAAATACACCAAGTTTTATCAAGATATATTAAGAAATAAGGAAGATATTGCATTTTTTATTTCCCATAAGGATAACATGGGTAATGAGTATGCAGGTTTGCTGCCATAAAAACGGTAATATCCGGGATTTTACACTAAAATACATTAGATCTCATCTATATGAAGCCACAAACCAAGTTTCATTAAGATATGTTGAGAAATAAGTGAGATACAGAATTTTACTTATTCCCCATAAGGTTAACATTGGGACAACGTACTGTGTTTACCACTTTCAGTATCTTGGTAACCAATGGACGTAGAGCAATAATTCGAATTACTAAATTGCTTGTTTTTTCGAGCTGAATTCAATGGTGCTAACCAAAATTCGATAAATTATATTTTTCTATATAAAAAACTCGAAAAACCCATTTTGGACTTCCGGTGGTCCGATCGGGCTGGTTCACGAACTCGTCCGAATAATTACTACTTTACACACCTGTGCCAAATTTCATTCCAATCGGACCATTTTTGCGAGCGCTATCGTGCTTACAGACATATATATATATATATATATATATATATATATATATATATATATCTAGAAAATTGAACGAATGGTGTTTTTTGCTTCTGGGGGCCCCAAAACGAAAAGTTATTATGGTCTTGGGCTTAGGTCTTACCATGAGACCTACGGTAATAGCTTCTTCCCTATAGGGGAAATTCGCTAAAAAGAGAAGCCCTATTTCATAACAAGTTACAGTTTGTAGCTAAATCGGGCACTAGCCCGAATAAAAAAAAAATGCATATTTATTTTATAAAATAAAATAAATATGTATAAATGTGCTATAAAATATGAATTAAAGTTTACAGAAAAGGTTCGATATTTGTCGGTGAGTGCGATCGCCATTTCCTGGTGTCGTTGGCGTCGGAAGTTAAGCCTTGGGCGATCAGTCGATCTGAACCCAATCTAAAGTTTCATCTGCAAAGCACTGAATGACCAGAAGCGCTTACTTTAATGGAACTTGTCGAAAGATGTGGTTTATCTTGTGTTGCCAAGTCTCATAGCATTGTGTTCCTAATCCTAACGAAACATTTTGACTTGAAAGAGGTTGAACGTTTGTAAAAACACTGTAATCTTTTTTGTAAGAATGTTCGACTTGAGTGTTATTTCTTTCGGATTGCCTAATGTTACCTTAGTGACTATACCAATTTGATAAATAATTTTTAACCTGTTGAATAAAATTATGATTTTATTATACCTATATTTCAAGTAAGAGTACTTAATATATCACTAATACATATACTGAAAAATTTAATAATTTATCATAACCTAAAATCTTTTCTTCTTGTAATAATTGTTTTTAATAAATAAGATCAATAGGTGGTAAAATAGTTGTGATGTGGAAAACAAACTATACAAAGTATACATTTTATCTTTTTTCATTAGTGAATTTGGCATTTTATGCCTTCTTGGACATTACCATTACTCGATACGCGGCGTTAGGTCCATTTTTTTTCTATTCGCAAAAAACATTTCCACTTTTTATGTCTACCGCACATACGGGCATACTTTTTTCTATTTTATTTCGTCCACTTATGCCCAAGCATTGTCTTTATCGTCTACAATGTTTGTACATACAGTGTATTATATGATTTAGCAAAAAAATACTCCCGTCGCAGCAAATCTGCATACTCAACAAATTTCTAAGGGAAAGTATATATAATGACTTGTTAATGTAATGTGATTTTGTTCATAAACAAATAATATTACACAAATTTGGATTACACTTTTTTTCTATTATTAGTAAAGCTACAACAGAAACTATATTCATATAAATGGAATCCGATTAAAAAGTAGAAGTGTTAGAAATGAGGTAAAATCTCTTGGGGAGTTAGAGTTTTGTAGAAGTCCTCGGTTTGTATTTTAAATATGTGATAAATGGTGCACTGAACTGAGTCGGAAAAATAAATCAGCTGTGAAACACATTCCATCATGAAATATAAATGTAAACAGGTTTTTATGAGGGCATTTTGTCACGTGGACATGAGTCATGGACATGACAATAGTGGACGTGAAATGTAGTGGGCCTAAAATGTAGCGGGCATATTTTAATGTGGACATTTTGATTGAGGACTTTATCAGCCGTAAATGCTATTCTCTGTTGTAACTCCTGTTTTTTTTTTATCAAAGAACCATTAAAAATGTGGCATCGCCTTTGAAAATGATAAGAATTATTACTCTCAAAGAATTATTTTTTTATAAAACAATTCCCAGAAGACAATTACTGAATGAAGTACTTGTATTATTTAACGAGTCTCCAACGAAACCACGGTGGTGAAAGCTCATTATTTTTGAGACAAAGATCCAGGGCCCAACAATAGTCTTATCTTTTGATCTTGTTTACAATGGGAGGTCGGTCTCCTTAACAAGGCAAGAAGCCCTACAGGTTCAGGTGGGCTTAAGTGTTATGAATATGTCAACTCCGCCCCGCATGCCAGATGCAACCCACAGCCTTGATTTAATCCGCCCTAAGGCAATTTATAAACATAACACACTCTCTGTTGCAGTGTTTTGATTTCCCTTAAAAAAGGTATAAATCTTATAGACCTACGCAGTGACAACTTAAATACGCTAAGGTGCCGAGAAATCCTCGTAGACTTAATATTTGTATTTGTAAAGGTAACATTACAGTTTTATTCCTAAATTGTAAACTCAATAAATTACAAATGTTTCAAAAAGGCCAAACACAAGCTTCAAAATGTTTCTTTTCAGCCTTCTAAAACAACAATATGTTATTGTAAAGTATTTTGTTAAACTATAGGCAAATATTTATTCAATGTTATTAGTCTATTGTTTTTAAAAATCGATATTCGATTTATTTTGACGTTTTAAAACGTTATTTAAACGATAAAACAGATAAGACAAAAATAAAAGAATCAAGTAATGTAAAAAAATTTTCAGACAATCATTTTATCGGGAAAGTATTTATTATGTAAGTTGAAATATTCAAACTATTTAATTAATTAATTTTTCTCAAAGGTATTATATATATTTCATACACATTAAATCTATTTACTATTTATTTATTTCCCCTGTTATTATTTATTTCTTTAAGGAGGGATAAAGAATTAATTTTTCTTTTGACAATTATTTGATTGGCCGAAAATATATTTGAAAACCTACAAATATTACTTTAAAGCCTACAAACAATACATAGATAGTTTTAAAATAGCCTGTATCTAAACATTTCATATTTTCAAACCCTATCTTAGCCTGTTCACTTGCTGATAAAAACAGAACTTATATTTTAGACAGTTTTTGTAACATTACTAGGAAAACCCTGATACGAAAATACTCATTTATGTTGCTGTAAAAGTGGAATATTTTCCACTAAATCGTGTCAATCCACCCAACATTGACCTATCTAATTTAAAGATTGTCTTTTTACAATTAAATAAACAACTGAATTCTAGCGAAAGCGAGAAGGATGATTTAGACCTGATTACATACTTTTTACCTAAAACTACAGTTCTTTGGATTTCAATTCGATAAATAAAATCACAATTACTCAAGTCCTGAGTACTTCAAGTTGAAAATATAAATAAAAATTCAAAATTAAAATAAAACTAGAAATTAAAATCAAACTTAAAAATTAAAATTGAAAATAATATTAAACTGAAAAATTAAAATTACATTTAAAATAATTTAATACAAAATATTAAAATTAAAATTAAATAAAATTAAAAAAATTGAATTTTACGCAGGCATGCAAATATGTTGTAATTTGACCGATTACAGGCGCTAACAGCTGATTAGCGGCACTGAACAAACGGAAACGGAACAACGGATGCTATGCGTCAATTAGTTTTTTAATCAATCTAGGTGTCGAAGTTCGTTGCCGAGGTTTTGGGGACGTTGCAGTTCTCCATCTTCAGGGAAAAACACTCGTTGCGAACAAAACCACTCATTTAACTCCTACAATCAACTTGTGTTTGTTACGATCGTGTTTTTCGTGACATAAGAGGACGGCAAAATTGACCATATGTTTTTTCAGTACTCCTATTCGAAGTGATCGAAAAACGATCATTTTGCGGAAGATTTAGAGAACTAAAAACGGCTGTTTTCGGAACAGTTTGATGAAAATAATTATTTTTGTACTGTGTACTTATTTAACCCTACGGATTGAGGGATAGTGTTGTGTGCATTTCGGGAGAAAAGTTCACTCTCTCCCATACGATAATTTCCCTCTTCAGACCCTATTATCTCATCATGAGATTATCATCTAAACTTCAAATCTCCTAATTCTATGTTCCTTGTCTACGTTATCTCGTTGTCCTTTGATAGATTTCTCATAATTCTATGTTCCTTGTTTACGTTATCTCGTTGTCCTTTGATACATTTCTAATAAACATTTTAAAACAATCGATGGCTATGATTTGATGGTAGTCGATGCTTATTTTTAATTGTTCTAACACCGTTAAATAATGTTACAGACCAATTTAATTTGTAATTTGGTAATGATCAATAGTTCCCCTCCTGACGTTAAAGGTTCCCACCGTGATCCCAAGTTATGAAATTAGGCGTAGCCTCTCTACGAAAGTAGTAGTCCATTTACTCCTTAGCATGAGAGGTATAATTAGACATTGTTTCTCCCACCCTAAACTGGAGGAGACATGTGGGAAACCCTATAGGACTTACTTCAGATATGGGACAGAACTTAAAGGGAGACCTATAAAAGTAACATTGAAAATAATTACTCAAAGAATGAACGTCTTAAAATTTCCAAGCAGTCATGGAAATATGATTCACGGATTTACACGGATTACATGCACTAACAGCTTATTTGTGGTAACGAAACCAAAACAGAACCGGAACAGTAATTCTTTTTTGATATTTAATATTTTGAGGTCATGCCAATCGATAAGATACAATTAACTTGGTTAACTGTTGGTTATAATTTCTTGTTCGTGTCAATAATATTTTAATTATTATGCATTGAGTATTTATTTTTTGTACAGGTAGGCGAAATATTTCGTGAGTTTAGGGAATTGTATTACTCAGGAAAAATGTTTAGTAACTATTTCCTTCGGATGATAATCTTGAACTTTCTATTTCATTCGACTTCAAGAGACTTTAATTTCATTCGACTCAATTTTTACAAAACATTAAACGTTAAAATGCTTACTTTCAGGTTACCTCTTCCAGAGCTACGATTTATGAGTGGAAACCGGCAGCGAAGCGGGTTACCATCAGCTAGCACTTGTACTAAGCCTGCACTAATAGCCTGAGGGTATCAAACAAATTCGTAATCTTGCCCAGCCAGTTTTAGAGATGTGCTCTATTATTAGTGTCAAGTCCCTATCTAGTTAGCTCACACTTATGAAGTTGTCGAATAGAATTGGTCAAAATGACAAAGTGTGAAAAAGTTTAACACATTAGTTTTTTAAACGTGTTTGAACAGGCGACAAGTATTTGACTGAATACAATACTAGCTTTTGTATTATCTTGTCTTCTTTTGTAATTTCATATTTTTATAATATGAAATATAACAATAGTCAATTTGTTACAGGATTTTAAGAGCCATTGCATCAGCGATGAAAAAGTAAGTAAAGCATTCCAAAACTTACGGTTATGATTGGCACTCACCGTATTGGTGAGATTATCCAGTTCTTGTAAAAAGTTCTGCTTCAAATGAAGGGAGTTAGTAGACTAAGATGGTGTAGTCGATAATTTTTATGCACCTTTTCCCTTGAATTTTGTGTTAAACAGGTAAAGGTAATGTCAAGGCTTTAAACAAGTTTTTTTTTATATAAAATGTGCGATCTACATAAATCGAAAGTGCCGAAATAAAAAGAAAAATGACCACATTCGAACATTATTCACTGTAAAGTGTTTAATCTAACGCTATTATAGGCCTATACTATACTACCACCCAGAAATAGTACCAAGGTAGTATAATATCCACTGGTCTTCAAAATGAGAAGATTTTCAAGGCTTTAACATTTAAAATCAGGCAAAAAAATATTCAGTCATCAAAAAATGTTTAACATTTCCTTGATGTTTCCTGTGTTCATTATTAACTTACGTTTCTATATTTTATGCTAGAACGAGAATTATGTATATTGATTTGTTTCTCCCGTTCAGCGTATTGTGTGTGCATGTGGCATTAAGTGATAGTAAAGTCCCTTCCACGCACATGCGGAAAGTCTTTGTAGGACATTTCCATTACCTATAAAAGTAAAATGTCCATGTGATTGTATTGTATTTTTATCGGGAAATAAAATACCTTAATCTGAATAAAATTTCAATACTCTAAATTTATCACAAAAAACTTTAAAAAATTAATTTAAACCTGCATAATTTGATTTAGGAACATGCATCCAACAGAATAACGCCGCCTGGCAGACCAGTTTGCCCCTAACAGTCACTGCACAATCTTAACTCATCACTCAACTTTGCATACAATTAACTCACAATTCATACAATCCACTCATGCATGCAATTAATCTGGCGTATATTTCCGTGTTCTAACGAACTGTTTGTTCAGTAATTCTCTCAATCGCTTGAGACACACAAATTAAGTAAAATAAAAAAACTTATATGCAGTATGATAACTTCAATCGCATCAAACAGCGCAGCGCTGCAAAATAAATACATCATTCAGATCTTATTGAAGCGGTGTTGTTGATATTTTTTACTATTAGCGAATTTCCCCTATAGGGAAGAAGCTATTACCGTAGGTCTCATGGTAAGACCTAAGCCCAAGACCGTGATAACATTTCGTTTTGGGGCCCCCAGAAGCAAAAAACACCATTAGTTTGAATTTATATATATAATATCTATATATCTATGTGTCTGTAAGCACGATAGCGGCCGTAAAAAATTTTCCGATCCTTATGAAATTTGGTACAGATGTGTAAAGTGGTAATCAATTGGACGAGTTCGTAAACCAGCCTGATCAGACCACCAAAAGGGAGGGTAAAAGGGGTTTTTGCTTGAAAAAAAACAAACAATTTAGTATTTTGAATCATAGCTCTATGTCCATTGGTTACCTAGATATTGAAAGTGGTAAACACAGTACGTTGTCCCAATGTTAACCTTATGGGAAATAAGTAGAATTCTATATCTCGCTTATTTCTCAACATATCTTGATAAAACTTGGTAAATGGCTTCTTCTAGTTCAGATCTACTAAATATTGAATTAAAACCACCCAATTTTAATATACCTGTAGCAGCAAACCTGCATACTCATCCCCTATGTTATTCTTATGGAGCTTACAAAAACATGTCAAATCTCGCTATGTTCGATTGGAATATGTTGTTTAGCATTTGAAATTCGCTGAGTATGCAGGTCTGCTGCAACGGGGTATTTCCTTTTTTTATATACAAATCGAAACGATATCCTTGTTTAGGGTTTTAAAAGTAGCCTAATTCCATGATGAAAACACTAAAACACCACGTGAGAGAGATCTGTATAGTAAAATATCTTAACTAAGTATTATGAGAAGGGAAACAAATTAAGTGTTATTTTCTCTCCATCTTTTAAGGGGGCATTTTCATCTTCTACTCAGTCAGCTTTAAGTAACCTTTAAATACATTTTTATGTAACTTCCATCAACTTTTAATCATTCACTGTCAAATTTAACGTAACAAACTTACTATGCTTGTATTTTACGATGGTAGGAAGTATAAAATAAACGGTATCAGGAAACTGACACATACTTTCTCCCTTCAAGTCATTTAAATCTAGAAAACATATATAGGGAAACAAAACAAATTAACAATTAATTGTCACACAAATATATACCAAGTTTTATCAAAATCAGTTAGTAAATAACGGAGGTATCGGTTTTTGAATATTTGCCATAAGAATAACATTGGACAACGTACTGCATTTACCGCCAAACTAAAATATCAATTATCTTTGCAACCAGTTGACATAGACTGATGATTCAAAATACTAGATTATTTAGTTTTTCAAGCCAAATTTAATGGTTGCAAGTATATTTTCTTTAAAAGTTGCAGTTTTTGTGAAATTTGAAAAATATGAATTTTTTAACACTTAAAACCCCATAACTTCTGAACCTGAATTTTTACAGACATGCGGGTGGTGTCATTTTGTTTGTCAACATAAGCACTAAAAACTATGAAATTTTAATCAAAATCGTTAAAGCCGTTTTTGAGAAATTAGGATTTTTGTCACTTTTTATGGGTTTTTATGGGGTAAATACCCTTAAAAATCAAAAATTCGAAAAAATAAAAAATACTCCTGGAGATACCAAGGCTTTATACCTACATGCAAAATTTCATGAAAATCGGACCACTGGTGTCGTCTCTAGCTTTGTTTACATCCACACAGACACACGACATACATCCACACACACTCACTGACAGACAGACAGACACCACGCCGAAAACCACTTCTTTGGATTCAGGGAGCACTAAAACAAATATATCCACTAAAAACTCAAATTCGAAAATTTTGACGAAAACAATAGTTTCTCCATATACGATGTATAGGGGGGAGAAAGTAAAACTATGGCATAAGCAAGACTCCGTAGTTTTTATTAAATTTTAATATCTGAAATATTTATTTTGTAACAACTGTACATTAACACATTCTCCATGATTGTGAAACGAATTACTTTCCTCCTCCTACTATGTTTAAACGCTTTTACTTCTTGTAATGGGTAAGTAAAATAATAATTTGCCTTCCAGCGGGAGTAAAGTAAACCCATAAGAATAACATTGAAATCAATAATCAAAAAATTAGAGCGTAAATACGTTGAAGCTCAACAAATGATGCAGGTGGGGGAAAAATTTTGTGAGTATTTCGGGAGAGAAGCACATTGTCTCCCTCATAAAAATCGTAGCCCTCGCAAGCTCGGGCGCCAAAATTTTCACTCGTGAAACAATGTTGTACCTTACTCACTCAATACAGAAATAACTGTTTACGGTTGACTGGACGTTCTCAACACTTTTATGTGTCACAGCAAGTTAATGTTATTAGTTTATTTACATTTCAAAAATTTTATATTTTCTGATAACTACTTTGTTATCAACCTGAAGTGGAAATGAATATTTAGTAGCAATTTCATTCAAGTAAAAATCTAAAAAAGTAAAAAAAGTACCTTTTTGTTTTATAGCTTAATGCAAGGAATTTTACAGGATGCATAATGATTATCTGATACAAAAGCAAGTATTGCAAAAATTACACCTGATCGAATTCCAACATCATTAGTGTGTTTGGTAGTGTGTAGCGATATCTCAAATATAAAAATTAGGTAGGCCTAATTAAGTTTAAGTTCATCTTAGATTTAGTTTTTATTTCCGATGATTCATTCTTTTATTAATTTCGACCAATAGAAACTACTTTTAAGAGTGATGATAGTTCATTGTTTGTAAGAAGTTCTAATTACATTTTTTAAACGATTGATCAATAATCAATGATATTGTATAATACTTGATATCCTAATTTTAAACGATAAAGTAACTATTTGTATGCTTGGCGGTGTTCGTGTTATCGTGTGTATCCATGAACATAATTTTTAAACAGATAAGGAGGCTAAAGATACTATAAATGATGTTTTATTTTTATGATACGTCTGATGTTTATGAGGTGGAAACTTGTAGCGATATACGCTGCTCATAACATTTAGGCGAAGAATCGTCAGACGCCGTCCTTGACGCAACATAGCCAGCGCCACCTGTCGTCATGGCAACGCGACGCCATTTGTCTGATTGGCCTCTCTTTGTACTTATAAAAATTAGGTTAAATAACAAAAGGAATGGGATAATTTTCATCAGTCAACGTAATACCAGAAACCCTTTTAACATTTCTGGCACACTTATACTTTGGTATGAAGTTGTTTAGAGTTTTATTGAGGAAATAATCGTGTTTATACAGCATGTTTAATGTTAAACCCGTTCATTTTGTGTACAATACCCCCGTTACAGCATACTTGCATGCTCAGTGAATTAAAATTTCAAAATGAATAATTTAGATGTTGCATCACATAAAGTAAAACAAACTTAAGCCTATACGGTAAGTATAAATACCCCCGTTGCAGCAGACCTGCATACTCAGCGAATTTCAACTGCAAAACAACATATTTCAATCCAACATAACGAGAGTTGGACATGTTTTGGTAAGCTCCATAAGAATAACATGGGGAATGAGTATGCAGGTTTCAAAATTCATTTTCCTACTACTGGATATTGATGCTTAAATCAGTGATATAAATAAATACCTTACAATATCCGGGATTTTCGTTTTCGTTACTGCGACATGTTTCGTGGCAACAACCACATCTTCAGGCAGCGTCTTTGAGGACTTGTCATAGAATTAAAATAAAGACACCGAATGATACATGACACTTACATACAAACATCATAGTAATAAAACAAATAAGACCGGTCATTGATTAAGTTAGCTCCCGTCGCGGTGCGTGCACGGTAGGTCGAACCGGCAGCGACTGGGGGATTTCTGAAGGTCACGTGACGGGATTGTGTTACCTGTAGTCAGCTGTTCTTGGCTTTTATCTATTCTAATAATGGTTTCAAACAATGCATTTGCTTGGCTATTTACTTTGTCATTCAAAACATTGTTGCCCTCTGTTTTAACAGCCTTATAAATTTCAAAGCTTTCCAGAGCAGTAATTTTATTTTTATTTTTATTGTTGCATTGGTGAAGGATTTGTAAATTGTCTTCTAATTTGGAGTAATTATGGTGGTTGTTTACCAAGTGTTCTGCATAGTTGGATGTCTGAGTGATTTTATTCTTTGGCAAATGTTCATTAAATGTTAAATCACGATCTGTACAAAACACATTTACATCTTTCAGACATGTTAGGTCCTGCTAACACGATAGCTTTAATTGATCAAATTAACGATAGCCTACAAGAAAAAAATCACCAAAAAGAGAGACACTCAAACGAACAAACTTCTCAGGATCAGTCATCAATTGAATACTCAAACCCAACCTGAAAATAAATGTGACCATGAATTTTTCCCTAAGGTATTGAACGAAACTGACATAGACTTTGACACCAATGAACTAAACCTTCTCAACAAAGGCTTAAAACACTGTATGCCACCCCCCACAAACATGAAAAATATTGCCAATGAAGTAATAGATAACGAATCTGTAATCCTCGAACTACCCTATGAGGAACAAAATGACATTAGGGTACTAGTAAACGACAAACTGACTAGAAATATTTTTCCTAAAATGAAACAAAAGAGTAAACACACAAAAAACAGACTTCTCAGTTGCTAAAGTAATCAAAGACAAATTAGCCGAAAATCATGCTATACTAGCCAAATCTGATAAAGGAAACACAACAGTTGTAATGTACGAAAATGAATATGATAGCAAAATACAAAATTTCATTACAGCTAACAACATTAAGGAGATGGAAAAAGACCCTACCCCAACTTTTCACAAAGAAATTAATTCAAACATAAACAAAACAAAGAACCTTTTCTCTGAACAAACAAAACGCAACCTGAAAACCACAGCCCCATATGCACCTAAATTTCGTGGACTTCCTAAAGTCCATAAAGAAAATAAACCTATCAGACCTCTGGTAAATTATACCTCAGCACTAGCATATCGCATAGCGAAAAAAGTAGACAAGATAATCAGAGCTAATTTAAATTTAAGTCCGAACTTCAGCCTAAGAAACAGCACAGAATTAATCAGCAAAATAAATGAAGTCCAGTTACAACACGGACATACAATCATGTCATTGGATGTAGAAAATATGTACACTAATATACCGGTCAATGAATCCATCTCTATCCTAGAACGCAGACTAATTGAAAACAACACCTTGAGTAAAGATAAAATAGATGAGCTTATCAACCTGGTAAAAATAGTATCCCAACAAAACTACTTTGAATACAAAGGAAAATATTATATACAGAAAGAAGGGCTCGCAATGGGGTCACCCTTATCTAGTATTTTATCTGAGATATTTTTAAACGACTTTGAATCCAAACATATTATGAATGAAACATCTAAATACAGAGAAAAAATAGTATTCTATCAGAGGTATGCAGATGATGCGATATGCATCTACAAAGGCAACGCCAGACAGATCAATATATTTACAAATTATCTCAACACCATTCACCCAAAAATCAAATTTAAAAATGAAATAGAACGGGACCAAAAGTTGAATTACCTAGACCTAACCATAAGCCGGAATAATAACAAATTTCATTTCAGCATTTACCACAAACCAACGCAATCTAGCCAAGTTATACATGCTACTTCGCATCACCCATATTCTCATAAAATGGCTGCTTTCAATTCATTCGTCCACCGCCTTATCAGCATCCCAATGAGTAAAGAAGACTTTAAAAAATAACTAGACATAATTAGGTTTATCGCTGCTGACAATGGCTATGACCACACGATAGTAGATAAAATACTACAGAAAAAGAAGAAGGGAAAGATCAATAACAATAGCCATACTAAAAAAAGATATGTAACCTTAACATATGGAAATAATCTAAGACAAAAAGTTTCAAACATATTAAAGAAACGTAACTACAAAATATCCTACAGAACCATTAACAAATTAGGAAACTTTCTAGGTCAAAAATCCTATAAAAAAGACAAATACGACTCCTGTGGCGTGTACAAAGTCCAATGCAGTGATTGCCCAAAGTTTTATATTGGCCTAACCAGACGCACTTTTAAGACCCGATTTAATGAACATTTGCCAAAGAATAAAATCACTCAGACATCCAACTATGCAGAACACTTGGTAAACAACCACCATAATTACTCCAAATTAGAAGACAATTTACAAATCCTTCACCAATGCAACAATAAAAATAAAAATAAAATTACTGCTCTGGAAAACTTTGAAATTTATAAGGCTGTTAAAGCAGAGGGCAACAATGTTTTGAATGACAAAGTAAATAGCCAAGCAAATGCATTGTTTGAAACCATTATTAGAATAGATAAAAGCCAAGAACAGCTGACTACAGGTAACACAACCCCGTCACGTGACCTTCAGAAATCCCCCAGTCGCTGCCGGTTCGACCTACCGTGCACGCACCGCGACGGGAGCTAACTTAATCAATGACCGGTCTTATTTGTTTTATTACTATGATGTTTGTATGTAAGTGTCATGTGTCATTCGGTGTCTTTATTTTAATTCTATGACAAGTCCTCAAAGACGCTGCCTGAAGATGTGGTTGTTGCCACGAAACATGTCGCAGTAACGAAAACGAAAATCCCGGATATTGTAAGGTATTTATTTATATCACTGATTTATGCAGGTTTGCTGCTACAGGTATATTAAATCTGGGTGGTTTTAATTCAATATTTTTAGTAGATCTGAAGAAGCTATTTACCAAGTTTTATCAAGATACGTTGAGAAATTACAGATATATAGAATTTTACTTATTTCCCATAAGGTTAACATTGGGACAACGTACTGTGTTTAACACTTTCAATATCTCGGTAATTAATGGACATAGATCAGTGATTCAAAGTACTAAATTGTTTATTTTTTTGAGCTGAATTCAATGGTGCCAACAAAAATTCGATAAATTTTATTTTCCTATGTAAAAAACTCAAGAAACCCATTTTTGGGGGGTTTATCCCCCTTTACCCCCCCTTCCGGTCGTCCGATCGGGCTGGTTTACGAACTCGTCCGAGGAATTACTACTTTACATGACTGTACCACATTTCATTAAGATTGGACCATTTTTACGGCCGCTATCGTGCTGACAGACACATATATATATATATAAATTTGAACGAACGGTGTTTTCTGCTTCTGGGGGCCCCAAAACGAAAAGTTATCATGGTCTCGGGCTTAGGTATTACCATGAGACCTACGGTAATAGCTTCTTCCCTGTAGGGAAAATTCGCTAAAACATATTCCTTGCAAGAATAATGAGGAAAGCGGGTAGGCCTAACAAGTTTGTCACTCGGAAATCGGATTGCAATTAGTTATTCTCAACTAAATAATTACGAATTGAAATTTTTTGTCATTGTTGCACTAGCTCTGCACCCGTTCTTCGCACGGGTTAGAAAAGTAAAAATGGTTGCCCTGACAACAAAAAAATCCCAATAAATTACATTATGCTAGGCGGTTCGAAATCCCACAGTACCTGAGATGGCCTGAGGGTATTTTAATGGGACACACCTTTGATAATGCCCCCCCCACCCTTTGATTTTATACAATGGGTTATACCTTTTATAATGCTTTTCAAAGGTATTACCTACCTACCTACTAAATATCAAATTAATCAGTTCAGTAGTTTAGACGTGATATAACCCCAAACAAACAAATTATTAAACTTTCAGATTTATAATAGTAGGGTTGTTTAAGTTAGTGTTGGCAACTATAGTATCTGGTGGTTACCACTTAGTTTTTTAAAGTCTGTTTCAATTTATTCTAATTATTGTAATTAGCTTTATAGTAAATCGTTTTCTCACTCACTTACTTAATTTACTTATCATCTTCCTCTTAGGCCTTCCTGAAAGATGGCTCTGAAAGCGTCAACTGTCCTAGGTATCAGGATCATTGTTGAGGCTAAAATTAGGGTTTTAGATTTTGTTAGCTAAAACAAAAAGTTAGTAAGTTTTAAGGATGGTTTTTAAGGCCATGTATTTTTGTTACTGCGGGTTTAAGTAGGCTTGTAGACTATAAAAGCAGTTTTATATGAGATATGTTTGTACTTCAGATTTATATTTTTCCAACTTATAAAAGAACTTAAAAAAATACTCTGCCCCAAAACTGCATTGAGCATGCATAAATAAATTGAATGTGAAAATAGTAGATTCTAGGCTAAAATTTATTGTAGCTCTCAACAACATGAACCTACAAGCCAATTTTTATTTCCATCGTCGGGAGGTTAGTGAGCCGTACAATTTTTGCAGCTTCCAATTTCCTCTATAGGGCAGAAGCTATTACCGTAAAGCCATAATAAGATATAATTCCGAGACCATAATAACTTTTAGTTTTTAGTTCCCAGATGTAAAAAACCGTCGATTGTCGTACATTGATGTAACCTATACTGACGTTAATCCTAATTCCTTTCATATCATATACGTAATAGATTTCAAGTGATGTTTTTATTGCTCTAAAAACAGTCACGAAGTTAGATATGAACATTGCTCTCTTTGTTACGTATATTTGTATTTATGAGTTGTATCTACATACCAAAAATAATATAATAATCGTCCATTTTCTGAGAGAGTGTTTTAAATTAACAGAACAGTTGTGATTTAGATAAAGTTTCATATATTTGTGTTTACATACGGAAGTTTTATAAATAAAATATATATCCTTTTCAATATACACTTTACATGTAGCCACTATACAGTACTAAAAAATGAGGCCACATGAACAATTCTCGATGGTGATCGGGATTAGAGTTTCAACATGGATTACACCCTTGGGCCATCTGTGTAAGCCAACGATATGTCTTTTAAGCCTATTTTTGTATTTTATTTTAACAACCCAACAACAACAAAAATTGGGTAGTTCGTTTATCTATTCTCTATTATAATTTCTTATCGTACAGTGTTGAGGCTATACATTCCCGTATAAATATTGAGATAATTGTGCTAACGGTGAAAGTTTGATAATACTTTAGAAAATTATGTAATATCTTACAATTCTGATCCATTCAAAATCAGTAACATTTTTAACTAAAGAGACGACAAAAGTGACTAAGTAAAGCTTAAAATTAATAATTATACAATAATTTTAGATATATAATAATGTTTATTATTATCTTTGTAGGATAAAATACCCTCGTTGCAGCAGACCTGCATACTCAGCGGATTTTAAATGCAAAAGAATATATTTAAATCCATCATAGTGACAATCCAACATGACACGTTTAGGTAAGCTCCTTAAGAATAAGATTTGGAATGAGTATGCAGGTGTGCTGAGGCAGGTATCTTAAAATTGGGTGGTTTTAGTTGATCATTTAGTACACTTAAATTAAAAGAAGCCATTTACCAAGTTTTACCAAGATATGTTAAAATAATATAGGAAAGATAATACAATATTTGTTATTTCCCATAGGATACCATGTGGAATGAGTATTCAGTTTTGCTGCCCACAAATGTAAAAATCAGACTATTTTACATTCGACTTCATCTAGATGAAGCCACAACCAAAGTTTTATTAAGATAGCTTGGGAAATAAGCGAGATAAAGAATTTTACTTATTTATAATAAGTTAACACGTACTGTGTTTACCACTTTCAATATCTTGGTAACCAATGGAAATAGAGCAGTGATTGAAGATACTAAACTGTTTGAGTTGATTTTTGAGCCGAATTAATGATGTTTTATCATTATCAGTGGACTGTAATAATATTTTTTATTTGTATTTTGGTATAAAAAATTACTAAGTATAACGTATGTTAACATTTTGAAATAAAACTGTATTTGCAGTCTGTCATTTGAGTCGTGTTTTTGCACAATCACGTATCAGCTTTACATGTTTTATGTAAAAAAAAGCAGTCGTTTTTAGATCCCAATGCTTTAAAAATGGCAGATATTTTACGTTATTTCTCGTTTTCTTGTGAATTTCAAGAAATCTCAGTATTTTTCCCGAGTCTCTTGGACCAAGATCTTTTATTTGAGCCCTCTCCCATCGTCCTGCGACTTTCCAAACGCCCAAAATATCTCCCCAAAAACCTCCTTTATGTCATTTCATATGTCATTTCATATATTATATTCCGTGTGAGAGATCATTTACGAATTAAAATGTTCCAAAGTCCACAAATCACAATGTTTTCGTTTCAAATAATTAATAAATCGTCGCACTGGTTTGTATGATCTTTCCAATACACTCTTGTAGCACGATAACATTTTATGTTTATGAATGAATGAAAGAATGAATGAATGAAAGAAAAGTTTATTCCCATACAAACTTAAGCTACTGACATGAAAAATAACAAAATGATTGTAAACATAAATCGTTTATAAATAATAAACTAAACTAAAATATACATAATTGTTGTAGCCTTTAGTGAAAATGAAAGATAAGGAAATCAGCAGACATAGGCAGGTACTGCCTGTGCGTCCGCTGGGTTGCTTTACAAATTATAACTAAGACCACAAAATTGGGAATAATTAAAAAAATGTTAATAAGAATAGTTGAGGTTGAAGTACGGTAGGGAATTTAAAAGTTGCTATATCTGTTTTATGAAAAAATACATGAACATGGTACATGGTACAATACATGTACATGGTTTTATGAACATCCATACACTTTAAATCCAAAATAATATCTGTTTTCATAAGAACGTTAACTATTCAACTAAGAATGGCAGCAAAAGCTGCTTAATTACTGAAAACAAAACTTTACAGTCTGCTCTTTTACAAGTTTTATTGTTCTACGATCATAAATGAAGTAGCTATGATAAATTAAAAGCGTAACATTATTTTTGGAACACAGGGTACATAAATACCGAAAAATTAAATAAGGCATGATACGATGCAAATTAGTGGTAGGTAAGTTAAGGAAGTTCGTGCCCTGGATGTTGTAAGATTCCTCATAAACTGCTTTAATGGCCCACATTATAGTTTTTCAAAGTGCCTTTTATCATATTTGCCTAAGTAATGAACTGCTGTGGTTTCATGTTCATGTTATCGCCAAATTAAGTAGCACATTCGTTAGTAAGAGAACTCTGAGTAATATTTCTCAAGTTATATTTTTAATATTCAAGACATTTTACAATGCCATTCCAATTGGAAAGAAGCTATTATTGAAGGTCTCATTGAAGCCTGGGACCATGGAAATTGAATGTTTCTCTCAATGACCTCTAGGACAAGTTATGTAGACTTAAAAACGTAGCTTCTAAACCGTACGTTTGGAGAAATGCCAGAAATTTAGTTTTGTTTTTCACAAAAGTATCGTTTGAGCACAAAATCTAATATTAGTTCTCTCCACTAAGAATTGTTAGCTTAACAGTTTAAGGACTTATCAAGAAAACTGAGAATTTACTGCATGAAGTACGTTGTTTTATAGAGGTTCTACATATGGGAATATAGAGGTTTTTTGTCCATAACTAAAAAAAAACTACAAATTATATATATAATACCTGTGTAAATGACAAAGTTGTAGGAATTTCAGAGGCCTTTAAAATGATATTCTTTTGGCATATTTTGCTATTTCAAATTTTTTATTATCAGGGCTATAAACATTTTCAAATGTAAATTTTCCCTAAAACGTGATATTATCAAAACATTGTGATGTGGCATATCGCAGTAAAGCTGAGTTAAAAAGGATTAAGGATTTTGAATCAGAACTGGAAAATATTTAATGGATTAGAAAATACATGGGTTTTCGTAAAGATCGAACATTTTCACAAACATAGCCGCCATTTTGAAATGGATTGAGATAATTTAGTTCTGTTTTCACCGAAATGTTTCTTTTAACAAGACCTTTAAAATTATATAAAATTTGCTACAGGTTCAAATAAGAAAATTCGAAGATACGAAATCATGACATTCATTTCTGGAACACCCTGTAGATAAATCGTAATGAAAATATTTGTAATGACTTCTTCATATGCAAATCAGTGGGGAATAATTTTATTTGGCGTTCTAAGTTAATCCGTTCTCCCTATACAATAGGTAGACGGGTGGTCTGACTCACCCTGAATGTATATCGTGTCCGAAAATTATGGTAACATATTTTTGTGTATGATTGTACAGGTGAAAATAAGAAAAAACGTTTTTATAAATATCGGTTTTAAAGTGCTTCGTTTTACGTCTGTTAGTGTTTTGTACATATTTAATTACATCTTACGAACCTCTCAACTTATAAACTTCAAACTTGGAACAATATTAACTACTTTTGAGAACTTTTTTAAAGAAGTATCAAATTTATACTTTTGTACCATTTAAAAATGGCGAACTCCTTTAGTTTTCGAAGTAAAATATCTTAAAACTATAAATCTTAGAGAAATTAAACAAGATACAAAAAGGTTGCAAACTTTAATTCGTTGCGCGGGTAATGATGAACGGACAACTGATAACGGAGAAATTGAATTATTCTCCAATTAAAAACATGCGAATTTCAAACAGTACGTACTAAAGAACCATGTTTTTATTCAGGCAAGTTACAATTTCTCCGTTAAGTTGTCCGATCATCCTAATCTTAATACCCACGTTCATCGAATTAAAGTTTGCAACTTTTTGTCACTTTTATACTTTTCCATAATTTACGGTTTCAAAATATTTAGCTTTAAAAACTAAATACAGTCGCCATGTTAAAATAGTACAAACTAGAAATTTCATACATCTTAAAAAAATATTTTAGTAATGGTCACTTATCCACTAGATTTGAAGTTTATATGTTGAGAGGTTCGTGATATATAATTACATATATGTAAAAAACACAACAGACACACAGTCGTAAAATGAAGCACTTAGGACCTGTGTTTATATAAACATTTTTCTTGTTTTCACCTATACAATCATATACTAAAATATTGTATATAATTTCCCGATACCCTGTACACATATATGTAGCACAACTAACAAGTAACTGATATATAAAAATTGTGAACTTTAAATGCAATACGTTGGCTAAAGGGAATTTTATACTTTAACGACCGCAATTATTATCCGATTACACTTAAATTTGGTAGAGATGTGTTTTTAATGTTCCAATTAATTACAATTATTGTTAACGGAATGAATTGGAACCAACTGTCTCCATTTTTGGGGAGCATAGAGCTTAACATTTAGGGGTTTTGGTAAAAAAGGCAATGAAGGCCATGGAAGTGAAATTCACTCCTACATGTGATTACACTGCATGTGTTCTCGCACTCAAAATCGCCGGAAAATTGCTGCTAGATATGATCAAAAAGTAGCATGGTATTATTTTACTCTTCCCCTCCTTAGCTCTGTCGAGAATTAGTACTCAAGCGTGTACTAGTTGATCAAAAGGACTAGAATCACTTATAGCTGGCGCCAAATTTTAAGGCCCACGCCGTCCATAACCCCAATGCTAAAATTAACATTAGTCTTATGGACGGTGTGGGCCTTAAGATTTGGCACCAGTTATATTTAAAGCGAATTTCTTATGGGATAATGAACTATAGACATGACCTGCACGGTGCATGGGAGTGTGATAACTTTACCTTTGGGGTAAAACAATGAGAGAACGGCGTTTTTGGCTTCTGGGGACCCAAACGCATAATTTTATTATTTTCGTTCACACAGCGTTTCCAGAGTAAATGCACAAACTCAACATAAATACATTCTTTTCCTTCACAAATATAACTGCAGAAAGTAATAAAAGAAATTCAATCAACAATCCAAACTATGTGTTGCTCTTTTTATTATAATCAATACACGGGTGACATTTTTTTGTTTAGCTTTTAATAGCTGAATAAATTTAATGGTCATACATCCCTCCTCTGAAATCCGGTTCGATCTACTTTTTTGTTTTTAAACTCGCAAGTTCCTAATTGATGTCTACAAAATTTTAAGTTTTGTGACGTAAAAGTTTAATTAATAGAACTTTAATCAGTAAATACGTTCAACTATCAAAAATGAATAAGATAAACAAATATTATAATATATTCATAACTCTTGGGTCAGAGGATAGTTACGGTCTCGCTAAGGGGGTAATACCAGTATGAATAGTTATACACATCCGATAACTTGTGGGAAGAGGACCACATTTAGAGTTACAATACTGCAGGAGCCTCACTCCGTCGGCATCTGGCCACAACAATGAAATGGAATTCAACAAATCAACCCACGTTCACTCAACCTGCTAATTATCTCAAATTTCAGTTCAACAGTAAATTGAATACAATTCCACCCCTGATAATTAAAAGAATGTTTCATGTATCCAAAGATAATTACTGCCCTTCTTATAAAGTTTTTTGAGGCCTAAATGCAACAAACCTGGATCCCTTGAATTTGGGGGGGGGGGGGGGGGTTTGCGTCCTCGTTAGTTGTACGTCGTAAGTTCTCGCGTCGCTGTAAGAAAAATTAATTTAAAACAAATCTCAATAAATTTAGGCATAGGTTTTCATAACTTTTATTACTCTTATTTAAAGAATAACACGTGACAAAAATATTTACCGACAAAAAATATTGTTGGGTGTAAGAAAACACTTATAATTTATACAAATTATTACCATGAAAAAGTAGGAACTATGCACAACATTTTTTTTAACTGAATTTTAATATACAAGCAGCCTTCGAGATTAAGTTTAGTGATACTATACTCACCTACCTTTGATACCTTAAAATCTTTATCAAGGAGGAATGGAAATATTTTAATGACACTGTTTTATTCTTTCGTAAATTAAGTTTGATTTACAATCAAATAATTACTTCACTGGGTAAATGCCCTACCACTGACAAATGATGACTGATGACACAGGGGTGCCTCTACCTTCCCTAAAAACGATTTACAAAATCGGGGGATCATCTACCCTTCCATTCGCCTACGGTCTCTGTTGGAACTGCAACAACGAGCTCAGAGTGCTCACAGCATCAGTCAACAATAAGACGAATCTGAGAGGCCCGCAGCTGGCGTTTGCCTTTATAGCACAGATCAGCTAGCTGGGAATGATCACGTGACCATCCGGTCAGCCGTTACAGCATCCTACTATTCCAGTGTTACACACAGTTCACATGATAAAAATAATCATCATAAGTTACTTGATATTTTACATTTATTGCCATGTATTCGTGAAGGTGAATCATTCGAACTCAAAAATAATAAATATAAATTATTTTTAAAATGAAACAAAATATTTACAAGATATAAAAGGACACGCTTTATTTTAATTAAAAATGTCGATAATCGGATAACTTTACCTCCACGGTAAGTGAACGACAAAACATTTACTAAACTATTTTACACTGCCAACAAATTCAAATGAAAAAATCACAGGGTCTTATGAGAATTTTTTTAGATTTTGTTAAGATTGCAAGGAATTGAAAACAGTAATTTTTAACATTAATGTGGACACAATAAACACCACACATGTACCAAAATGTAAGTAATTAGCTAAAAAGATTATGTTTACTTCAGGCAGTTATAATAATTTTAAAATTTAAATGTCCCTCTTTAACATTTCATTAGTATAATTACCTGGAATATACGTACCACTTTTTTCAAACAATATATTCTACTCAATGTTAGTAATATTTTTACTTTTATGTTGGTATTGAACAATTGAATTGGTTACAATTGATGAGATAAAAACTGCTTAACGACTTGGTTACGATAATAAACTCATAATAGTTTAATTTTACTTTTATAATTAATATAACTAAAAAAGGTTTTCATAAAGCTCGAATTGAAGAATTATGAATAACGGGAAAGAAAGTTCTGGTTGTATGTAGTTTAGCTCAGCAAAAAAACATTGTTGAAGGAGTTAAACGTGTAAAGATAACAATGTTGTAGAGCCTTCTAGCCACAGCGTTGAAATGCAATTTTGTTTTATCAGCTAACGTCTCACTCTCCTTGAAAACTCATGTAAGTAAAAGCATTACAGTGTATTAAACAAGGCCTCTAATATCAAAACCCACCAAATCCAATTGGATAAGAAATTGAATCTTATAGATTTGAAATTGCAGAATTTAAATTTATTATCCACTATAATCCATTTTAAAATAAAGTAAAAAGTGATCCATTGGCTCAATTGGATTAAAATTCAAGCGTAAATAAACATTGCTAGTTTAAAAATCCGACAACTCCACGACAGCCAAATACAGATTTTTTAATGTACTTGGATTCTCTACGAGTGAGACTCGGGATTCTCTGCGAGTGAGGCGCCTAGTATTAAAACTCCCTAAGAACCATATTGCAGAAATTTAGTCTTCCATATTTATTTAAAGCTAAATAAAACTTTAACATCCTTCATATGAAAGCCCGCTATGCCCCATTTCAAAAGTTGGTTAGCTTAGTTTAATAGCCACCAATCACAGTCTTACTATTTATACCCACCAAAACGTGTTCACCGAATTGTTTGTAATAGTATTTATATTTCCCCCTAAAAAGTCAGCCGAGGGGTTAGGGATTTCTTATATTAGGCTCCCTCATACTCTTTTATCAAAAACTCCTGTGTCCTGTAAGCTGTTAGAGGTTAGCTGTAAGAAAGGACCATGTAATCCTAAGTTCGCCTTAATGAAGAAGTATTTTCATTTCATCTTATTTTTAATTTTACTCTTTTTTCCGTTAATGAAAACTACCGTAGGTAGATTTGACTTGTTATATACTAAAATAACGATATAGAACACGATTTCCTGTTTTAAATTATCAGTAATTTCCTTATTTTTTTTCAAGATCTTTCCATCCCCCCGCAATTGAAATGGAATTACAGTGATAAACCAAAGTAAGGTACGAACATTTTGGAAAAGGACATTTTGGAAAACGTTACAATAGCTTATAATTGTGTTAATACGTCATATCTTAAGTATGAAATATCCTTGTTACAAAATGTTGTTTTTTAAATAAATTCTCAATTAATTTTCTTGAAAGCCCCCCTATCAAACCCTGAGACGTAGTTTATTATATCAGCTTGCTATTCAGAATATTTGAGATCTGAATATTCAGTATTTTAATGTTAGAGATCAATGAACTCCGCTTTACTCAGTAGATACATTTTTTATCATTGGTAATGTGTCATGACACTTTCGTCAACCTATGTCTAAAAGAGTATAGACTATTAAATATTTCTTTATTAAATTTAATACTAAGGTAGTTTTCATAGAGCGACTGAGGGAGTTATAGAATTAATATTTCCCTTAAGTAATTAGCCCATGGGCATGTTAACCAGGCCATGATCACATATCACTTGTCTGCTTCCATGAGATGTCATGAGTCCACGTATTTCTCTTTGGGTACCGATGGGTCGTAAAATTCTACATGCATTATGCAAGACAGTGTTACGACTCTACTCGCCAACTTGTTCTTGTCTCTATAAGAGAAATATTTAATATAATGAAAATAAAATGTGGTTCGGTTTCAACGTACTAATTAAATGTTACATTATCATTGATTAGTATTCAAATAAAACATATTGGTTTATATGCATTGGTTTCGGGGTACATAAAAACACCGAGAAGGAAAACCGAGACAGCAATAATGGACCTTAACTTTATTTGATTATTGGTCCTTTTATACAACTGTGTTGTTCTGTAAGATTTTGAGTTGTGGCTAAAATTAAACGTTAAAAGCATAAAATAATACCTAATTTGTCAAACAAAATAAGTAAGTTTGACATTTGGTTATAAGCAAGATCAAAGACAAAAAAGATAGAGTATTTAAACATCCGTAATTTATGAATACAAAATGAATTTTCTAACTGCATTGCGATACAGCTTAATTAGATGACAAAGCCTTTGGGAAGGCGAGATATCAAATATCCATGACGGATTACAGTTACAAGTTTCGTTGGGAAACGTTATAAGGAATATTGGCCAAACTGAGTAGACATATTTAGCTGTTAAATAAATGTACGCTCTATTCATTACATATAATTTGTCAAATAATAATTCGTATTCTGGAATTATACTGTGCTGAAAGGCGGAGTGAAGCTGTGACATAAAACTGGCTCTTTTAATAGTTGTTATTCAAATGACGACGTAGAAACATGTAAAACACTCGTAATTCTCCCAATTACGATATTAAGTACCATACCTCATTTTTACCAGTTTTATCTGAATACTCAATAAAGACATCAAATTATAATATCAGTCACCATAGATTTATTTTGAAATTACAAAAGACAGGATTTACTTAGGGATCGCAATATTACAAAATCTGGGTTACAGGTCTTAAGGCTCTGGGCCAATGTCCAAAGTTTAGTCCTGTGACCTCGAATACAAAAAACAATTGCTCCCACTGTTCAGTAGTAGTAAAACATCTCTCTCTTAAGGGTAGGTTTGTGCCGGGTGACAATCTCAGTCAGATATAGAAAGAATAAAATATGAATTTAATTCTTAATTTCGGTAAATTTTGGGTTTGACAACAATGCCAATAAAGCTTCAATCTTAAGATGGCCGAATTAAATTATTCACTGATGGTTTATCCAAATTTAACACTAATTTTAGTTTAAAAGAAATGTAAGAATAAGTTCAAATCTTAAGATTCAAAGAATAGATACACAAATTAGGCTCGTAAATGTTCTTGTTGATTTCTTCTAGTAGGCAAGATAAATTGGGATGGTCTTACCAATCTGCAACCAAAGTTCTTCGCCAAGTACTTTAAGTGTTCAGGTTATACTAAATAAAGGGTTTGAAATTAAATTAATACTTTTTGGCAAATTGTCACTACTTTAGGTTCTGGTAAAGAAACACTAGTCCTCTGACTTGGGAAATGCAAAAATTAGGAACAATGTTCTATTACTGAATTTAACATCCCTCTCTTCTATTTAAAAACATTACATCATATGACCAGCTCCCTGGTAATATGGGGTTCACACATCTTGAAGTATAATTATTCTTGAGTTCACTTCACTGAAATTTGGATTAATCATGAAGCTGAATTAATAATTTTAATTTGTATTTTTATGATTGTAATTTCCGTGCATTATATATATATATATATTTATGGAAATATATTATTCAATTACTTAGCAAATGATTATTCAACTATAAATTAACTCTTAAGGAACAAGAACATACATTATTAAATTTTTATTTAATGAACATTGACAAACCTTATTCTAGATGATTGATGAATTTCTGGGGGTGATGATAAGGTACCTGTATATTAAAAGACATAGTATTGTATATTTGGGAATATCCATTCCCTATATTTAAATACAGCATTTAAATAATTGATTATTCATTACTCAAAATACAAACAGAAATAAGCATTATTTACAATAAATATATGAATGAAAATGGCATGAAACATCTCAAAAAATGTGATACTTTATTGTGATGCTGAGTATGACAAGATGGCCGTTATCAACTCTAGACGTTTTGATAATGTATCGTGTTGAAGGGAAAAGTGAGATGTTGATGCTGGGATACCCCAACTGAGCAAAGCGGTCAGATTTTTGATGAAGGCTAGTTTTATGACGCTTGAAGGGTCCACCCCAACTGAGCACAGCGGCCACAACTCTTCAATACTCCACATCAGCCCAGAGAGGCATTTTTATTGCAATATTAATTAATACACTAAACACTAAATAAATAAAATTAGTAAATAATAATACTAATATCATCAAATAAATAATAAAACTAAACAAAATAAGTGAATATAGCATGCGGTTAGAGTGTTCAAATTTATATTATATTCGAGACTATAAGTTAACAATAACATCTTAAAGCAATAAGTTTAAAAGATGAAATAATCGTTTAAGAAAGCCTGTGGGCATTGAGCCGTCTACCTGCACTGCACTAGAGGCAAATTCCTTTTCACTTCCGACACGGGTGGTTTTGCGGAGGTTCGGGAGAATCGCATGTGTGATACCGCGGTAAGTTAAGAATGTAGTCTGGATAATCACCTTCCCCTAAGCCTGGTTCAAGAACTTCAGTCTTGGGGTCTTTAATTCAATATTCAATACAGCTTAACTAGAAGAGGCTATATACCAGGATATGTTAAGATCAGGATATGTTAAGAAAGGATTTGTTAAGGATTGTTTTATCAGGATATGTTAAGAAAGAAGGTAGTTAAAGATTTTTTCATTCTCCACAAGAATAACACGGGGATTAAAATTGATGGATGGATTGAAATTCGCTGAGTAAGCAGGTCTGCTGCAACGGGGGTATTTTGAAATAGTTCTCGTATCTACGTTACCTAATATTATTCTACGAATATGCCCTACAGTATTGTTATTATGAAATTTTGTAGTCTTATTTATTATTAAATAGGTCAGTAAATCCTAACGAAATAAAACTATTTTAAAACATCAGAAAAATTACAATTTTTTATCTGGTTTCTTTTTATTACTATCACCAACGTAAACGTAAAACATTAAATGTAAAGTAATTTTTGTTGGCATTTGTAAAGACACCAATTACAAGCAATAGGTACTTTATTGTGCATATTAATGAAAGATATAATATTAATTAAGTTATAATACAACATTATGCCTATTTTAATAAGGACAGTTTCTCATACGGAATGAACACTGAATATCATTAGGAACCTTTCATTCAGTAATGCAGTAATCCAGTTATTTTTTAAAACTCCAAAAAAACCTCTAAAGCTCTGAGCTGAGCATTTAGTGGTAATCTTGCTTTGATGTAAAATGAAGTGTTCCGTAGTAGCGTGCTACAAATAATGGTACTACCGAAGCAAGTTACTTTTCTAGTGGTGAATGCTGCAGCCCTCTACTTAAAAAAACTTATAACTGTGTTGAGTTACGAATTTGAAGAAACGTAGAAGCGGATTTTATTACTGCTTTTACAATGTAAATTTAAAATCATTCAATTGTTCTAAACTGTTCTTTTTTTTCTTTGAGTTTGTTCCGGGGACCGGAAGTTAATTGTTACGAAAAAAATTTGGAATATCATGTTTTGTTTTATTGTCATAATATGCCGTATTGCAATTCACAGCTAACTGATACAGTAGACTCCCTCTTATCCGGGCACCTTTTAACCGGGCATCTGTTTAACCGGACTACTCTCAGTTGAAGTAACATCTTTTGAACCGGACAATTTTCATAACTTCGGTTTCAATATAACGTGATCAGCAGGAAATGGACGTGATTGTTTCGACAATTCAATGGGAAAATATTTGAGACCAGTAATGACGTGTCTAGACACTAAGCTCTCTGCATTTTAGTAAAATTAATTGGTTTTTGAGTGATTAAGGAACGATAATTACGATCCTCGTGGAAAATACCTAATAGAAAAGTTATTGTAAAGTATGTAATTTTTAATATCCTGATTTAGTAGTTAGTTTCAAAACTAAATGCAATGCAAATGTTTGTATCACTTAATTAGCTACCCACTTTTTGTTCTTGAGAGCTATTGCAACATTATTACTTTCATACCGGTCAATTTTCCAAAGACGAATAACAAATGAAAAAAGAGTGAATCATAAATTATAATATTAATGACTTGCAAAAAAAGAGCAGATACAACTTATCGTACTCAAAAGGATGAATTGTTTTAAATTTTTCTTAGGTATATATGTTTAAAAACTGCCAGTTTACATACTCACATAAATATCCATTAGGAACTACTACATACAAACCCATTATTGTTATAAATTTATCAACTTTTCAGGCACCCCATCCTAACAAACCATTTGCTTTTCGCAAATTTCTGTTTATAACATCTGTCATTTAAAAAACTCAAAGTTTTAAGGTTTTTTATTTATTCACTTTTTTAATTGGAGTAAACCACGTAGAATACAACTAAAAACCTAGATGTGGATATTTAGGTGAGAGTAATTTTGCAAAAGCGGCTAAAAAGGAACTGTAGCATAATAGTAAACATGTTAAGGGCACCCTAAGAAATACATTAGCTTCAAAATGTAAAACCTTTATAGACACTTCCCTAGATATAATTAAGACTGTCCTTGGCTATGAAGATACCAAAATGTATCTTTGCATACAAGTAAAATGTGAGTCATTAAAATAAGCATTAAAGATGATAATTAAGGTAAAAATACTTCATTCCAAAAATTACTGATGCAGTAACAAACTTAATCTTCTAGAAAGATATAGATCACCTTTCAGTTTAATTATATTGATTGTATAGGGTATTAAACCATTTCTATTTATCAGATGACATCATCATAACAACTTTATTTAATTTCTTCTTACTCAATACTTTTCGTTTCTGCTCTATTTATCTTTTATGACTGACTATAAATACGTACATATTGCTGCTAAATGTATTACTGTAGGCCTGATTAAATACTATAATAAATCCTCTGGGTGATTAGTTCAAAGGCCAACTTGATTAAAAATCAAGACAAATCCTATGCTGCTTTAAAAATTAAATATTTATGATACTGCTGATTAAATTTTGTAGTCTTATTCATCATTAAGTAGGTTAGTAAATCTACCAATTAAAGTATTGGACGAAAGATTGTTTTTTAATTAAATTAATAGAAAACAACATTTAAAATTTATAATGCAGTAATATAATAATTGACTTTACTGGAAAGTCTTATAACTTTTATTTAGATGGATTAATATAGGAATATTGTTTTGTTTTGATTAATACAAACAATTAATATTAATTTTTGCTTCTTGTGTTTTATTGACATCCTTTTTACTTTCTATTACTTTAAGCAAATAAAAAATAATTATGATAAATTATAATAGATGTTTCATTTCATAAAAAAGGTAGCTTTTCTTTTTGTTGGTATCAACAACAGAGATGATTGATAAGAAAAGGGTTGAATTTCCTTTGAAGATAAATTTTGATGGTTTGTTAAATCCAGATAAGTGACATCTGTGCTCAGTTGGTTTTTGAAAGGTTTCTGATCACTGTGCTCTGTAAGGGTTGCCCGTTGATGCGGCAGCCAAATGGCGGGTTTCACATATTTTAAAGGGCAACTTTACAGTTGAGGCGACTGTGTTACAGAAAAGTTTGATAATGCAGTGGCACGACTGAGTTTATATAAAGAGTTGAAAAAATGTATATTTGCTAATTTAATTCAGTGTTGTAGGGAGGTGTGATGTTGCTGCGATAGCAGGATGGCGCTTCTCTACAGATTCGTCAAGATCCCGGACCGTGCGGACACGCATGTCTTCACGTTCATTGTGACCAAGTCTGTGACTCGGGACCTTGAGAGGGATGTCACATCGAAGGTCAGTCGGTTGTTATATAGGGTTTCCAACTTAATTATGCCACCATTGGTATTTTAGACTGGATTTCGGGAAAACTTTAAATGGGGGACTTTGACTATTTTTTTAGGACATTTAACATTATGAACTCTATTTTCTTCTAAATAGCCGCCATTTTCCAATATGGCGGACTTCTTCAATTTTCCTCATGTAACACCCTGTATTTTATGGCGTATTTTGATTCTACATTTAATTTTAAGAACTTATTACTCTTTAAATTTTTTCCTAAGCCCAATGATTGAGGAGTAATAAGCAGTTTAAGTTTGATTTTTCTCCATTTAAAATGCATTATGTCCATTTTAACCGTGCCATCCCATGCAATCCTTATGGAATACAAAACTATTCAAAATTATTAATTTACATGAGTGAATTTTGACTAAAACTATTTCTATGATTGAATCCTAACTAAAACAACATTCTAAGGCACTTTTGTTCTTTGATAATTTTTATTTAACCCAACCGTTATTGAAATACCGAGTACCGACAATAACGCAATGCATTTCTAATGGGGAAAATCAAACTTTAACGGCTTATATCTCCTTAACCATTGGGCTAAGGAAAGAACGTCAAAAAGTAAAAAGTTCTTAAAATTAAGCGTAAAACCCAAACACGAATATCACTAAGTGATAGTGACCTGAAAATCACCTATACAGATAGTGGTTGCGAACATGGAGAGGAAGGCAAAGAAAAACACAGCTGATAACAACAAGACGTAGTCAAGACCAGTTGGGTAATGTTCGGCCGGCCGGCAACCCCATGCCTCTCTGTAATAGTATGTTTCGCAACAAGGGCCGAAAATGAGGTTTTGCAGGCTCGAGATCGTTTTTCGAATTCGAGACGAAGTCGAGAATTTGAAACGATCGAGAGCTGCAAAACCCTTTCGGCCGAGGTTCGAACGCTATTTTTCACCATACTACACAACGAAATATACCCTAAATAATAAAAAAACTGATTATTATTTGACTCACTTGAAAACAAAACATAGCTATAAAAATCATGTGATCACAACTATCCTGTCTTGAATGCCGTATAATTACGTGATGTTCTGACGTTGTTTCAAGCAAATAAACGATCAGCTGACTTTCGGCCCTAGGGCCCCAAACGTTTTCGGTCCGGTGGCGGAAAACAGTGTGTTTCGGTCCGCGTTTGACGTTTGTAAAACAGGTGATTTCGTCGTAGTGTGGTGAAAAAAATTTTACTGTGTTTAAACGCATGTGCAATGTTTTTGGACTGTTTTTAGTATTGTGACAACCTTCTTGGTGGAGATTTTTTTGTATCATGGATTGAAAATCATCTATAAGAGTTTGAAGCTCGAGTTACCAAAATTTTGATTATAAGAATCGTTGACGGCATTTGGTGAATAGCCTGTTATATTTGATCAAAAGCTATTCTGGAGGCATAACTATGTTGAAATTACACGGTTTACTTAACCACCAACAAAGATTCATTTGATCTGATATATAATAATTAATTTCAAACTAACACATTTAGCCTGAATCCAATTAAAACTCAAAGGGAGAAACAAACAAAGGTCTATGGGTACAAACCAACAAAAAATGACAGATTAATGTTTACCAGGGTTTCTAATTATATTTTTGTATATACCGTAAAAAAAATTGTCTGTGTAATACCCCTCACGATTTTGAATAAGTTTCCTACTAAGGACTATACTATCTATGAAATTTATGATTCATAAATATTTGCAATATAAATATTATTTTTTAGTACAAGTATATGTTTTTACAATCATATTCCCCTGTAACACATTTTCTCTCGACAGATTTTTGAAAAAACATACATTTTCGAAATTTAAGATCTAAATTTGTCTATATATTTTTATGCCCGATAAACACTTTTATTGAGTTGAAAACATTTCCTTGTGTATCTGTAGGAGTTCTCGTGCGGCCACCAGCGGTGGGCCATCACGTTCTCGCGCACGGACAAGGTGCTGGGCGTGTATCTCGTGTGGAGGAGCACTTCGGACGCGATGAGGGTCTACGTGGACTTCACCTTCACGCTCCTCAACCGCGACCACTTCAGCTATAACGAGGCCTTCTCCGGCAAACAGGTAAGCGCCAACACGCACCTTCACGCTCCTCAACCGCGACCACTTCAGCTATAACGAGGCCTTCTCCGGCAAACAGGTAGGCGCCAACACACACCTTCGCGTTCCTCAACCGCGACCACTTCAGCTATAACGAGGCCTTCTCCGGCAAACAGGCAGGCGCTAACACGCACCTTTACGCTCCTCAACCGCGACCACTTCAGCTATAACGAGGCCTTCTCCGGCAAACAGGCAGGCGCTAACACGCACCTTTACGCTCCTCAACCGCGACCACCAGCTATAACGAGGCCTTCTCCGACAATCAGGCAGGCGCTAACACACACCTTCACGCTCCTCAACAGCGACCACTTCAGCTATAACGAGGCCTTCTCCGGCAAACAGGTAAGCGCCAACACGCACCTTCACGCTCCTCAACCGCGACCACTTCAGCTATAACGAGGCCTTCCCCGGCAAACAGGTAGGCGCCAACACGCACCTTCACGTTCCTCAACCGCGACCACTTCAGCTATAACGAGGCCTTCCCCGGCAAACAGGTAGGCGCCAACACGCACCTTCACGTTCCTCAACCGCGATCACTTCAGCTATAACGAGGCCTTCTCCGGCAAACAGGTAGGCGCCAACACACACCTTCACGCTCCTCAACCGCGACCACTTCGGCTATAACGAGGCATTCCCCGGCAAACAGGTAGGCGCCAACACGCACCTTCACGCTCCTCAACCGCGACCACTTCAGCTATAACGAGGCATTCCCCGGCAAACAGGTAGGCGCCAACACGCACCTTCACGCTCCTCAACCGCGACCACTTCAGCTATAACGAGGCATTCCCCGGCAAACAGGTAGGCGCCAACACGCACCTTCACGCTCCTCAACCGCGACCACTTCAGCTATAACGAGGCATTCCCCGGCAAACAGGTAAGCGCCAACACGCACCTTCACGCTCCTCAACCGCGACCACTTCAGCTATAACGAGGCATTCCCCGGCAAACAGGTAGGCGCCAACACGCACCTTCACGCTCCTCAACCGCGACCACTTCAGCTATAACGAGGCATTCCCCGGCAAACAGGTAGGCGCCAACTCGCACCTTCACGCTCCTCAACCGCGACCACTTCAGCTATAACGAGGCATTCCCCGGCAAACAGGTAGGCGCCAACACGCACCTTCACGCTCCTCAACCGCGACCACTTCAGCTATAACGAGGCATTCCCCGGCAAACAGGTAGGCCCAACACGCACCTTCACGCTCCTTAACCGCGACCACTTCAGCTATAACGAGGCATTTCCCGGCAAACAGGTAGGCGCCAACACGCACCTTCACGCTCCTCAACCGCGACCACTTCAGCTATAACGAGGCATTCCCCGGCAAACAGGTAGGCGCCAACACGCACCTTCACGCTCCTTAACCGCGACCACTTCAGCTATAACGAGGCATTTCCCGGCAAACAGGTAGGCGCCAACACGCACCTTCACGCTCCTCAACCGCGACCACTTCAGCTATAACGAGACCTTTTTTGGCAAACAGGTAGGCGCTAACGCGCCATCTCGTCAGTGCGTACACGCCGTACGTGCGTGTTTTATGGTCTGTTGTAACAGCATATAGAATTTTGAATAGGACATTATGCTAATTAATGGTTATAGTGAAGAAGAAGCTTTACAATTTCCCAAGAAATTTTTCATTTCAAAAGGAATGTACATAGTACGTATGTATTGGAATAAACCTCTAATATCATGTATGAAAAATTTCACTTGATTAAGAATTATAACACGGGAATCAATGAAATCAGTTGAAGTGTTAATGTTTTCTTTGAAATAATTAGTAATCTCAGTTGTAAAAATGTAACTAGTGAATGTAATTTATCTTTCAGTGTAACCCTTGTGTGAAAACAGTACGTGTACAGTGTACGGTACAGTTTGTGTGTGATTACAGTACATTCTTCCCAATGATGTAGTTATATTTGGTGTCCAGCACAACAAACAATATCTCTAAAAACAGTGGCCTCCGTATAATACCAAAGTACCACATTCGCTTCAGGAAAATATAACTCTGTTATGTAAGGCAGACACTTAATATTATGAATTAGAGTAAAATAATTTTATTAATACAAGGACGTTTTATCAATGAGGAAATGTAGATCACCAGTTTTTGTCTCCTAAAGATCGTAACCTCTGATTGTAAGAGCCTAAGTTCAATTTCCCCTTCTACTTTTACAAATTTTATAAAAGAAAGGTTATATCTTGAATTATTCTACAAATACGAGTAACTACAATAATTAAAGTAAAAATTTACTGAGCTCCCTTTAAATTAATTTTATTTGCGACAAGTTTTAACCTTAGGCCATTTTCAAATAAGTTTTACCTAACCTCTTTATACAGTGTTTTTTAATATATAAAGAGTTTGGATGAAACTTGATTGGAAATGGCATAGGATTGAAACATGTCGCAAATAAAATGAACTTAATGGGAACTCAGTTATTTTTTCATAAAAATAAAGATTTTTGTTTTAAAATTACATCTATTATTTATGGAATACGTTTGTGACACGAGATGTAGCATTAAATTATTGATATGATTAAGTTAATTCTTTATCATTCTACCTTTGAATAACTCTTCAAATTACTATGGACCATAATACACGTAACACACTATAATATCTCTCCCCACACAGGTGAAGTTCACAACGGAGTGTCCGACCCAGGGCAACCGCAACTACATCTCCGTCAGCGAGCTGTACGTCCCCAACTTCGCCGACCACAACGGCGAGTTCCAGGTGGAGCTGAGCATGGGCCACGTGCGGACAATGTTTGACACAGACTGCACTACAGTGATGTTACAGGTGAAGTTCACAACGGAGTGTCCGGCCCAGGGAAACCGCAACTACATCGCCGTCAGCGAGCTGTACATCCCCCAACTTCGCCGACCACTACGGCGAGATCCAGGTGGAGCTGAGCATGGGCCACGTGCGGACAATGTTCGACACAGACTGCAGTACAGTGATGTTACAGGTGAAGTTCACGACGGAGTGTCCGGCCCAGGGAAACCGCAACTACATCGCCGTCAGCGAGCTGTACGTCCGCAACTTCGCCGACCACAACGGCGAGTTCCAGGTGGAGCTGAGCATGGGCCACGTGCGGACAATGTTCGACACAGACTGCAGTACAGTGATGTTACAGGTGAAGTTCACGACGGAGTGTCCGGCCCAGGGCAACCGCAACTACATCGCCGTCAGCGAGCTGTACGTCCGCAACTTCGCCGACCACAACGGCGAGTTCCAGGTGGAGCTGAGCATGGGCCACGTGCGGACAATGTTCGACACAGACTGCAGTACAGTGATGTTACAGGTGAAGTTCACGACGGAGTGTCCGGCCCAGGGCAACCGCAACTACATCGCCGTCAGCGAGCTGTACGTCCGCAACTTCGCCGACCACAACGGCGAGTTCCAGGTGGAGCTGAGCATGGGCCACGTGCGGACAATGTTCGACACAGACTGCAGTACAGTGATGTTACAGGTGAAGTTCACGACGGAGTGTCCGGCCCAGGGCAACCGCAACTACATCGCCGTCAGCGAGCTGTACGTCCGCAACTTCGCCGACCACAACGGCGAGTTCCAGCTGGAGCTGAGCATGGGCCACGTGCGGACAATGTTCGACACAGACTGCAGTACAGTGATGTTACAGGTAAAGTTCACGACGGAGTGTCCGGCCCAGGGCAACCGCAACTACATCGCCGTCAGCGAGCTGTACGTCCGCAACTTCGCCGACCACAACGGCGAGTTCCAGCTGGAGCTGAGCATGGGCCACGTGCGGACAATGTTCGACACGGACTTCCGCGTGCCCAGCAGCATCTTCGGCCACCACCTTCCGCGCCACCACCAGACCGCCGCCAAGAACCCGCCCCAGACCAGCAAACTGGAGACCACCTACTTCACCTACGGCGGCTTCGACTGGAACCTCGCGCTGTATCCGACCGGAATCAAGGATATCCACGGTAACCGGGTTTATCTTTCTTTTCTTTATTATGAGGTGGTTCTCAAAACTATATACTATCGTTGATTATTATTTCATTGTTTAGGGCCAGGAGATGAGTCAGGGTCATAATAGCTTATTGGATAAGCTGGATGATAAAATATTAACATGGCTCCTTCTCTGTTCAGGAGCCATTGATTAAAACCTCGTATTTGAGTAACCACTACGATTCAAACCGCCACGTCAGAAAAAATATCAGATTTGCAGCAAAGTAATCAGAATATTTGTTGAATAGAGATTTTTGTTGTTATATTCAGTTTAGTAAGTTAAAAATCAAAATGGAATATTTTTATTATTTGAATAAAATTTGGATGGTATTTTATGGGCTGGTTCTATTTGGGGTTATGTTTTTTTTCAATTTTTAAACAAAAAATCAATTATTTTTTACATAAAAACAGCATAATATATCTAATAAGTAAATAAGGAAGTACATCTTCCCCTCATTTTTAATCAACATTGGTTCTACAGTAAAACGAAAGAGGTGGTCGTGGCGCAGTATTAAAATCACAAGAGATGAATTTCGTTTCAAGACAGGGAATAAAAAGATTAACTTTATCTATTATTCAGGAATGAACCTGCCTAGGTTTTAGTGGATTTCCCACTATTAACAAGTTGCGTAGTGAGACTTAATTTCGGGATCATGTTATTTTTTCTTTTCCTTGACAGAAAAACACATATTTGCATATTTGCTATTTGTATATGATCTTTATTTATGTATGATCGGTTGTTTATTGGTTATTTATGTATAATGATTTTGATGATTAAAAAAATCCGATTTGAGTGAATGATGGAACAAACGTGTGAAGCGACACTTATGCACTTATGGTTTTGAGTTCGATATCGGTCATGATTTGTTTTCTGTATAAAGGTTTATTTGACAAAATCACATTTTCTCCAATATTTATCATATTTAATTTATTAATTTTATTCAAATTTAATGGTTAAAATTGAGTTCAGTATAAAATAATAAACAATTTAGCACTTTTTTCAATCGTTTATACTGGTCTATCGACTGTGCAAAATACAATACATTGTATAAAAAAATTCTCTCAAGAGCGGTATCTATAAAAATTTTGGGTTGAATCCCCAAATTTCTCATTAAATTTCCAAAAAAATGGGAATTTTCAAATTATGAAACCAGCCACTTGTTTGAATGTAATTTTTAATGCGATTATTTGGGTGTTATCATGCTTGTTGCCATTTACGTACTATAACGAGAATAAATTTATTAAAAATGATTACAATAAGAGTAGTTATTATGAAATACAAAAAAGTTCATACTGTAATGAAATTCCATACGATTCCCTTGTTTAATCCCTTCGTGTTAAAAGCTCATAAACGAAGGAATGTATTTTTATAGTTTTATTTACATATAACATTCAAAACAATGATTCTCCAACATATATATTTAATCCACTCTCATAAAAAAGATAAGTCATTAAGAAATTCACTGAGGACGCACGTTGGTTGCGGTAGGTGTATTTTATAAGATGCCCAACAAATTGCCAAAACACAGCTTTGTCTTTCAGTATTCTATTAAGCTATAAAAGGGTTTTACAGGTCAGGATTAACGATTAAACTTTCTTATTACTTTCAAACCTTTTGTGAGATCAGCCATTTTTATTGGATTATGGATGAACAAACACTTCGTTCCATTATCAAAAGTAATATCTTGTGTTTTGGAATGGTCCTATAAAAGTAAAAGCTTTATAGCATTAATTATAGACACTGGAATCGCCTAACGATGATCTTTCTAAAAGGCGGGGACTTTCTGTAGAAAACGATGTAGCAGTTCGACACCGTTATAGTTCATTTATATGGAATTTATATTGAACAATTAATTATGCTTTGAATTCTGGGGTTAATGCAAATAACTAAAATAGTTTAAGTTGCAATGGTATAAGTTTATTCGCTGCAATTTGAAACCCCGTTTTTCACTTCAACTACGATTCAAAATTCAAGACTTCCGTCAAACTATGTCCACCCTGTAGATTCCACCCGAACACAAAAGTAGCACAGCGAGGCCACAATATTAATTTGATTTAGCTCCCTGAGTATGTGGGTCAGCTAGGCGAAACTAGGCCCTAAAGAACAGATATATATAATATGATTTTATCTGCTAAGTCGATCAGTGTAACAGATATTACGATTTAAAGCCAAAAAAGGAAGACATTCTTAGTATTGAAAAACTACTAAAATAGTGACAAAAAAGTTTAATTCTGGCTTTTCAGTTCAATTAAACTGGTTGTAAAATGCATAGTTCTCTCTTTCTTAGTTTAAGAATTACGAAATATAATTTTAATCAGTCATTAATAAAAAATCATATATGCTTATAGCCGTTAGTTTTCCTCTGTCTGTGAAACATAGCGTTACAAGAATGATGATTTTAGGTCCAAAAATCCATATCGCCTCTTGATTCCTGTGCAGGTCATTCTAATCGTTAAAGGTAACCTCTTTCATTTCAACCTCTAAAAAACATATATTTGTACCATCTGTTATTTAACTACCATAATTTTGAAAGATCAGTAGCAAACTGATTTTAGTTTTAATAGCGAAATAAATTAATAAACTAGCTACTACTACTACGGTTATGTGTTTGGAGGAAACTACCCCATCAAAAATTGCGTATTGAGCTAAAATGTATGTTCTTGTAATAATAAAAATCCTGAGGGAATAAATTAATAATCTTGTAATACTATTTTAAAAACGTATTAACAACAAATTAATCGGAAGCTTACATTTAAATTGAGTATTTATATACTGAAAACTTGCATTTGCTATCAAAACATTTTTCTTATTTACATAAATAGTATTGTCATTATTAAATTCTGGAAAAGGGAAAAGTTAATTTATATTTTCGAATTTAAACTGTAACAATAAAGGGTATTTCAGCCTAACAGTTAAAATAAAGAGGAATGATAGCACAAAAAGGATATCCGTCGCTCTTTTGTGATTTAAATATGATTTTGCGACAGATAAGCGCCGCAAGGCAAACACAATAATGATCCTTTATAATCGAAGCTCAACAGCCGGATCGATATATCGACATCGCCGATCACCGACTGACAAACACCACGTTTCCGACGCGGGCCCTGTTGAAGGTCCACTCGTCCCGAGATCGTTGAGCTATCTCGAAAACTCGTTACTTTTTAATTGAATTCGATTTTATGCATTTTCTGTAATCACTATATCTAATATTTAAAATAATCATGTTATTTTTTTAATTTTAATTGTTGATATTGTTTAAACAATAGATATATACAGGATGATTTTTAAAAACTTGCTTCTTAATTCATTCAGAAACAAAAATAAATTTTAGTATTCTGTTTTATGGAAACGTCTACCAACGCAGGGGGAAGTAGTTGGGGGGATAACGATTTCCTGTGAAATCGTTATCCCCCCAACTACCCCCTTCTCACCCCAACCCCTAATTTAAAATTTTCAAATGACAACATACCCTTTGTGACATATCAAATTAAAGAGCACAAAAAAGACAAATTTTGGTGGAAGAAAAATTAAAATTGCCTCATGCGTTCTCGAGTTATTCGGTTTTTAAGGGTATTTTTCGTTTAACTTCAAATTTTTATTATTTAAAAATTAACACAGACAGAAATATGATGTTAGCGGGAAACATCTAATTAATGACAGGGGAATGTGTGGTGAACTCGAAATCAACCCTTTTTTCACCCCCTTCCCCCAACCCTTATGTTGATTAATATTTTTTTATCATGTTATTCTGGCAGTACTTGTTAATAAATAATGCCATCTATAGCCATCCGGTATCGAAGAGATTTATCTAGCCAGCAATAATTTTTTGAAGGAAGGATGAATTTAAAATTATTTGCACTTAAATTAATTGTCATATTGTAAAATATGAGGATAACAAAAATTCTGTATTGGATCTCAATTTAGTTATTGCAATAAATCTAGTTTTTTCATACCCTTTAATATGATATATCACTTGGGGTAAGTCTCTATCTTCAACAAAGGGGTTTTGGGAAGGGGGTGAAATAAGGGTTGATTTTGAGTTCACCACACATTCCCCTGTCATTAATTAGATGTTTCCCGCTAACATCATAGTCCAGTGAATATAGGCGAAAAAACACCCTAAAAAGGAAAAAAATGCAAGCAAATATGTTTTTGCTGGAAAATGTGCACCAAGACGTCCTGAGTCAAATCCGCCATCTTGAAAAATGGCGGATATGTTTGATTTACTTAAATCATCATAAAATCCACAAAAGTCCGATTGTGATAAAATTCGGTAGGGATGTGTATAACTATGGCCACTACTTAATACTACAGGAATAACAAGCATATTTTATCATTTTAAATGGTTTTTTATAACTTTTATGAAAATAATTAGGTTTTTTGCATTTTTATTTCGAAATTAACACCAAACATAAAAACCATGTACATTTCTAAAAAGTAAAATTACGAACAATTTGGTATATTCAACTTGTATTTTACTGTTTTTACTTTTTATGTAATCAAAAAAATAAGATATTTTAATGCAATTTGTTAAAAAGTGTCAAAAAATTAAAATTATCCTAATTTAGTTTTTTTGTGGTAGAAAATGTTCATTGAGGGGTTCTCAGTCAAAACCCAAGTTTTCTACTTCCGGTCAGGTGAGGTAAATCCGCCATCTTGAAAAATGGCGGATATGTTTGATTTACTTAAATCATCATAAAATCCACGAAAGTCATCCGATTGTGATAAAATTCGGTAGGGATGTGTAAAACTATGACCACTATATAATACTAAAGTAATAACAAGCGAATGTTATCATTTTATATGTTTTTCTTATAATTTTTAAGAAAAAAATTAGTTTTTTTTTATTTTTATTTCGAAATTAACACCAAACTAAAAACCATGAATGTTTTTGAAAAGTACATAAAATTACAAACAATTTGGTATATTCAACCTTTACCATGCTGTTTTTAGTTTTTAAATAACACAAAAAATATATATTAAATCCTAAAAAAATATATATTGTTATTTTACGTTGGATTGAAATATGTTGTTTTACACTTGAAATTCGCTGAGTATGCAGGTCTGCTGGAACGCAGGGTATTTATGTTTGGTGTAAATTTCAAAATAAAAAATTGAAAAACCTACGTTTTTACACATAAATTATAAAAAACTTATAAAATAATAAAATATGCTTGTTACTCCTTTAGTATTACGTATTGGCCATAGTTATACACATCCCTACTGAATTTTATCACAATCGGGTGACTTCCGTGGATTTTATGATGAGTTTAGTAAATCAAACATATCCGCCATTTTTCAAGATGGCGGATTTAGCTCACCTGACCGGAAGTAGAAAACTTGGTTTTTGACATACAACCCCTTTGCAAATATTTTCTACCACATAAATGTTAATTTGCAATATTTTAATTTTTTTACATTTTTTTGAAAAAGACACTTTAAAAAACATATTTTTTTGTGTTATTTAAAAACTAAAAACTGCATAGTAAAGGTTGAATATACCAAATTGTTTGTAATCTTATGTACCTTTCAAAAACATCCATGGATTGTAGTTTGGTGTTAATTTCTAAATAAAAATATAAAAAAACCTAATTTTTTTTAATTATAAGAAAAACACATAAAATGATGAAATTCGCTTGTTATTCCTTTAGTATTATATAGTGGTCATAGTTTTACACATACCTACCGAATTTTATCACAATCGGATGACTTATGTGGATTTTATGAAGATTTAAGTAAATCAAACATATCCGCCATTTTTCAAGATGGCGGATTTATCTCACCTGACCGGAAGTAGAAAACTTGGGTTTTGACTGAGAACCCCTCAATGAACATTTTCTACCACCAAAAACTAAATTTGGATAATTTTAATTTTTTGACACTTTTTAAAAAATTGCATAAAAATATCTTATTTTTTGATTATATAAAAAGTAAAAACAGTAAAATACAAGTTGAATATACCAAATTGTTCGTAATTTTACTTTTTAGAAATGTACGTGGTTTTTATGTCTGGTGTTAATTTCGAAATAAAAAAGTAAAAAAACCTAATTTTTTCCATTAAAATTATAAAAAACATTTAAAATTATAAAATATGCTTGTTATTCCTTTAGTATTACGTAGTGGCCATAGTTATACACATCCCTACCAAATTGTATCACAATCGGATGACTTTTGTGGATGTTATGATGATTTAAGTAAATCAAACATATCCGCCATTTTTCAAGATGGCGGATTTACCTCACCTGACCGGATGTAGAAAACTTGGTTTGTGACTTAGAACCCCTTTGCAAATATTTTCTATCACATAAATGTTACTTTGCAAAATTTTATTTTTTAACATATTTTTGAAAAAGGCACTTTAAAATTTATATTTTTTGAGTTATTTTAAAACTAAAAACAGCATATTAAAGGTTGAATATACCAAATTGTGTGTAATTTTATGTACTTTTCAAAAACATCCATGGTTTGTAGTTTGGTGTTAATTTCTAAATAAAAATATAAAAAAACCTAATTTTTTTCAATTATAAGAAAAACATATAAAATTTGGATAATATTAATTTTTTGGCACTTTTTAAAAAATTGCATAACAATATCTTATTTTTTTGATTATATAAAAAGTAAAAACAGTAAAATACAAGTTGAATATACCAAATTGTTCGTAATTTTACGTACTTTTCCGAAATATCCATAGATTAACAGTTAACTTCACTACGTTTTTAAAAACCGAATAAAACATGGTTTTTTACATAAAAGTTGCAAAAAAACAATTAAAATAGTAAAAAATAAAAGTGTATGCGATTGTTTTTAATAGAATACCCAAAATTACACATTCCTACCAAATTTTGTCGAAATCGGATAACTTTTGTGGATTTTATGTCGATAAAAGTATTTCAAACATGGCCGCCATTTTCCAAGATGGCGGAGTTAGCTCACCTGACCCGAAGTAGAAAACTTGGGTTTTGACTCAGGACGTCTTGGTGCACATTTTCCAGCAAAAACATTTTTGCTTGCATTTTTTCCTTATCAAAACCTATTTTCACTGGACTATCATATTTATGTCTGTGTTAATTTTTAAGTGATAAAAATTTGAAGTTAATCGAAAAACACCCCTGAGAACGCATGAGCCAATTTTAATTTTTCTTCCACCAAAATTTTTCTTTTTTTTGTGCTCTTTAATTTGATATGTCACAGAGGGTATGTTGCCACTTGAAAATTTTAAGTTAGGGGTTGGGGTGAGAAGGGGGTAGTTAGGGGGATAAAGTTTTCCTGTGAAATTCACTTCCCCCTGCGTTGGTAGACGTTTCCATAAAACAGAATACTAAAACTTATTTTTGTTTCTGAATAAATTAAGAAGCAAGTTAAAAAAAACACCCTGTATTTAACCACACGAATTTAACCACACGAACCATATAGAATTATTTATTGAAGAATAATTCTATAGACTATTTAAGGTAATCGCAACAGTATGTGTGAACATATTTCCATGTTTAAATATTGGAAGAAATGTTCGCAATTCCAATCAAATACAGTAATGTACCAGTTTAACAGTAGTTTTGTCGTATTTCATAAAACAAATTAATATGTTTGATATATTGTTTACATTTAATTATTTACTATATTTAACCTGATTTAAGATGGTAATTTGTTTCTGGAAGAGATTTTATCATCAAAATGTCGCCGATAAAACTACAACAGCGTTGGAAATTTTTATTTTCTTCATTCATATTATTTGAGAAAATATTTAAATTACAACTAGCACTCTGCGTCACTTGGTGACTTTAAAACAACTTGGTAAATAGGCTTTGGCTTTATATTGATTATGTATGGGGTTTTGTATCATAAAATACCTTTCCATGAGGAAGTGTGTGATCTTTTGTTATTTTAAAAATTTTATACACTACTTCTTTGTGTCATAGCACTGGAATAAAATTCCCAGTAATGGCACTTCTCATCGGCGCAAGTTTTTAAAAATAACTTATAACGTTTGACTTGAAATTCAATATGGGTCAGAAATTTCTCACATAATTTGAGAAGTTCATTTTATTAAATCTGCTTTAAACGTGTCTATGTATATGTTCTATACTTTGATATTTCGACAGAGTAACAACATTCATTTTGCATAAAATGGAGTAAGTTTACATGGATCTCCATTGCCTGGCGTTTCTTCATGACGCTGTTTTAGAGTTTTCTTTTTGTATTATGTTGAATCGTTATGTTAATTGTACACAACATCTACGCGTCAGTTTCTTGCATTCATCTTTACCTGGTCTTAACAACAACCGGTAGGAAGATGGGCAAACCACTAATATAATAATAAAGCAATCTCTAAATAATATTTATAAAATAGCCACTCACCGTAAAAACAAATTATTCAACGCTCATAACGGCCAAGGAATTAAATTGTTAAATTGACCCGCTTTTTTGTTTTGCATCCTAAATATATGATTGAAATTTTTACCTCAGCAAATAACATTACTTTTTATACGAAATGCCTTCATTAATAGGCATATTATTACTTTTACATTTAAACATCGAGAAAAATAGGCGGGCTAACCGTTAACACTATAATATCCTTCGCATACCAGGTACATTTTCAAAGTATGGGTTTTAAATTGATAATGCGTTATAAAAATTAAACTTTTTAGGTTAATATTCAACTAACATTGATATTACAAAACTCTTAACGTTTTATCGTCCATCGTTCCATGTGTCGTTCCAACTCTAAACTCTGTCAATAGTTTGTTAGAAAATCCCATCTCCAGAGCTCCTCCTGAGTTACTTATGTTCCTTTTTAGTTTCCTTTTAAGGAAAGAAATACAGTAAATTAAGATGATGAAACTAAGACTGTTGGTCTTAGTTTCAATAGAGTTCTTAGTTTCAAATACTCTTCCTTATTTTCAGTTGTCTTAAAAAACGTCAGTATTTCAAGAAATCAAAATCTTAATGTGGATTTATGTTAACTGACGTTTGCTAGCCCTGCATTCTATGGCATATCTCTGGAACTATTTCAATTCTTGGTCATCTTTTTTTTACAAGCAAATGTGAATTGGAAAAAGTTCACAGGTTATACCGCAGATAGTAGGGACTTTCGCTGGAATTTCAAAAGCCTCCTGTATGAAGGATTTTCATGGAATATTTTCAAATCCCGCAGAGGCACATCTAGAGAGTAATAGCTTTCCTTTGATACCGAAAATGTGTAGAAAAATTAATTTCTAGAGGTCAATATACTCTTGACGAAATCCCAGAAATTCTTTAAATTACAATGATTATCTGTGGATGTGAGTGCCGATAATATTGTGCACTTAATTTGTTAATATTGATTTTGTTTTATTAATCACCCCATAGTTTCCCAGACACAAATATATATATATATATATATATATATATATATATATATATATATGTGTGTGTGTGTATACACGATAAATGTTAGTAATGGAAGCTTTTAGACGATAAAAGATTAATCAATTATATTTATTCTTTCATATATATTTAAACATACTTAAAAGGTGAACAAATATTTCCCTCTTTTTCCATCAATGAACTTACATTAGAAGTTTTGATTTGTTGCAGTAGCCTTTATTCGACTGTGTCGTGCACACACACGCCGGAAAATCACCAAATCAACGCTCATAATATCTACAATCACGCATTGACAACAAATCAATGTCTCTCTGCCAACACGTAGCTCCTCTCTCATCAAACGCTCGTCAACAATACAACACATTATTTCATCGTGTTTTTTTAGGTTCTACATAACACAAATAAACATAAATTAAAAAAACCGTATAGGTTCAAATTAGGGACTATAAATATGTACATATGTTTGTCTCACTTTTAGAAAGGCATTTTTAATTGTAACAGCAAGTGGAATCGTATAGGTCAAATAGTAATATTTTATATTAAGAGAGGAAAGTGGGGATATGAAAAAAATTTTCGCTCGTTTTTTGTACAATATGTTGCAAAACATGGCAATATGCTGTATTCGTTTATTTTTTATATCGGTAAAAAATTAAAATATCATAAAAATTGCTTTTCACCACACTACGACGTATGTACGACGTATGTGGTCGACGTGTTATGTACGACCTATTTTACAAACGTCATTCGGGGGCCGAAACTAGCTCTTCTCCGCCAGAGGGCCAAAAGTCAGCTGATCGTTTATTTGCTTGAAACGAACAACGTAGAACATCACATAATTTTACGGTATTCAATAGGTTCCAAAGAGAATAGTTGCGATCATATGATTATCATAGCTGTGTTTGTTTGAACTCTGCCAAAGAAGTTGTATCGTCACTCATAACCTCTAAGTTTTGTTTTCAAGAGTGTCAATTAAATAATCCGACTTTAATTGTTGATAGTTTAGTGTGGTGAAAAATAGCGTTCGTACCTCAGCCGAAAGGGTTTTGCAAATCTTGATCGTTTAAAATCCTCGACTTCGTCTCGAATTTTAAACACGAAATCGAGCCTGCAAAACCTCATTTTGGGCCCTTGTTGCGAAATTTGCTATTTGCATAGTAAACATTGTTTTCCCACAGTAAACGATGTTATAATAAATTTATGCAGGCGATACACACAAAAAAAACGTCTGACAGTATAATCTTTGTCTTAGAATTCACAGTCAACTGTACAATTGTGAAGAATTGTTTATAACAAAGTTACATCTTTGAAACCATCCATGCCTTGAAATGTAGGTAATCTAGGATAAGAAATACTGTATTTTTCAATATGCAACCTGTACAGGACAGCATTTTGAGTCCTTCTTTATTTAAAATGCACCTTTAGGTGGGGTAGCTGAACTTTGCTGAATAATTATTGGGCAACTAACCACCTCCAGGCTATGGCGTTGGACCTATATGGTGAAGGTTTTTTTGGTGAAATCCTCTTGTCGATATTTAAAAGAGAAACGAAACAAGTACACACACACACACACACACACACACACCACACACACACGCGCGCGCGCGCGCGCGCGCTGAAAACGCCACGAAAACGAAACCCGACATTTCCAGTAACCACACAAAAATTAAACGTTTCTCGTTATCGAGGGCGACCTTCAAAACTTCAGTTATTGAGCCGTACCCGGGCTGATCGTCAAACTCAGGCGCCTGACTTGAGTCAGGCAATTAGCTCGGGTACGAGTATAGCTCAACAGTTAAGCTCAAGGTCGCCCTCAATAACGAGAAACGTTTAATTTTTTTTTTGTTAGACGAAACGGCGGTTTTTGTTTTCGTGGCGTATTTAGGTGTCTTCACGTGCGTGTGTGTACGTTATTTGTGTCCTTTTTAAATATCGACAAGAGGATTTATCATCTGTTGGTATATTTAGTTAAAACCATATGATTGTCAATTTTAATTTTAATCACATGGTTATGTTTGTGTTTTTGTTTATGTTTACTTTTTGTTTGAATTAAATGAGTGCTCAATATTAATGCATTTTCTATAGTTCAATTAAGTTGTTAAGATGGTGTCAGAAGATTAAATTGGGAAAAATGAATAATATACCAGTGCCAGAGCCATTTGACTTTACAGAAAAACAGAGCTCAACAGAAAATTGGAAGCTTTTCAAATGCCAATGGAAGAACTATATCACCTTGGCAGAAGCATGCAGCTCTAAGTCAAATAATTTGTCAAACAGGAAAGTCAGGCTTGCACTATTCCTCTCAGTTATAGGTGGAAAAGCTGTAAAGCTAATAAATAAACTATGCGATGAACCATCAGACGTCGAATACGTAATCTCAAGATTAGACGAGTATTTCAAAGAAGCGAAAAATGTAACCTATGAGCGTTTTACATTTAATAGCGCTATGCAAGAAAATGAAGAATCATGCAAAGAATTTATTAATAGGTTACATGTCATCGCGAGAAAATGTGATTTTGGTGCTTTGGCAAATCTATCCCAGCAAGAATTAGAAGATCGGCTTATTTGTGATCGTCTGGTAGCCGGGGTAAAAAATGTACGTCTGAGGAAACGTTTACTAACGAAAGCAAACTTATCCCTGGATAAAGCAACTCAATTATGTGTCACTGATGAAGAGTCAGAAAACTTGGCACTAAAAATGAAATCAACCTCAAATGAAAATGATAATGAAGATCAATGTGAAACTAACTTTAAGATAAACAATAAGAACGCTCGGTCTTGTAAGTTTTGTGGAGGTAATCATGTTTGGAGCCGGGAGAACTGTCCAGCATATGGAAAAGTTTGTAATAAATGCAAAAAGAAAAACCACTTTTCTAAAGTTTGTATGCAGAATGTACGCAAGGCTAGGCAGGTTAATTCAACTCTTGGAATCAACGAGCAGATAGCTACTGATAATAGCGATGATGATGTTTATAATGTTAACGAAGATTGTCCGAAGAAACGGTTATATGTCAGCCTTCCACTGTGTGTAAAGGGAGTACAAAAACATCTAAAATGCCAACTAGACAGTGGAGCATCATGCAATGTCATCGGAATCGATACGTTGAAGGAATTAGTAGGGAATCCGGTGCTAAGAGAAAGTAATACTCGACTGACATTCTACGGGGGTGCTTCACAATGCTCACTAGGAAAAATTCAGTTGCATGTCTGGTGGAAAAATCGGAGACACAAGATATCCTTTGAGGTAATTCAGACTCCCCATAATCCATTGCTAGGAGCTCAAGATTGTATAAGGCTTGGACTTATTTCATTTGATGAAATGGTATATCAGATCAAATATTCTGAAGATCCCAACGAAATATTGTCTTCTTATCCAGAAATCGGAAAGGGATTAGGTTGTTTTGAAGGACTTTACGATTTCAAGCTAGATAAATCCGTGCGACCAGTGGTAATACCTCCAAGAAGGTTCCCTGTAGCACTAAAAGAGGAGATAATTCAAGAAATCAAGCGTCTAGAAGATATTGGAGTTATTAAAAGGGTAACCGAGCCCACTGAATGGGTCAGTGCTATGGTGGTAGTTAAAAAGCCGAACAAACTTCGCATATGTATTGATCCACATCAGTTGAATAAAGCGATAAAAAGATCACACTACCAGGCACCTACTATTGAAGAAGTTGCACCTCAACTAAGAAAAGCCAAGATATTCAGCAAACTTGATTTAAAAGATGGATTTTGGCATGTGAAGTTAAGTGAAGATTCAAGTAAATTAACGACATTTTGGACACCATACGGGAGGTATCGGTGGTTGAGATTACCATTTGGTGTCTGTTCGGCGCCAGAGGAGTTCCAACGACGTGTCAATGACCAGTTTGAAGGACTTTCAGGTGTTATTGTAATAGCAGACGACGTGGTTGTTTATGGAAGTGGTGACACGGAGGAAGAAGCTCTCAAAGATCATAACAAGAATTTTAAGTTACTTCTTCAAAGAGCTCATGAGAAGAATATTAAGTTCAATTTGAAGAAATGCATGATCGGAATGCGAGAGATTAAATACATGGGTCACATAATCAGTTCCGACGGCCTGAAACCGGATCCGGAAAAAATTACGACCGTGATCAACATGAAGCCTCCTCAGAACAAGAATGAACTACAAAGATTTTTAGGTTTTGTAAATTACCTGGGAAAATTTCTACCTAAGCTATCAGAAGTTGCAGCACCACTAAGATCGATTTTAAAAGATGATTCAGTTTGGTTATGGGAAAAATTACACGATGAAGCGTTCCATAAACTTATTCGCATGGTAACATCAGCCCCAACGTTACAGTATTTTGATATTGACAAACCTGTAACTGTACAGTGTGACGCAAGCCAGTTTGGTTTGGGGGCTTCTCTTTTGCAAGGTGGTAAGCCAGTGGCATATGTGTCCAGAACCCTTAGCAAGACAGAATCATTTTATGCACAGATTGAAAAAGAATGTTTGGCGGTCGTTTATGCTCTGGAAAGATTTGAACAATACCTTTTTGGTAAACCTGACATTACAGTTGAAACAGATCACAAGCCATTAGAGACAATTTTTAAGAAACCTTTGACATCAGCACCAAAACGACTGCAACGAATGTTTCTTCGTCTGCAAAGATTTTCGTTTAATGTAGTTTATCGACCTGGAAAATGTATGCTGATCGCAGATTTTTTGTCAAGAGCTCCTGTGGTAGGTAACAAGCAATATGACGATAAAAATGTGCAGATATTTTCGACGGATACCTTGAGAAGTTTTGAAAGAACGAGCTCGATTCAGTACTTGAATGTGACTGATAAGAGACTCTCGCAGATCAAAAGTAACACCCTAACAGACCCAACGATGGTAAAGTTAATTAATATTATTCAAAAAGGATGGCCTTCATCAAGAAAAAAACTTCCAGAAGATCTAAAAGCATATTGGCCATTTCGGGACGAACTGACAACAGAGCAGGGAATTATTCTTAAAGGAGAACGAATCGTCATTCCTTTTAGTTTAAGACAAGAATTGATTCAAGTCATTCATTCAACACATCAAGGCGCAGACTCATGCATAAGAAGAGCCAGAGACGTTTTCTTTTGGCCATGTTTAAATAAAGACATACAAAATGTAGTTGGTTCCTGCAAGATCTGTAAAAAATATGCACCCAATCAACAAAGAGAGCCCCTCCTTCAGGACACGACTCCAGAAAGACCTTGGCAGAAAATCGCCATCGATTTTGCTCAGGAGGGCTCCACACATTATTTGATTGTGACAGATTACTATTCATCTTTCTTTGAAGTAAAGAAAACAACCAAATGTACTAGTGAAACCCTCATCACATTTTGCAAGGAGCTCTTTGCCAGATATGGAATACCAGAAGTTGTGGTTGCAGACAGTGGTACACCGCTCAAAGCTCAAAATTTTAATGATTTCGCACAACACTGGAAATTTAAAGTAGTACTATCTCCACCCTACCATCATCAAGCAAATGGAAAAGCAGAGTCAGCAGTGAAAATATTTCAAAATCTACTGAAAAAATCCCGAGAAGATGGGATTGATTTTCAACAAGCGCTTCTGGAACTCCGGAATACTCCCCTTCAAGGGATAGGCTACAGTCCAGCCCAACTGCTCATGAACAGAAGAACGCAAAGTCGGCTTCCTATTATGCCAAAGCTGCTCCATCCTCAGATACCCAACAATGTTAAGGATTTGTGGGATCAGAGGAAAATGAAATATAAAAAGCAGTTCGACTATGGAACTAGAGAACTCCCTCCTTTGAGCGTAGGCCAAAATGTTTGGTTTAAACGACGACCTCAACTGGAAAATGAACCATGGGTTGAAGGAAGGATTGTTCAGAAGGAAGGCAGAAGGAAGTATGAGGTAGAATTTCAAGGAAAGAAATATATAAGAAATAGAAGGTTTTTGCGAACATGAAAACTTGTTAGAAAAGGGAAGATGTTGGTATATTTAGTTAAAACCATATGATTGTCAATTTTAATTTTAATCACATGGTTATGTTTGTGTTTTTGTTTATGTTTACTTTTTGTTTGAATTAAATGAGTGCTCAATATTAATGCATTTTCTATAGTTCAATTAAGTTGTTAAGGTCGCCCTCAATAACGAGAAACGTTTAATTTTTTTTTTGTTAGACGAAACGGCGGTTTTTGTTTTCGTGGCGTATTTAGGTGTCTTCACGTGCGTGTGTGTACGTTATTTGTGTCCTTTTTAAATATCGACAAGAGGATTTATCATCAAAATCTTCACCATGTAAGACTAATGCCATAAGCTGCAGGTGGTGAGTTGAGCAATGGAGCGATGGAGTGAATATATTTTACATTCAGCAAAAACGTTTTAAGGTATTTATCTACGACCATTGCAATAAGCACCAATTATGATATTACAATAAACATTATAATGATATACATTAAAACACCAAAAACCAAGCAGTACTCTAATGACGACTTTAGAGTACTGGAGTCACTTTAGAGTACTGGTTCTAGACCAATGAGAGCTCGGCATTTGACGGAAGTAGTGTCATAATAACAATTACGCAATTCGCACATCAGCTGATTGTTGCATTACGATTCATGTTTGAGTTTACTTATCCCATCAGCTGATTGTTCCACAACGATTCATGGTTCAGTCTGCTTATTTGCCTAACCTCAAATTTTAGTTGGCCTATTCCATTAGTAAAAGTCATGAGTTTTGTCTAACTTCGGGGGAAATTTTGTCGTATATTGTTGGTCGTAGATAAATTAGTGTATGCAACGATTGTATTATGCCTTTAAGCCACTCGTGAGATATTTAGAACACTCGCTTCGCTCGTGTTCTAACTTACATCTGGCTTATCGTGGCTTAAAGGCATTCATTATACAATCGTTGCATAAACCACTATTAAGAGTCATATATTAGATTTAAGATAAAACTGGAAATACGACAATCATTTCTGTTGGCAGACGGGCGAGTGTCGGTGTACCTGAACCGGTGCACGGGGTTCGACCACCAGTGCAGGGTGAGGTACAGCATCGTGCTGGGGGACGGTCCCCGCAGGGTGGACTCCGGGCCGGTGGACGACGTCTCCGACTCCGACGGCAAGAGCTACGGCTGGCACACCACGGCCAGGTTCCAGGACCTGGTGTACAAGGTGGGTAGAGTATCTAGCCGGCTCGACCGGTAGTGTAGGGTGAGGTACAGCATCGTGCCGGGGGACGGTCCCCGCAGGGTGGACCTCCGAGCCGGTGGACGACGTCTCCGACTCCGACGGCAATAGCTACGGTTGGCACACCACGGCCAGGTTCCAGGACCTGGTGTACAAGGTGGGTAGAGTATCTAGCCGGCTCGACCGGTAGTGTAGGGTGAGGTACAGCATCGTGCTGGGGGACGGTCCCCGCAGGGTGGACCTCCGGGCCGGTGGACGACGTCTCCGACTCCGACGGCAAGAGCTACGGCTGGCACACCACGGCCAGGTTCCAGGACCTCGTGTACAAGGTGGGTAGAGTATCTAGCCGGTTCGACCACCAGTGCAGGGTGAGGTACAGCATCGTGCCGGGGGACGGTCCCCGCAGGGTGGACCTCCGGGCCGGTGGACGACGTCTCCGACTCCGACGGCAAGAGCTACGGCTGGCACACCACGGCCAGGTTCCAGGACCTCGTGTACAAGGTGGGTAGAGTATCTATCCGGCTCGACCGGTAGTGTAGGGTGAGGTACAGCATCGTGCTGGGGGACGGTCCCCGCAGGGTGGACTCCGGGCCGGTGGACGACGTCTCCGACTCCGACGGCAAGAGCTACGGCTGGCACACCACGGCCAGGTTCCAGGACCTGGTGTACAAGGTGGGTAGAGTATCTAGCCGGCTCGACCGGTAGTGTAGGGTGAGGTACAGCATCGTGCCGGGGGACGGTCCCCGCAGGGTGGACCTCCGGGCCGGTGGACGACGTCTCCGACTCCGACGGCAAGAGCTACGGCTGGCACACCACGGCCAGGTTCCAGGACCTCGTGTACAAGGTGGGTAGAGTATCTAGCCGGCTCGACCGGTAGTGTAGGGTGAGGTACAGCATCGTGCTGGGGGACGGTCCCCGCAGGGTGGACTCCGGGCCGGTGGACGACGTCTCCGACTCCGACGGCAATAGCTACGGCTGGCACACCACGGCCAGGTTCCAGGACCTCGTGTAAAAGGTGGGTAGAGTATCTAGCCGGCTCGACCGGTAGTGTAGGGTGAGGTACAGCATCGTGCTGGGGGACGGTCCCCGCAGGGTGGACCTCCGGGCCGGTGGACGACGTCTCCGACTCCGACGGCAAGAGCTACGGCTGGCACACCACGGCCAGGTTCCAGGACCTCGTGTACAAGGTGGGTAGAGTATCTAGCCGGCTCGACCGGTAGTGTAGGGTGAGGTACAGCATCGTGCTGGGGGACGGTCCCCGCAGGGTGGACTCCGGGCCGGTGGACGACGTCTCCGACTCCGACGGCAATAGCTACGGCTGGCACACCACGGCCAGGTTCCAGGACCTCGTGTAAAAGGTGGGTAGAGTATCTAGCCGGCTCGACCGGTAGTGTAGGGTGAGGTACAGCATCGTGCTGGGGGACGGTCCCCGCAGGGTGGACCTCCGGGCCGGTGGACGACGTCTCCGACTCCGACGGCAAGAGCTACGGCTGGCACACCACGGCCAGGTTCCAGGACCTCGTGTACAAGGTGGGTAGAGTATCTAGCCGGCTCGACCGGTAGTGTAGGGTGAGGTACAGCATCGTGCTGGGGGACGGTCCCCGCAGGGTGGACTCCGGGCCGGTGGACGACGTCTCCGACTCCGACGGCAAGAGCTACGGCTGGCACACCACGGCCAGGTTCCAGGACCTCGTGTACAAGGTGGGTAGAGTATCTAGCCGGCTCGACCGGTAGTGTAGGGTGAGGTACAGCATCGTGCTGGGGGACGGTCCCCGCAGGGTGGACTCCCGGCCGGTGGATGACGTCTCCGACTCCGACGGCAAGAGCTACGGCTGGCACACCACGGCCAGGTTCCAGGACCTCGTGTACAAGGTGGGTAGAGTATCTAGCCGGCTCGACCGGTAGTGTAGGGTAAGGTACAGTATCGTGCTGGGGGACGGTCCCCGCAGGGTGGACTCCGGGCCGGTGGACGACGTCTCCGACTCCGACGGCAAGAGCTACGGCTGGTACACCACGGCCAGGTTCCAGGACCTCGTGTACAAGGTGGGTAGAGTATCTAGCCGGCTCGACCGGTAGTGTAGGGTGAGGTACAGCATCGTGCTGGGGGACGGTCCCCGCAGGGTGGACCTCCGGGCCGGTGGACGACGTCTCCGACTCCGACGGCAAGAGCTACGGCTGGCACACCACGGCCAGGTTCCAGGACCTCGTGTACAAGGTGGGCTCGTGTACCTCGTGTACTAATTGCTAATTTTTATCAAGCCGGCTTGACCGGTAGAGCAGGGTAAAATTCAGTGCGGAAATGGGGTGACTTAATTATACTAAATCAATTCATTAAGAATTGATTGTAATTTTACTTTTAATTTTTAAAGGTAAATGACATTTCAAAAGATAACATACCAAAACAGCTTACCAACATAATTTTTGTACAATTATAAGTGTCAGGTTACGGTTCCTTGTCGGGTTTGCGAGTCAACCTTAGGTTCTTTGTAAAGATCTAAAAAAATCTCGATTATATTCTCCTACACTTAAAATAACCTTTTATAGACTTTGATGGGTTTTAAAATACATTTTGGAAAATGTTAAGCCATGAAACTATTTCGATACAAGGTTTTTTGGTAGTTCAGTGTATTTATGTAAGGAAGATGTTTTTAAAGTGTCAGGTTAAAGTCCCTTTAACTTAGCGGCTATTGATGTATATAGGAAATAATAAACATTACTAATTGATAAATTTGGTTTGTGTCAATACCGTCATTACATCATCGTCATCTTACAGTCAGTTTACGAGATTTAGAGTTATTTTGCATTACTAATTTTACGCTTGTGTAAAACTTAATTTATTTACTGTATAAATTTATTATGCTATATTTGATTCGTTTTGAATTAGAAGAGGAATTTTGCTATTATATAGATTATAAGGACTTACCAAATAATATTGTCTTGTAACAACCTAAAGGACGAAACAAAGGTTTAAGGGGAAAAATAATTATTGACTGGTCAGTTTTCGGTGCGGTAGAGTGGTGGAAAGCGGATATCTCTTTGATGAATAACGAGGAAAGTAAATCGTATCTCGTTGAACAGCATCCGATCCGCGATTGTGGTTGGTTTAATCACATCAAAAATTTTATCTTATTACTGATCATAACTCTAATAAAATGGAACGTTAGTAGGAATAACTGTAAAAGTAAAAACATGTATATAATTTAGTAAAAATACATAGCTTAATAGGGGCAGCTTTACTATATATATATTTTTTTCAAACTTAGAGGGAAAAACTTGACAAAGAGTACATTTTGTAACGTGAAAATAACAAGTAATGGCCGGTTATTGGGAGCGATGGAGTGAATATACGTGCTCTGGTAGCTAACAGAGCTGTTATGATTACGTCCTGAGCTCGTGAATAGTAAGTAGTTACACAATGTAGACTGTAGACTAACAATGCGTAATTTCACACAAAGCTAACGACATTAGGGCCAACCACTCACACATTGTTGTTCTAATAGGTCAATACTTGCTTGGCTACATTTTCATTGGGCATATATGACTGCAAATTTTACACTCGAGCGAATATACATACTGTTTAATTTTATCAAAATAGGGTGAAATTTAATTTAAAAAAAATATTTTACTTAATGGAATTGTGAAAGCACAGTTTATACTGGAAAAGTTATCATCTCATCGCCCTCCGAAGTATGATGGTGTTATTTTAATACAATTACTATATTTACGTTTGTAAAATTAGTTCTCAGGAGGTCGTCATTTGTGCATTGTGAGAGGTTACCTAGGCTGTTGTCGCTCAGGGCCCGACAATACCACTAATCGCTTTACATCACTCTTCTCCTTCCTTAGAAACCTACTCAGCTTGATCACCGATTAAGGTGTCATAGGGGCTTCGTTTCATTATATATTCGATAACGACCTGCAGATTTAATTTAATCATTTGCACACAATATCAAAATATTTAAACAGTTTCAGATTTCAATTTAAATATTCCTACTCAAACTGATCTTTCTAAAGACTAATATTTGATTGGGAGAAAACTGATAAAATAAAGCAGGAACGTAAACATATTGTCAGCAATCATACCCTACAGCTTTTTTCCCTAAGTATGGACTAACTACTGTTTAATTACCAGTCTTAATGTAAATGATAAATCCTTTATATGTACATATTTGTATTTTTTCTTTCTTTTATGCTTATCAAAATAAATAATGATGAGAGAATATTGATAAAAAGAAAAGTGTGTCCTCCTAAAAAGAAAAGTAATACTCTCTTACGAAAGGAAAAAAGTCCCACGGTCTTTTCCAAATATTATTCTTATAGCAAATAGCCAAAACGTACCGGCCGTTCTCGAGCGAGGCTTTTTAAGTAATAGTTTTTATTATCGTACGTAGTAACAAATATACTTAATCTTCTGTTTCTAATTTTTTCACAAGATTTAAATAAATAAAAACTCTTTCCAAGATTGTTTATAAAAGTCGGATTGTTAAAATATCATTTGATTTTTAAGGGAACCCTGGAACAAGTAAGAATATAAAACATTGTCCTTAAGGCACAATCTTGTTAGAGTGAAACCAACCTGGTACGATCAAGGTAGTTTAATTACTGTGCATCTAACTCAGCGAGATAGGTTGTGCAGCTGAACGTTTCCCGCTTAATTTTCTCAAGTACTCGCAAGATCTACTGCAGATCCATCGTAGTTTATCTACTGCAAATTGGATATCGATGTGTTCCTTGGAAGTGTTTTGATCAATACCAATCATAACAATCATTTTTATCACTCAGATATACTGCTCGATGACGTCGACAGTCTTAAAAATGATCTTTTCATGATACAGATAGGTTTTATTTGCTTAACGAAAAATACGAAAGCTGAACAGTTATCCTAAATTGTGTGCGAAATTTGATGCTTGGGAAGAAAGTAGTAAATATACACAATATTGAATAACACCTACATAATTAGAAAAACTCAAAACTTACCGTTACAGCTAACGCGCGGGCTCCATGCCTCGCAAAAACTAGAAATGTTAATATTAGAACAAATTTAGGGATAATATATTAATAATTAATTTGTTGTTTTGTTGATATTAAAATCTTAACATTAAAAATTTACTAAGCTTTCGTTATTAATAGAATTCTGGTATCCAAAAATAACCATTTTTCGTCACATGAGCGCGTCTTCCAACTTCGATAGCTACAATGATCGTCATATTTACAGGGAGCGGTCCGAGTCCACCTGGAGATGCTGATGGCGAACACGCTGAGCGAGGTGGTGTCGACAATAGTGGTGCAGCACGCGGGAGCGGGGGCGGCAGCGGCGGCGGCGGGCAGCAGCAGCGGGGCGGCGGGGGCGGCGCCGGGGGCGGGAGGGACCCACGGCGTCGTGGTGGCCGCCCCCGCCGTCACACAGTGCTACGACCGGGACAAGCAGGCGTGGAGCATCAAGAGCGACTGCCACTCCGAGACCGTCCGGCTGCACATGGTGTACAAGGACATACACAATGTGCCGAGGAACCATCTCAGGTACTTTGTTTGATATTCATTGTTGGTGATGGTGATTTTATATTTTGATTTGGATTTTTGCGGACATTTGCCATCACTGATTAGTAAAAAACAAGTTTCACGACGTTTCGGGATCTGGGATCTGATCCCGTCTTCAGGTGGAGGAAAACCTAGAACATACAAGATTAGTAACACATGGCCAGGAAAACCTGGACAAAAACACAGCTAAAACAGAGAACTGTAAAAGCAGTCACGAGCACACTAAGCTGAAAAGAAAAACAATAACACAAAATACACAGGAATCACAAGTATCAAGAATCACCAGATAGGAGAGAGCACGTCCACACCCAATCAGAGCTGAGCTGAGACTGGTGGGAGGAAAGCAAATGGCGGCGGCAACGGAAATGGCGGCGGCACAGCCAACAAAATCACGGCGCGCTACCGATGGCGAAAACTTGAAACAGCAGAGACATGTGATATGCAAATTCCGTGTGTCTGTTTGTGTTTTTTAGTTAATTTTTAACCTGATTTTGCCCCTTGGCCTTGCTACGGGTTAACATGTTGTGAGAATTTTGAACAGAATTGTTAGTAATTAGCTGACATTTTATTTTCCCTGTCTTTCCATTCTTTGTTTAATATTGGTAGCCATACTGGCCTTATTTCAAGTGAAGATTGGCTGATTGGTTGGTCTGCTAGTTTTATGTATGAAGCTTCAATTAGTTTTCTTTTGAAAAAATGAGGTTCGCGGTGTACTATTTTTGCTTCGTCAAAATTCATCTGGTGATTTTCAGACCAGCAGTGTTGAGCAACTTTTGATTTATCCACTAAGCCCTTCCTCGTATTATCTTTGTGTTCTTTGATTCTAACACTTAAAGGTCTTTTTGTCTCGCCATAATACGGCCTAGAGCAACTATTGCAGTTTATTCTGTAAACACAGTTTTTTTTATCCCTGAGTGCCATTTTTTGGTTTGGTTTTTACGAGACATTGCCTAAGAGTGTTTTGTGTCCTAAATGCGGTTCTAACTTTGAACTTCCTAGCAACTCTTCTAATTTTTTCCGATAATCCCGGCACATAAGGGATTGACATAGGAACGAATTTTTCAGTGTTTTCTGACTCATTCTGTTTAGCCCTACGGTTTTTGCACTTTCTTATTACGGATTGAGGGTATCCATTCTTAGCCAAATCTTGCTCTACTTTTTTGATTTCCTGATTTAATCCATCTTGATTTGAGCAAATGCTCTTTGCTCTGTCAAATAATGAGTAAAGAGCTCATTATTTGACAGATCCCTTCTTTGACAGATTTTTGATGGTTTGATTGAAAATTTAAGTACTGCCCTGTGTGTGTCTTTTTTCTGAAAACAGTTGTCCTAAGCGTGTCCCTATCCTTTTCTACGCATACATCCAAAAATGCTAGTTTGTTTTGGACTTCCTCTTCCATTGTTAGGCGGATGGAAGGAGAAATACTGTTAAGATGCCCTAAAAGGTCTTTTAGCTCATCGTCTCCACACGGAAATACCACGAAGGAGGTGGAGGTACGTCGATGACACCTTCGTGGTGTACCAGTTAGCGACTGCCACTCTGAGACCGTCCGGCTGCACATGGTGTACAAGGACACACACAATGTGCCGAGGAACCACCTCAGGTAACTTACAACTCCTACAGTTTCAGGGGACTGTACCAGTTAGCGACCGCCACTCCGAGACCGTCCGGCTACATATGGTGTACAAGGACACACACAATGTGCCGAGGAACCACCTCAGGTAACTTACAACTCCTACAGTCTCAGGGGACTGTACCAGTTAGCGACCGCCACTCCGAGACCGTCCGGCTGCACATAGTGTACAAGGACATACACAATGTGCCGAGGAACCACCTCAGGTAACTTACAACTCCTACAGTCTCAGGGGACTGTACCAGTTAGCGACCGCCACTCCGAGACCGTCCGTCTACATATGGTGTACAAGGACACACACAATGTGCCGAGGAACCACCTCAGGTAACTTACAACTCCTACAGTCTCAGGGGACTGTACCAGTTAGCGACCGCCACTCCGAGACCGTCCGGCTGCACATGGTGTACAAGGACACACACAATGTGCCGAGGAACCACCTCAGGTAACTTACAACTCCTACAGTCTCAGGGGACTGTACCAGTTAGCGACCGCCACTCCGAGACCGTCCGGCTGCACATAGTGTACAAGGACACACACAATGTGCCGAGGAACCACCTCAGGTAACTTACAACTCCTACAGTCTCAGGGGACTGTACCAGTTAGCGACCGCCACTCCGAGACCGTTCGGCTGCACATGGTGTACAAGGACACACACAATGTGCCGAGGAACCACCTCAGGTAACTTACAACTCCTACAGTCTCAGGGGACTGTACCAGTTAGCGACCGCCACTCCGAGACCGTCCGGCTGCACATAGTGTACAAGGACACACACAATGTGCCGAGGAACCACCTCAGGTAACTTACAACTCCTACAGTCTCAGGGGACTGTACCAGTTAGCGACCGCCACTCCGAGACCGTCCGTCTACATATGGTGTACAAGGACACACACAATGTGCCGAGGAACCACCTCAGGTAACTTACAACTCCTACAGTCTCAGGGGACTGTACCAGTTAGCGACCGCCACTCCGAGACCGTCCGGCAGCGCATGGTGTACAAGGACACACACAATGTGCCGAGGAACCACCTCAGGTAACTTACAACTCCTACAGTCTCAGGGGACTGTACCAGTTAGTGACCGCCACTCCGAGACCGTCCGGCAGCGCATGGTGTACAAGGACATACACAATGTGCCGAGGAACCACCTCAGGTAACTTACAACTCCTACAGTCTCAGGGGACTGTACCAGTTAGCGACCGCCACTCCGAGACCGTTCGGCTGCACATGGTGTACAAGGACACACACAATGTGCCGAGGAACCACCTCAGGTAACTTACAACTCCTACAGTCTCAGGGGACTGTACCAGTTAGCGACCGCCACTCCGAGACCGTCCGGCTGCACATAGTGTACAAGGACATACACAATGTGCCGAGGAACCACCTCAGGTAACTTACAGCTCCTACAGTCTCAGGGGACTGTACCAGTTAGCGACCGCCACTCCGAGACCGTCCGGCTGCACATAGTGTACAAGGACATACACAATGTGCCGAGGAACCACCTCAGGTAACTTACAACTCCTACAGTCTCAGGGGACTGTACCAGTTAGCGACTGCCACTCCGAGACCGTCCGGCTGCACATGGTGTACAAGGACACATAGTCCTGCAGCTGACAGCACTTCTGTGTGCAAACTTGCGAAGCTGAATTTTATTGCTGGACCTGTTAGTATATTACATGGGAAGGTTAAAAAACTTGGGTGGACATCTCCTACCCCCCAGGTTTTCCCAGGATGACGTTTTCAAAATGGCCGCCAATTATCTGTTTTTTACCATTAAATTTATAAAAATCATGACCATCGCCCAATCTGTGGATTTAACATAACAAGAATCGGTGAAAATTACCACTTAGTATATACCTAACGATTAAAATCTCGTTTTCAAAAGTTGCATCACTACATGTCCGCCATTTTGGAAATAATCCGCCATTTTGAATTTATGCAAGCTTTTAATTGATCAATCATAGTGAGGCTCAAAACCAACGTAGGATCGTGATTTGTATTTTACTTTAAAGCTAATTAAATTTCCTACAAGAAAATTCCAGGTGGAATACAGCCAATCAGTATAACCAATGTGTAATTTTAATGTAAAACAAGTCCCTAAAAAATTGACGATGTAATTTTCGTGTTTTACGGATTATTTTGCTAACAACGAAACCTACGCCTCCACTGAGGAAATAAAGGAACTGGAATGTACTAAACTAATCTCAAGGCATATGATTAACTATCTAAGACAAGATTTCATAATACATTCGCCGCTTCTCGATCTTTTTGGGAAATAATTCGCTATTTTGAATTTATACTAGCTTTCAATTGCCAAAGCGTTTTCCGGCTAAATGTTGCCGTAAACACTTATATTTTCATTTTATTTTACTCTTTGATAAAGTTCTTACGAGAAAATGTAAGGTAGAATGCACCAAATAAACATAAACAATACGAAATTGCAATGTAAAAGAAATATTTTAATGATTTTCTAATAGTAGGGTAAAAAGTAGGCCATAAGATGTCTTCTTCGTGATTATGTAGGCTATGTTTTTCGACTGGTGGCAACCATGTTTTTTTTCCTTTTGACTTATTGAATGCAAACTGTGAGTTTGCCACCTTCAAATTTGGTGCGGGGACCAGGAATCCAAGATGGCGGACAAAATGGCCTATTAATGTTGTAGGCTTAGTTTTTTTTACCTTTCCCTCGCTACATTTGATGACAATTCGGCTGTCTTAACAAAGAAAAGGTTGGGAGAGGGGAAACACTTAATGTTGGTTACATTTTCACATCCAGACGCCATATTGGATCCGCCATATTGGATATAAGTTTTTTTTAATTGTAAATATGGGGTTGTGACACATCATTTCAAACTGCTTTTTTGTGACAAACTCAACGCTGTAATCAGTTTTTCTAAATCTCTGTCTGTTCTCAGGTTATTAGTAAATTATTTAATAATTATATTCTTATTTTTCTGTTTCTTTTAGTCCTGTCGCCCAACGATATGACCTTGAATTAAGGTCCAACTCACACTTTGTGATCGATTCTCGTACTATTTTATAAATTGAACAAGATTATGAGGAGTTCCAGAGTGGCACCCATGGAAAATTTTGAATAACGATGGTCAAAGTTTACCGAAAATAAAAAAACAAATATTGAACTAAATTGTATGTATGACATTCATAGGAATATTTTCCAAAATATCGATTTGAAAACACCGCCAATAGTTGCCGGAAGGTAAATACTTAATTAAAGTGGATAATAGTTTTCAGCCGCCATCTTGGACCCGCCATATTGGTTAGAGTATACTGGAACTTCCATAAAAGTTAAAAATATGGAAAAAGCTGATTAGTACTAAGCAGCTGATTGAGTGGAAACAGCACATTGGCAGCGAAAAAGCTATTTGACGGTCAAATACTTATCTTCATTTAAAACAGCTAATTTGATTGTAAATTACCTTTTAACTGTCAATCAGATGTTTTTAGTCAATTATCCGACAACTATTAATAAGCTAATCCCCTTTTCTTTATTTTATTATGAATCCAATATAGTAATCCATTAAATATTAAAAATAAGTTTATATTTATGTTTATTAATTATTGTACATGATTATGGGTTATAATAATGTACTGAATTTCTGATAAAAATAAAGAAAAGGGGAAAAGCTGATTTAAAGTCATCAGCTGATTAGTTAGAAACAGCTGATTAATAGTAAAAGTTAAATTACTAACAAATCAGCTGTTCTGAGTGAAGGTGCGTAAAGTATTTGTCCATAAAAACAGCTTTTCGCTGCCAATCAGCTGTTTTCAGTCAATCAGCTGTTTAGTAATAATCAGCGGTTTTCCATATTTTTCATTTTAATGAAAAGTCCAATACATTATAACCCATTATCATTTATACAACAAATATTTTCTTTGATTGCAAACACATTTGATAATAAAAATCTTATAGTTCTGGGAAAAATATGTTTCCAATGAAAATTTAAATTTTACATGCAGGGCATTTAAAATTGTTTGCTTGGGCTTATTCTAAAAAACCATAAATAGTATCGTAAAAAAATAAAACAAATTTAATGTAAATTTGACCCCTCATACAGCCTTGTATCTTAAAAAGTGAGCGATTTAGTACAAATTTAGTTATGGGCAACTATAGTTTTTCTAGCGTAGAGAACGAGTAAGTCGAATATTTTTTATTGCTCACCAACGTTTTACTTGTTCTTAGATTACGCATTACTTAGCTACTTTAACCTTCCGTGTATCTCTTATAGTTTAAGAGATCCCAAAAGTGTTCACAAAAAATACGCTCCATATCTTGTGATCGAAACAGTACTTTTTTCAAACAGATCGCGGCATTGTAATCAGCGTGAAAGCATTGTTTTTATGTGTAACACCACATTCACATTTACGAAAAATATGTTATATCCAATATGGCGGATCAAACGTGCATGGCTGCTAAAAGCTATTTGCCATTTTAAGCTGCCCTCTGCCCGCGCCGTGATCAAGTCATGCTGACAGGCCTGTCTAATTATTTTTGTTTTTCGTATGTAGTGTTTTTTCGTTGTATAGTGTATGTAAAGTTGTTCTGTATGTGTTGTTTTAATTCATGACAACCATAAAATATTATGGGAAGACTTCATATTTTTGACAAGCTGAAGATGGGGTATTAACCCCGAAACATATGTCCTGATTTCGCAAGAATATTATTTTGAGCTGTTTTGACGTAAGTAGTATAGTCTTACATGCCATTTTAAATTAAGTATTTACCATCCAGCAACTATTGGCGGTGTTTTCAAATCGACATTTTGGAAAATATTCCGTTCTTCCCACTTCAGGCCTCCTCCGGTAAATCGCCTGCCTCTCCCTCGCGAGGAAGAGGACGGGGATGACTCCGGCGATCACCATCACAGCAGGCTCGGAGACTGTGCGGTAGGCCGAAGCGACCCGCAGAGCTCCTCGACGCTGGACTCGGGCAAGCCGGTCTCGGAAGACTCGCTTCTCGAGTGCGTGAGCCCATACCTCTGCCCCGTACAGCAAGACTGACTGGACGGCAGTCATGAGCAGACGGCGCTTGCAGGAACGAGGACCGCCGACATTGGGCATAAGCCTACCAAGGGCAGCGACACCCTTAGCGGCTTTGTCGGCGGCGCGCTGGATCTGCTCGCCGAAAGACAGTCTGCTGTCGACCATGACTCCCAGGTACTTTGCAGCAGGCTTAGTCTCGAGTGTGACGTCACCTATCTGCACCGGGAACACGGTGTTTATCCTCTTTTTGGTGAGGACGACGATCTCCGTCTTACTGACAGCCAGGGACAAGCCGTGGTCTCGCATCCACCCGTTGACCTTGGCCATTACTACGCTGAGCCTCAGTTTTGCCTGCTCGACGTTCCTCGCAGCGATCAAGGCAGCGACGTCGTCAGCATAGCCAACGAGGCGGGTCTCATCGGGCATGTCTAGCCTCAGCAAGCTGTCGTAAGACACGTTCCAGAGATCTGGTCCGAGGATGGACCCCTGCGCAGCCCCGAAAGTGATGGGAATGCGCCGCTGACCTTCGGTCGTGTCGTACAACAGAACGCGGTCTGACAAGTAAGCCTCGATCATACGCAGGAGGTAGGAGGGAACTTGGAACGTATGCTCAAGCGCCCACAGCATATCGCTCCACCTGGCGGAGTTGAAAGCGTTCTTCACGTCGAGCGTGACGAGAAGGACCACGCGGCGCGACCAGTGGTTGTGGTCCTCCGCCCTCCGCACTGCCTCAACTACCTCCTGGATAGCGTCGATGGTAGAGCGACCGGATCTGAAGCCGTACTGCTGCGGGGACAAGTTCCCCGCAGAGACGATGGCCTCGGTCAGCCTGACGCGCAAAAGCTTTTCCAGCACTTTCCCGGCCGTGTCGAGCATACACAGGGGTCGGAAAGAAGAAGGGGTCCCCGGTGTACTCTTCGCCTTGGGGATAAGAACAAGGCGGGCTACCTTCCACGAAGAAAAGAAAACGCCTTCCGCCAGACACGCGTTGAACATATCGAGCAGAAGACTTGGATTAACCTCCGCAGCGAGCTTGAGCACCTCCGCCGGAATACCATCGGGACCGGGCGCTCTTCTGGGTCGTAGGGATCGGACGGCGGCGGTGAGTTCCTCTTCCCGGAAAACTGGGAAGGCGTCTACCTCTCCGAATTCCCTGACTGGCCGAACTGGGTGGCTGGGAAACAGTGTATCGACGACGGCGGCCATGGCTTGTGGTTCCATGACCGCAGGTGGTGAGCGAGCCCCTAGCTTCTGGGTTACTAGTTTGTAGCCCATCCCCCAGGGGTCGTTGTCGATATCCTGACAAAGCTGCTTCCAGCACCTGACTTTACTCCGGTTGATGGCACCGCGGAGCTCTCGGCGGGCCGCTCTGTGCTCAGCCGATCTGGCATTTGCATCAGGGCGGTTCCTGGCTCGCTGCGCAGCTCGTCGGAGACCAAGGCATCTCCTCCGGAGTTCCGCGATTTCAGGCGTCCACCAGTAAACCGGCTTCTTCCTGTGGCGGCGGGAAACTCCGGGCATCGACTGCTCACACGCGGTCGCGATGAGTCGCATCGTCGATGCTGCCAGATCTTCGGCACTTGCGAAATTCACAATGCTCTGGTCTTTAATTACTTCTTTAAATGTGTCTTTGCTCAGACGGCTGGTGTTCCAGCGTCGAGCCAGAGGAGCAGGTTCAGCGCGCAAGCGCGCGCCCTCGGGAAGGACCTTAAAAAGGATCGCCTGATGGTCGCTGGAGGAGTAGTCCTCGCAGACACGCCAGTCGGAGATCCGCTGGACAATCCCTTCAGAGGCAAGGGATATGTCAGGGATCGTCTCTCTGCACCCCGGACGGCGTGCGAATAGAATAGTTTAAGGAAATAACAACTCCGTCGTCCGCGCTTCCACTCATTGTCCAAATTTAAAAGTGAGAATGTTTGTAAAATAAGAAAAAAACAGATAGTCCTGCAGCTGACAGCACTTCTGTGTGCAAACTTGCGTAGGCTGAATTTTATTGCTGGACCTGTTAGTATATTACATGGGAAGGTTAAAAAACTTGGGTGGACATCTCCTACCCCCCAGGTTTTCCCAGGATGACGTTTTCAAAATGGCCGCCAATTATCTGTTTTTTACCATTAAATTTATAAAAATCATGACCATCGCCCAATCTGTGGATTTAACATAACAAGAATCGGTGAAAATTACCACTTAGTATATACCTAACGATTAAAATCTCGTTTTCAAAAGTTGCATCACTACATGTCCGCCATTTTGGAAATAATCCGCCATTTTGAATTTATGCAAGCTTTTATTTGATCAATCATAGTGAGGCTCAAAACCAACGTAGGATCGTGATTTTTATTTTACTTTAAAGCTAATTAAATTTCCTACAAGAAAATTCCAGGTGGAATACAGCCAATCAGTATAACCAATGTGTAATTTTAATGTAAAACAAGTCCCTAAAAAATTGACGATGTAATTTTCGTGTTTTACGGATTATTTTGCTAACAACGAAACCTACGCCTCCACTGAGGAAATAAAGGAACTGGAATGTACTAAACTAATCTCAAGGCATATGATTAACTATCTAAGACAAGATTTCATAATACATTCGCCGCTTCTCGATCTTTTTGGGAAATAATTCGCTATTTTGAATTTATACTAGCTTTCAATTGCCAAAGCGTTTTCCGGCTAAATGTTGCCGTAAACACTTATATTTTCATTTTATTTTACTCTTTGATAAAGTTCTTACGAGAAAATGTAAGGTAGAATGCACCAAATAAACATAAACAATACGAAATTGCAATGTAAAAGAAATATTTTAATGATTTTCTAATAGTAGGGTAAAAAGTAGGCCATAAGATGTCTTCTTCGTGATTATGTAGGCTATGTTTTTCGACTGGTGGCAACCATGTTTTTTTTCCTTTTGACCTATTGAATGCAAACTGTGAGTTTGCCACCTTCAAATTTGGTGCGGGGACCAGGAATCCAAGATGGCGGACAAAATGGCCTATTAATGTTGTAGGCTTAGTTTTTTTTACCTTTCCCTCGCTACATTTGATGACAATTCGGCTGTCTTAACAAAGAAAAGGTTGGGAGAGGGGAAACACTTAATGTTGGTTACATTTTCACATCCAGACGCCATATTGGATCCGCCATATTGGATATAAGTTTTTTTAAATTGTAAATATGGGGTTGTGACACATCATTTCAAACTGCTTTTTTGTGACAAACTCAACGCTGTAATCAGTTTTTCTAAATCTCTGTCTGTTATCAGGTTATTAGTAGATTATTTAATAATTATATTCTTATTTTTCTGTTTCTTTTAGTCCTGTCGCCCAACGATATGACCTTGAATTAAGGTCCAACTCACACTTTGTGATCGATTCTCGTACTATTTTATAAATTGAACAAGATTATGAGGAGTTCCAGAGTGGCACCCATGGAAAATTTTGAATAACGATGGTCAAAGTTTACCGAAAATAAAAAAACAAATATTGAACTAAATTGTATGTATGACATTCATAGGAATATTTTCCAAAATATCGATTTGAAAACACCGCCAATAGTTGCCGGAAGGTAAATACTTAATTAAAGTGGATAATAGTTTTCAGCCGCCATCTTGGACCCGCCATATTGGTTAGAGTATACTGGAACTTCCATAAAAGTTAAAAATATGGAAAAAGCTGATTAGTACTAAGCAGCTGATTGAGTGGAAACAGCACATTGGCAGCGAAAAAGCTATTTGACGGTCAAATACTTATCTTCATTTAAAACAGCTAATTTGATTGTAAATTACCTTTTAACTGTCAATCAGATGTTTTTAGTCAATTATCCGACAACTATTAATAAGCTAATCCCCTTTTCTTTATTTTATTATGAATCCAATATAGTAATCCATTAAATATTAAAAATACGTTTATATTTATGTTTATTAATTATTGTACATGATTATGGGTTATAATAATGTACTGAATTTCTGATAAAAATAAAGAAAAGGGGAAAAGCTGATTTAAAGTCATCAGCTGATTAGTTAGAAACAGCTGATTAATAGTAAAAGTTAAATTACTAACAAATCAGCTGTTCTGAGTGAAGGTGCGTAAAGTATTTGTCCATAAAAACAGCTTTTCGCTGCCAATCAGCTGTTTTCAGTCAATCAGCTGTTTAGTAATAATCAGCGGTTTTCCATATTTTTCATTTTAATGAAAAGTCCAGTACATTATAACCCATTATCATTTATACAACAAATATTTTCTTTGATTGCAAACACATTTGATAATAAAAATCTTATAGTTCTGGGAAAAATATGTTTCCAATGAAAATTTAAATTTTACATGCAGGGCATTTAAAATTGTTTGCTTGGGCTTATTCTAAAAAACCATAAATAGTATCGTAAAAAAATAAAACAAATTTAATGTAAATTTGACCCCTCATACAGCCTTGTATCTTAAAAAGTGAGCGATTTAGTACAAATTTAGTTATGGGCAACTATAGTTTTTCTAGCGTAGAGAACGAGTAAGTCGAATATTTTTTATTGCTCACCAACGTTTTACTTGTTCTTAGATTACGCATTACTTAGCTACTTTAACCTTCCGTGTATCTCTTATAGTTTAAGAGATCCCAAAAGTGTTCACAAAAAATACGCTCCATATCTTGTGATCGAAACAGTACTTTTTTCAAACAGATCGCGGCATTGTAATCAGCGTGAAAACATTGTTTTTATGTGTAACACCACATTCACATTTACGAAAAATATGTTATATCCAATATGGCGGATCAAACGTGCATGGCTGCTAAAAGCTATTTGCCATTTTAAGCTGCCCTCTGCCCGCGCCGTGATCAAGTCATGCTGACAGGCCTGTCTAATTATTTTTGTTTTTCGTATGTAGTGTTTTTTCGTTGTATAGTGTATGTAAAGTTGTTCTGTATGTGTTGTTTTAATTCATGACAACCATAAAATATTATGGGAAGACTTCATATTTTTGACAAGCTGAAGATGGGGTATTAACCCCGAAACATATGTCCTGATTTCGCAAGAATATTATTTTGAGCTGTTTTGACGTAAGTAGTATAGTCTTACATGCCATTTTAAATTAAGTATTTACCATCCAGCAACTATTGGCGGTGTTTTCAAATCGACATTTTGGAAAATATTCCCATGAATGTCATACATACAATTTTGTCAAATATTTGTTTCTGTATTTTCGAACTTTGACCATCGATATTCAAAATTTTCCATGGGTGCCACTCTGGAACCCCTCATAATATTGTTCAATTTATCAATTAGTACGAGAATCGATCATAAAGTGTGAGTTGGAACTTAATTCAAGGTCATATCGTTGGGCAAACGGACTAAAAGAAATAGAATAAATAAAAATAGATTATGAAATAATCTAATAACAACTTGAGAACGGACAGAGATTTAGAAAAATGGACAACAGCGTTGAGTTTGTCACAAAAAAGCAGTTTGAAATGATGTGTCACAAGCCCATATTTACATTTCAAAAAAATAACTTATATCCAATATGGCGGATCCAATATGGCAACCGGATGTGAAAACGTAACCAACATTAAGTGATTCCCCTCTCCCAACCTTTTCTTTGTTAAGACAGCCGAATTTTCATCAAATGTAGCGAGGGAAAGGTAAAAAAAGCCTAAAACATTAATAAGCCATTTTGTCCGCCATCTTGGATTCCTGGTCCCCGCACCAAATTTGAAGGTGGCAAACTCACAGTTTGCATTCAATAGGTCAAAAGGAACAAAAAAACATGGTTGCCACCAGTCGAAAAACATAGCCGAAAAACATAATCACGAAGAAGACATCTTATGGCCTACTTTTTACCCTACTATTAGAAAATCATTAAAATATTTCTTTTACATTGCAATTTCGTATTGTTTATGTTTATTTGGTGCATTCTACCTTACATTTTCTCGTAAGAACTTTATCAAAGAGTAAAATAAAATGAAAATATAAGTGTTTACGGCAACTTTTAGCCGGAAAACGCTTTGGCAATTGAAAACTAGTATAAATTCAAAATAGCGAATTATTTCCCAAAAAGATCGAGAAGCGGCGAATGTATTATGACAACTTGTCTTAGATAGTTAATCATATGCCTTGAGATTAGTTTAGTACATTCCAGTTCCTTTATTTCCTCAGTGGAGGCGTAGGTTTCGTTGTTAGCAAAATAATCCGTAATACACGAAAATTACATCGTCAATTTTTTAGGGACTTGTTTTACATTAAAATTACACATTGGTTATACTGATTGGCTGTATTCCACCTGGAATTTTCTTGTAGGAAATTTAATTAGCTTTAAAATAAAATACAAAATCACGATCCTACGTTGGTTTTGAGCCTCACTATGATTGATCAATTAAAAGCTTGCATAAATTCAAAATGGCGGATTATTTCCAAAATGGCGGACATGTAGTGATGCAACTTTTGAAAACGAGATTTTAATCGTTAGGTATATACTAAGTGGTAATTTTCACCGATTCTTGTTATGTTAAATCCACAGATTGGGCGATGGTCATGATTTTTATAAATTTATTGGTGAAAAACAGATAATTGGCGGCCATTTTGAAAACGTCATCCTGGGAAAACCTGGGGGGTAGGAGATGTCCACCCAAGTTTTTTAACCTTCCCTTGTAATAAACTAGCAGGTCCAGCAATAAAATTCAGCCTACGCAAGTTTGCACACAGAAGTGCTGTCAGCTGCTGGACTAACACACAATGTGCCGAGGAACCACCTCAGGTAACTTACAACTCCTACAGTCTCAGGGGACTGTACCAGTTAGATTTAGTCTTTGGGTATGAAGTAGAGGATTACTATACAGGTAGTCTTTTGGCAATACGATTATTATCTAAGTCTATATAGGATGATTCTACTTGGCAGATAATCATTACGGAATGTTTCGACTGGTTAGTCTCCATGGGGTGAAAACCCCCTTTTTTGTATATCGTACTGTATCAGATATTCACTGTGGAGTCAGAGGTTGCACTCACAAGAAACATTTGATTTTTATATTTATATCAATTTTTCCATATTTGTTACTCTTGTCCTTTTACGCTGTAATCTGGTAGTATTAATCTGCCTGCAAATTTCGTACGAAACTAGTATAGCTTTTAAGATTCTTATTTAACAAAAAGAATCTTCAACTATCGAAGAATAAAAATCGTGACGATATATTCACTCATGTTTTTTGGTAGTCAGTGCTATTGGTGATTTAAAGGCTATTGGTAATCACGTCGGGTCACCAACATACTTGCTAGCACGAAGTATTAAATGTTAGTTTTAAGTTATTTTGATAAATAAAAGGATAGGAAATTGTTGTAGATCACACTTTGTATTGAAATGTATAAGAACAATTAGTGAAACAAAAAACAAATAAACAATGTAAACATTCAATAAACAAAATGAATTTAATAAGAAAAAGGTTAGTGGCAAAGCCGTATGTTGTTGCCACGGTAAAATATAAATATGTACGGTAGGGCAAGTAAACTTCAGCATTATATCCGGTTATCAGTTTTATTTTACTTAGTAAACCTAATAGTCAAAGTAATAAAACTCTAAGGGGGTATCTGTGTAAGTGTTTTAATAGTTAAATTGGGACTGGAAAACAGTATTGGAACGGATTAATTAGTTGATCGATAGCTAGTCAGAAGGAAATTCGTTATTTGCATATTTATCATGGGCCCCAGTTCTGCTTTGTACTCCACCCTTATAATACTATGATAACTTAGATAAATTTACTTATAGTCAATAACACTCAGCATCAGTTTTTATTTGAATAGACCCCCGAAAAACACACACTTTATTTAAAAAATCTAAACCAGGTCATTAGATAATAAATCCATCCGGCCCCTGTGAAATTCATCTAAATCGTCGTAAAACCAAACTCAATATTGTTATAAACTACTCCAGCTACGTTTTTAGTTATGTAAAACTGCTTAATTTTTTTAATATTTTAAATGAAAATAATGCTTTTGTGATGAAGTATTTTATTTTGAATCCGGTTTACTTTTCCAAGTTATTGGGGCTAATGATTGATCTTGGTTTTAATTGGATAAACTACTTCTTTTTTATGATTTAAACTCACAACTTTGAAATGCCGTATTTAACGTACACTGCATGTTAACTCACAGTTATAGTAAATAGTCTGAACGTCAGTTATCTAAATTTTTAATAAAAATAGCCAAACAAAACAAACCTCCGAGTTAAACTCATCCAGTTATTATTTCGCAAAATGTTAAAAATATAAAAGCAAATCTGCAGTGCAGGAAAGTTAACAAATAAATCCTGCTTAAAATAAGTTGAAATGCTACAGTGCCAGAGTACGCTTTGGAATTAGCTTCACGTTTTCTAAATTAGAATGCTTTCAAAGAGTAATAACTCCTAATAAACTTTACTCTCTCCCAACGAGACTGCTTTTGAATATGTAACAGCTTAGATGCCCTCAGATATTGTCTTTGATTTCAATAAGACTGGAAAAGCAAAAGTCGTGGTTACGAAGAATACTCTACAAACTAACAAACTTCGTCATCATTACCAATATAACCTTATTTAGGTGCGTATGCTGTGGACATTCTTCCATGTGTTTTATAATAGGCACATTTTATTTGTCTGGTACTTGGAATCTCACCGCGTAAAGTAATCATGTTTTCAAATAGTTCGGTTGTTTTAGAGGCTGGCAGTTTTTCAATTTACATTTGCCTCATCTACATAGACCTATGATCTGTGTGTGGTACGTTATCAATGAAAGCAAGGAGTGAGCCGATTCAGTGCAAGGTTACGTACTGCTACAAGGTACTGAGAGCGCTTGGCCGCGATATGGTGCCCAAGCCGCTGCCCGGCACGCCCTTCAGTGGGAGTGCAAAATCAGTTTGATGTGTGGCAGGCACGTGTGCTGGATGGCCTACCAGCTGAAGTACGACGGCGACAGCCGCGAGATGGTGCCCAGGCTGCTGCCCGGCGCGCCCTTCAGTAGGAGTGCAATATCAGTTTGATGTGTGGCAGGTACGTGTGCTGGATGGCCTACCTGCTGTAGTACGACGACGACAGCCGCGAGATGGTGCCCAAGCCACTGCCCGGCGCGCCCTTCAGTAGGAGTGCAATATCAGTTTGATGTGTGGCAGGTACGTGTGCTGGATGGCCTACCTGCTGAAGTACGACGACGACAGCCGCGAGATGGTGCCCAAGCCACTGCCCGGCGCGCCCTTCAGTAGGAGTGCAATATCAGTTTGATGTGTGGCAGGTACGTGTGCTGGATGGCCTACCAGCTGAAGTACGACGACGACAGCCGCGAGATGGTGCCCAAGCCGCTGCCCGGCGCGCCCTTCAGTAGGAGTGCAATATCAGTTTGATGTGTGGCAGGTACGTGTGCTGGATGGCCTACCAGCTGAAGTACGACGACGACAGCCGCGAGATGGTGCCCAAGCCACTGCCCGGCGCGCCCTTCAGTAGGAGTGCAATATCAGTTTGATGTGTGGCAGGTACGTGTGCTGGATGGCCTACCTGCTGAAGTACGACGACGACAGCCGCGAGATGGTGCCCAAGCCACTGCCCGGCGCGCCCTTCAGTAGGAGTGCAATATCAGTTTGATGTGTGGCAGGTACGTGTGCTGGATGGCCTACCTGCTGAAGTACGACGACGACAGCCGCGAGATGGTGCCCAAGCCGCTGCCCGGCGCGCCCTTCAGCCACTACTACGCCCAGGAGAACAGCGACGAGGGCATCATCATGGAGACGGACGTCGGCGTCAAAGAGGTAAGCAACTTGTGGAGGCGATTCTCTTACTGTAGTTTATTTTAGTTTTAATTCATCCAAAGCTTGAAGTATAATAGTACAAGTATTAACGATATGCCCAAATGAGTGAAAAGACATTAACTCTGCTTACTTATCAAAGAGTAAGAGAAATAATTACGATGTCGAATTACCTTAGGACCTTTTGGCTATAACTTTTCAGCTAAGGCCCCTTTCAATATAAAAACAAAACATGAGTAGCCTATATTTATGATAAAATATTTATTACACTTGTGATAAACATGAGGTCTCTTTCGTTTTGCTGGTTCAATCAAAGGTTTACCATTGTAAATATTACATGACTAACAGAAATGGGAGAAGCTTAATCTGACAGTTAATCTGTAATTTCCATTTTAGAACAGAGACTAACCATTAGGAACACGTGAATAATTGCATTACTCGTCCCCGTTATACAATGCCGGCCCTGTTCACTCCCTAAGCGATGTGGATGTTGCGATCCCTTTTTAAAATTAAACGAAGCATTTTGAATGTTCATTTATACAGGAAATTATCCTTCTTTTATAAGTGTGCTCAGAGGCCAAGGATTAAGTCCATTAAAAAGCCAACGATAGAGCTTCACTAGTTTGTCTAGTTAAAAGGTTATACCGCTAAGAGGTGTGGCTAATAAAAATAATACGTAACAAATCTTTGTTAAAAAACAACTCACTGCTATTATAAACAATAAACTTTAGTAAAGATGTGTTTATTACATTTTTATTTTGTTCCTCAAGAATTCATAACTTGTATGCAGCACCCGCTGGGAAATGTAACGTTAAGTACAAACAAATATATGTTATCCTCGGAACCGAGCTGAGAAATGTTTTAACAATTTCAATTTCATGACTCTATTTGTTAGTTACTTGGGAGCAACTCATATTCTTTCATGTGAAAATTAATTAATCATATGTGGGGTACTTAAGAAAACAATCGTATAATCATGCTCGTTCATTTAGGTTATATGTTTCTATTGATTGGGCTACATATTTATGGAATCAATTACTTTGAGAACATTTTACTATGGAACTTTCCCGATTTTTATGACATATTTTAAATGAAAACAGTGATGACGATTATGGAGTTGGTTGTCGTGATTTTATACACGGACCCAAAGAACTTTGCCGAAATGATTTAACGAAACTTTTTTCTAGACAAACGAGCCCTTAAATGCAAATTATGACCCAGAAAGCTACCAGTTTGATTTATAATTTCTAGACTGCAGCTATTGCCGGGAAATCGGGTTTTCGTGGCGTTAATCTGTATCTACGAGAGTAATCAGATTAAAGGGAAGTTGACGAGAGAGGGACGAGAAGAGTTAAAGAAAGCTAAGTAGAACTATATAGGAACAAGTATGATGATATAAAATTTAAAATTTAATCATCTGTTTACAGTTGAAGGAGCCAGGGTGTCCCTATTTGACAGACAAGGGCCAGATGAGAGTGCAGGTCGTGTGGAGTGAAAGCTACCTGCTGTTTCAGGCGTCGTACCACAAGTACGACGACGTCACCCGCACCCAAAACCATCAAATGAGGCATGTACCTAATTAAGCTAAATAATTACTTGTGAAAAAATACTTCATGGATATTGCTTTTACACTACCCTAAATGAATGTTACTTACCTTAGTTTATGCAACAAAATATATATCCTAGTATTTTCATTTGAAATAACTAGGACTTTTAGTTCATGCAAATTCATGTTCCACTCAGTTCTGGGAACCGAGCCTCAGGTATTGGACGGGTCGCAGGTGGCGGGTAGCGAACGCTCCATCAGATATGGTGGACAGCTGCGAATAAGGGGTAACCTGAATAAGCAGTCCCGGACCGAGGCGGCAGCACCTGGAGGGCGTGGGAGGGTGATCTGTGGCGGGGTCACACTCAACTAAGTCCACAAGAGCTCGATGACAGTGCTGTGTCATGGCGAGGAAGTGCCGCCATTAAATAAGCACTGCCCGTACTGCCTTGTACGATAGCGTTTGGATACCCAAAGGATAGGAGAAGGAAACTCTGATGTAAAACCCAATGTCAGGTTAGGATCTCGGGGCTGTAGTGGAAGCAACTAACCTAGGAGAAGGTGACTCCGAAATCAAACCCCTGGTCCTCCAGCTGGGGGTTGGACGTTGGGCCGACAACCCACTCTAGAAAACCTTTTGTTACGAAACGTAGATTAGATGCCTCAGAAACAGGATTGTAACAAAGACCAAAGACTAGGATTAGACCAAAGGACTTGAGACTTGGTACCTGGAATATCAGAACATTAGCGATCCCGGGAAGGAGTGATATATTATCAGAAGAGTTAAATAGATATAAACTAGATATAGTAGCACTGCAAGAAACAAAATGGCCATATGCAGGGAAAATCAATACCAAAGATTATGTAATCTCTTATAGTAGCATAGGCAGCGGCCGATATTGTGGAGGAGTAGGGTGTGCTGTTAAAAAATCAATAGCTGAATCTGTGATAGGCTTCACGCCAATAAATGAAAGATTGTGCACTATTAGAATAGGTGGAAAATTCAAAAATATATCGATATTAAGTATTTATGCTCCCACAGAAGAAGCAGAAGAGAATGAAAAAGACGTGTTTTATGGAATGTTAGAAGACGAAATAAACAAACTACCACGATATGATGTAAAATTAGTTATTGGAGATGCTAATGCAAAAGTAGGAAGGGAAGAGATATGGTCAGAAATAGGAGGTAAAGAGAGTCTACATGAATCAACAAATGAAAATGGGATGAGACTTCTAACATTAGCCAGCTCAACAGATATGAAAATTTGCAGCACAATATTTCCAAGAAAACAAATCCATAAAGCTACCTGGACATCTCCGGACGGAAAAACTGCCAACCAGATAGATCATGTACTGGTAGACAGTAGACATATAAGCAGCATCACTAATGTGCGAACAGTGAGAGGAGCAGAATTTGGAACAGACCACTTCCTAGTGCTTATTAGGTTAAGACAAAGGATATATTTAAAAAAGAGAAAAGCCGCTAAAATAGAATAATTAAATACCGAGAAAATTAAGTTACCAGAAGTACAAAAGAGTTTAAAATAAAGCAGAGTAATAGGTTTGAAGTATTAGAAAATGAAATCTTAGAGTTACCAGACACAGAACCACATCTAGTCAAAAAGCGATGGGAAGGAATTCCGAAAGTTGTCAAAAGTACGGTAGAAGAATTATGTGGTAAAAACCCGAAAATGAAAAAACCATGGTTTCCAGAAGAATGTCAGATGTTGATTAACAAGAGAAAAGAAATTAAGCTCAAGTGGTTGTCAAATGGGAAGACACTAAACGAAGAAGAACAGAGAAGGTCAGAACAGCTAAGAATGGAATACTGTGAAATCAATAGAAACACCAAATTATTGGACAGAAGATGCAAAAGAGAATTGAATTCCTAAATAGAAAGTTGACAAAAGCAGAAAGTGATAGACAACAAATAATACGAGAGATTTTTACAGAACAATGCGCTTTTTCAAAACTGTATTCTCGGCATGGAATTATGGTATTAAAGACAAAAATGGTAATCTAGTAATGGACAAAGAGTCAGGGATTAAAATATGGAGAGACTAGAAGGCAATTTAAATTCCCACAATGTGCACCCTAATATTGTACCGCCCAACGAAGAAGAAGTTGAAGAAGCCATAAAACAACTGAAAAACTATAAAGCCCCTGGAGAAGATGAAATCACAACTGAGATCATCAAAGGCGGTGGAAAAGTCCTTATGAAAGAGATACACAATTTATAGTGAGTGTATGGGAAACAGAAACTATTCCGGAGGAGTGGACAGAAGCAGTGATAATACCTCTCCACAAAAAAGATTATAAACAGTTATGCTCCAGCTACAGGGGTATTTCCCTGCTAAATACTGTGTATAAAATCTTTTCTAAAATTTTACTATCACGGATAACCCCCTACACAGAGACCATAATTGAAGAACAGCAAACAGGGTTTATGAAAGGGAGATCTACAATTGACTAAATCGTTTTGCTTAAAAAGGGAATTTCAAAATACTGGGAGTTTAATAAAAGCTTTTATGCAATCTTTATTGATTTTAAGAAAGCGTACGACAGCATAGATAGAAAATCACTATTTAAGAACATGGAAAAACATGGTATACCAAAAAAGTTGACAAGTTTAACAAGACTATGCATAAATTAGTCCAAAGCTAAAGTAAAAGTAGATGGAGAAATATCAGAAAGTTTCCGCATAAACACAGGGGTGAGGCAGGGGGATGGAATTTGCCCCACTCTCTTCAATATAGCAATGGAAGAAGAGTAGGGTGTTTTAGGGGGTCCCACCGGAGGTGGGATGAGGAGGATGACGTCACATCCCACAGAGCACCCCCTCCCCCTCCCCCCCCCCTCCCCCCCCTCCCCCCCCCTCCCCCCCCCGACGTCATCACCGACCACCCTGCTGAATTTGAACTGAGTAAACCTAACTTTACTCAAGCTATGTTAACCTAACTTACCTTTTTTTTTTTTTTTTTTTTTTTTTTTGTCTTATGGTGCTGGGAATTGAACTTTTATATCTTAATGAGCTAATTAATATGTTAATTAGCTTAATTTATATGCTTAATGAGACTGTTTAAATAATTATCGTATCTGTACGATATTATCGTATTGCGTACGGGATTTCTATCCAAAAATTATGGTACTAGAAAATTTAAATTACCAAAGCTGAAGATTGTGTTTGTAACATCTCATTGGTGTATGGTGACACAGTTTTTATATACATGAATCTTTTTTTTTTTTTTTTTTTTTTTTGTTGATCAGTCTAGTCTTGGAGCTTAGTTAGTGCGGACGTCTGAACTAGAGCTGTACTGCTGTGCTTGGTGTATAACATAACTTCACTTTTACACTTGAGGAAATATGTCTATCCTTATTGCTTATGTGTTTAAAAATTAACCAATCACTATATTAATTGATAGTGATAATAACCCCTGGTTCAAGGGGAAAGAAGTTGCTGAAGTACTTGGTTATTTAGATACAAATAAAGCAGTTAGAAATTATGTTGATGAAGATGACAAGCTCACATATGAAAATATAAACCCCGCCGTTTTGGCGGGGTTAAAAGTAAATGAGAAATCGTTTGTTTTTATCAATGAAAGTGGTTTATACTCATTGATTTTATCATCGAAAAAACCTGAGGCTAATGCTTTTAGAAAATGGGTCACAAAAGAAGTGTTACCTTCAATCCGTAAACATGGAGAGTACAAACTAAAACAGCAGAATAGTGAACTGTTACAAACACTTACAAAGTCACTTGAAACCATCCAACAGCTGACTCTTGTGAATAACCGGCTGGAAACTACTACAGACATATTGAGAAAGACTCTGTCTGAACAGTCATTGAAGGTTGCTGTAATACCTCAAGATGAAGACTTGAAACATGTCTTTTGTGTATTGTTTAAGGAAACCCTCTTAGATATCTATGGTTTGTGCGAATACAAATGTATTCGTACTGAAAAAAGAAACTTTAAATGTGCATTGAAGAAAGCTAAAGAAGAAGGGTTTGAAATATGTTTCTTCAGGGAAAATGTTCCTAATAGCATAAATATCTTGAATAAAGCTAAAGAAGTAATGCGAAAATTTTGTATGCATTATGAATCCAAATATATTCAAGTCTAGACTCGCCATAACTTTGTAAATATCATTGAAGATTTAATTGATAAGAAATGTGGAGGGAAATAATGTACATTGTGAAGCAAGAAGCTTCAAGACTTCACTAAAGAATTGTAAATCTGATAGTTTTCGTAAGCAAATATATACATCAACAGAATAAACTGTCTTTCTATTTATTAAACCTGAATCCCTGTTTAAGAAACTATGCTTAAAGTTTATAAAAGTGATGGTAAGTGTGTAGTTGTGTTCACTCGTCATAATGGACGTGAGGTGGCAACATCCATTTTCAGCCATAGTAGCCGGACCTTCAGGCTCGGGGAAATCATTTTTTGTAGCTAGATTTATCAAGTACTTGGATTTCATGTGTGATACAAAGTTTAACAATATTTACTGGCATCATTCTCCGGGCTTAAATCCTGGTGTAAGTGATTGTGGTAATGTGCAATATAGAGAAGGGTTACCAAATATGGAGGACTTTGATGGTACACCCACTTTGGTAATTGTGGATGATATGATGCGTGAATCATCAGTCACTTCAGGATCCAATTCAATAGTGGACTTATTTACTAAGGGATCACATCATAGGAACTTGAGTGTATTCTTTATAACTCAAAACATTTTCCATCAAGGACGAGGACAAAGAGACATTTCTCTAAATGCACATTACATAGTGCTTTTTAAAAATCCAAGAGACCGGGCTCAGATAAAGCATTTAGCCCGACAAGTGTATCCAGAAAATACCAGGTTCATTGAAGAAGCGTACGCTGATGCTACACGTACGCCACATGGTTATTTGTTGTTGGATTTGAAACAGTCCACACCAGACGAGGTGCGTGTACGTACGGCCGTATTGCCTGATGAAAAACAACAATACGTTTATCAACCGAAAAAGTATAAATAAAAGGCGAACACAACAGTCAAGTCAGTCAGTTGTTATGTCACAGTGAGTGAAGAAAGACGTCGCTCTGTTGACGGCATTGATACACGCTACACCGAAGGAACGTAAGGGACTGTTGAAGGCTTGCGACGTCAGTCGTATTAGAACAGTGTGCGAGTGTGCATACAACCTGTTACGTGGTAATATCCAGTTGTCGGACAAACAAAAGCGTCAATTGTGTAAACATAAAAAAACACTCAGACGTTTAGTGAAACGAGGAGAGAATTGGACCAAGAAACGCAAATACCTTGTATAAAAAGGTGGTGGATTTTTATTACCACTGTCATTGAGTACTGTATTACAAGCAGTTCTTCATAACGTAACTAGTTAGAAAAATGGATAGATCAAATTTGGAATATTCAAAGAAGATGGTTGTTGTTCCGCAAGAGCTATTTGATCGAATACATAGTGAGCCAACACCTGCTGCTGCTGCTTCACAATCAAAACTAACTGAATCATCAACGGTTAATACTAATAGTTTGGATGCTGAAATGCATCATATATTACAAGACAAAACATTGGATGACAGTGAAAAGTGGAAACAATATCAACAAGTATTACAGAGGTTTTTATATTTTAGTTCACAAAAACGCAATCCTATCATTTTACCAATAATACAAGAAGAGAATGATGAAGAGGATATTGTGCAAACATTCCCTGCCACATATCAAAAGGATGTACGCAACTTGTTGAGATTTATAAAACGTAATAAACAAATAATCACATGGGATCCAGATGGTACGGTTATTGTTCGTAATACTAGAATACCTGGTTCGAACATTATTGATGTGTTACATGCAATTGTACGTGTACGAAGGCTGGAAAATTTACCTACCGGCTGGCATGAAGTATTGGATGCACTAAATGATATGAACGTACCAACTGAGTATGTGAGCAATGCACAAGCTCGACAGTATATAGGGCGTGAACCATACTTGGAAGAAGGATTGGTAACACCGCCACCATCGATACTATCATACAGACAACACAGTCTACCAACGCTTCCGCTAGCAGCATCAACACCACAAGCACATCATTCATCACTATTTCCACCAACACCAAGCCCAACGCCAATAGCCCGAAGATTAAGGTCAAGGACAGCGGCGGCGCCTGCGGCAGAGACACCACAACTACGAGCACGTAGAGGAAAACCTTTAAAGTGGGATGCATTCACTATAGATTAAAATGTATAAGTATAGGTGTACTTGGTGAATGGAAGTCATTTACACTGTAGTCACAAATGGTGATGATGGAAGAAAAACTATACTATGATCCTGCAAACCCGGGCTCGTTTGGTGGTATAAGTCCACTTGTTCGAGCATTACGCCAATGTTGCAAGAAGAAAAAGAATAAAACAAAACGTCAAGTAATCGAATGGCTACGCACACAAGACACATATACATTACACAAACCTGTACGTAAACGATTTCCACGTAACAGATATGTTGTGTTTGGACCAAACGAATTGTGGCAAGCCGACTTGAATGATATGCGTGGACTCAGTATGCACAATGATGGGTATAATTACTTGTTAACAGTGATAGATGTGTTTAGCAAGCGGTTGTATGTTGAACCATTGAAACGTAAGAGTGGTGAAGAAGTGGCTGCAGCATTCGAACGAATTTTTAACAATCCTTACACAGTTCCTCCACGCTGTTTACAAACTGATAAAGGTACAGAGTTTACAGGTGCAAAAGTGAATCGTGTGTTTAAAGATTATCATGTGAAATATGTCACTACACAAAACCCTGATGTTAAAGCGGCAGTTGTTGAACGAGTGAATCGCACATTGAAAACACGTATGTGGCGTTATTTAACATTTAAGAATACATATCGATACATTGATGTGTTGGACAAATTGGTTGATGCTTATAATAAGAGTGTGCACAGAAGTTTGGGTAATGGTTTATGTCCAATAGACGTAGCAAAAGGAGACAAAAGAACTGTTTATCAAGTGTGGCGTCACATGTACAAAGGTAGTACGATACCGAAACGCACTAAACCAAAGTTCAAACCGGGTGACACAGTGCGTATTGCCAAAGAAAAAGGTACATTTGCCAAAGGTTACGAGACTAATTGGAGCAAGGAATTGTTTGTTATTGACCGAGAATATGGTTCACATCCAATACCACTGTATATATTAAAGGACTTGAACAAGAAACTGTTAGTTGGTCGTTTCTACGAGTACGAGCTACAAAAGGTGACAGTTGGACCGAATCGATTGTACCAAATTGATAAAATACTCGACACCAAGGGCAGAGGTCGCAGTAAGCGTTTCCTCGTCAAGTGGGTAGGTTACGGAGACGAATTTAATTCGTGGATACCTGCATCTGAAGTGAAACGAATAACCTAACCTAACCTGACCATCATGTCAGTGTCTAGACATAATCAGTTTTATCTGACACTGCCTAGTAACAGTTCGATGGACTACTATCCGAACAATACAGTGACTCATTATGTAACACATTTTCCATCAACAATAAATTTGCCTGGTGGTGACGGAGCAGATTGGGAAATAGCGCTAGTTGAAGCACACTATCCGTGTTCATTTTTAACAGTTGGTAATGATGCTAACATAGCACACTGCTACGTGGTTGGTTACTACTTACAGCTAAAGAACCACCTTGTGGAATGTGTTATTGTTGCTGTCCTCGTCACCACAACAACGAGAAAAATCGCAAAAAGACTACAACGACCAAAACAGTGTTTACCAGCTGGATCTGACTACAGTTTCACAAGAATGAATACCACAACTATGAGAAAATATTTACTACAATTACCGAATGTACAACATGTCGGAGTGTTTGCATCAGATCGTCTACCGAGACATATTGCTCCGTCATCTACATTAGTGGTAAACACCCAACCGCATACACATAGTGGAGAACATTGGGTGGCATTCTACAGACCTGGAGGACAAGATAACAGCAACAACAACAACACTAATACTGTCGAATATTTCGATAGTTTTGGCAGACCTCCGTATCATGGTGATTTTCAACAGTTTCTGAGACGTAACATCAATGGACATATGTTGCATTACACCTACAACAAGTACCGTCTACAAGGCTTGGATACTTCGGTCTGCGGCCACTACTGTCTGACCTACCTGTACTGCCGTACCAACTACGACATGAAGATGAATGATTTCGTCCAACTCTTCGGTGACTCCACTGCTGAGAATGATATGCTGGTCCAGATGCTCTTCGCAGAATTCTACATCTAATTTTTGTATAACCATTATTGTTAGATATAAGGTTTTTGAAAAAATAAAAATGTGTACATCATTAACCACCGTCTTGTCATTATACCTTGTTCTTTATAGTCTTAAGAGTCCAGAGTTAGTTACTTTTATCACAATCCATTACTGAACTGAGTCTTCCTTTAAATAACCAACCTATCCTGACTTAAGTAGATGATTACATTTATATTTTAAACAACATTGATAGACCAAAATGGTACTATCTTGGAGAAAGAAAAGCAGTCATTGTTATAAAGTTTATACTTTCTCATTTAAAAACAGTATGACTGCATGTCAAGTTATAAATTAATCAAGTTTACTCTTTATCAATCTCTGGACATTGTATTTCTTATAGACATAAACATGGGTAAATAAGTAAGAACCATTTGTGGATATTTAGAATGTATATTTATTTACACTCATTAGTGTTTACACTCATCATTATGTACACTCATCAATTTTTACAATCAATTATTACAAACTTCACATTTCAAATTATAACCATTTTACAAAAGGACTAACTTTATACATTTTGATACGTCTAATATTTACATTGGTTTGGTTTTTTAATACATTTCATTATGATAAATAATTACATTGGTCTGACTTTATACAAATCAATAAGACTAATATTTACATAGGTCTGCTTTTACATTTCATTATGACAAATATTTACAATGGTCTGACTTTCAGTACAAACTGCTTAACCCCGCCAAAACGACGGGGTTAGTATTTACATTACAATGGTCTGACTTTATACAAATCAATATGACTAATATTTACACAGGTCTGCTTTTACATTTCATTATGACACATATTTACAGTGGTCTGACTTTCAGTACAAACTGCTTAACCCCGCCAAAACGGCGGGGTTCGTATCTGAACCCCGTCGAAACGACGGGGTTAGTATTTACATTAGTATCATAACTTCTTCCACATTAACACATGTTTACATTTCACATTACATATTTATATTTACATATTTACATTTCATATTACATATTTACAGATACATATTTACAAATCAATTTGATTGAATAACAAACTAGACTATGACTAGAGGTATTTATTTTTAAAAATACCTAAAAAATCAATAAATTGCCCACCACGAGAATTTTGAACACTACTCTCTCATGCACCAATGTCACCGCGAATTAAAAGCTATACTGCATACATGCTGGATCTTCTGTGACGATGTTGGTGGGTACATTATCACTCTGCAGAAGAAGGTCCAGGTCTCGGTGATGGTGGCAGCAGCGGCATCTCTTCATCTGTTGGTGCAGCTGGGGCGGTGATGGCATAATGCCCCCACGGGAGAGTGTTGACACCGTCTTCTGGACAGACGTACCTCTTGTCATCATACGGTGCCAACGAGCGCTTCCGAACCACGATGGTGTAGATAATATGGCGACGACTCAAGAAGCGCTCGTTCTCCGTGTACTTGACCGTGTGGTTCTGGAGACATCTTCTATAGTCTTCCACGGTCAAGTCTCGCTGCACCACAGCTCGGTTGATCCCCTTGGCCTTCTTGATGGGAGGTGGGTTGCAGTCGTCATCTTCGCCGCTGCCGATCTGCAGAAACATGATGCAGTACAGCTTCGCCATTAGGCCGATGTACTCTGTTAGGACATGACCACCAGCTTCATCCTTGAACTTCCCCAGTTCTCTCGCATTCTTGTCGTCATAGCAAAGATGGTTGTCGGGGTAGTTGCTGGTGTCGAACTCTTCTTTGTGCTGCAGCATGTCCCGGTACACGTTGGCAGTACGGATTCTGTAGATGATGCCGTCGGTGTCCATGTAGGCCATGCGAATCCTGTCTAATCCGTACCGCTTGACCATCCTGTAGTGGAAGCCGTACATCCACCACTTTGAGTGGTCCAAAATGCACATACCCACATAGACCGGTTTATCTAGTACCACACGCGTTTTTACCATATTAAGTAGGGCCAAGTCCTCCTCAAACCACACCCGGTCGCTGAAGTTTGACTTTGCCACATACGTAAGATAGTAATCACGGTCGGTACAGATATTCACGTTCTTATGCTTACGTACATTTTGGAGGCTCATACCATACACCGCATTGACCATTAGCTTGAAGAGCTCTACTTCGAATTTGTTCTTGGCCAATTGACGGAGTCTGGTATTTAGAGCCACATACGGCTGTAACCATGCAGACTGTTTGAAGCGCAGCACACGTTGAATCCGACGAATACGTAGTCCATTCTGCACTGCTTGCTGGAGGTAGCAGTAGTGGATAACATATCCGGTCTTGTCCGTAAGAGTAGCCATCAGCTTGGCAGATCTTCCAACTCCACTGTCGAGGAGAACACTCTCATCATACGGCAGTTGGTCGGCCGGTGCTTTCATGACCTCCGGACAGAATGGCAGATCTCGGTGACGGTCATGAAGTTCAGGGTCACGTGGGTACTCCAAATCCACTTCCAGCACGTAGCCCTCTTCACCATCTGCCGGCAGGTCCATGAGGGATTCCTGGAGTTCGTCAATTTCCCGGCGTGATAGCCATTCAAAGTCACCATAAGGCAGCGGCTCGGACATCGCCCATCCGTAGAGGTTGTTGGCATCATAATACATAAGGAAGGTGTCGTCGTCCGACTCGGTGTCATCCCCCCTTATGTATTTGTTGTCAGCTACAACATGACGGGTGACGCATTGGGTGAGTCCGCCTCGAATACCCTTCTCGAAGAACAGGTACTGGTCCACATCTTGCAGGGTATCGAGGATCACGCCGGTCTTCTTGAGCATGACGTCCCACGCATACGAAGGCAAGGTCAGGTAATGCGCTGGATCCAGGTTGTAGTGCTCCAGACACATGTCGCGGAAGCTCTCGAAGATGTCAGCAAGCAGGAGTACATCCGTTGTCAGGTAGATGTTGGAGTAATCTTCGAGAGTCCTGCAGCCAAATCGTTCCCAGACTCGTTGTGCGTGGGCATAGTCCTCCGGTGAAGTGTTCTCCTCGAAAGCTCCAATTGGCGGAAGGGTTTCCTCTTGAAGTACATCCAGCGACATAATGTATCTGTAAGGGAAAACACCTTTCCTCCTAAGGAGTTGGAATTCCTCTGGGTCAGTGTGTCGGGCCTGCAAGACTTTCATTTTGTCGACGGGAAGCAACGTAGCAAGCGTAGCCAACGATTTAGCCAGGAATCGGTATGAGTCCACGAAACGCACTCTTAGGCTGTTGTGTCTGCCTGCATTCGGGTACTCAAACCTCTTCGTGAATGAAATATATTTTTCTTCATTGTTAGCTAGCACGTTGACTTCTCCCCTGTCGATGTTTAAAGCTCTTACGATGAAGTGAGCATCGTAATTGCTCATGTTGTGCAGGTAAACATTAACTGAATCCTGTTCCTTGAATTGTAGGTTACATGACTGATGTGCGGCTCCTCTGTATCTGTACGGTGGTGAGTGTTGATGGTCTCGCACCTTGATGTCCCTCGGAGTGAAGTCCTTCTGGCAGATGTAGCACGTCGTTGCCATCTGGAACTCCCTCTCCTCGTCTGCAGTGAGGCTTGGAGGGTTGCCGGGTTGACGCTGGCCGTAGAGAATGTTCCCTATGGTGTTGAGGTCCTCCCGCAGCGTTGACATGAAGTGTTGGGCCGCATTCTCACCACTGTACAGACGCAGTTTCGAGAAAGTCTCGCAGGTATCGGTGTCATCGTCGTCGACATCTCCATCCTCGGCGCTCCTGTGACTGTCACAGATGTAATACGCATATGCATAAGCAACATGCACATTCTGCGTTTTAACATTTGCCGACGACGCTGAATCACCATGATGCCGATGATGGGGGAGTCCGGGTCTGGATGTCGCTGGATCCCAGGCTGGAGGTGCCACTGTTGGTGGGGGGTTGAGAGGCCTATCACCATCATACGGCACCAACATACTCTCAAAATCCGCATAGATGGTGAATCGGCTCTTTTGGGACCTTTCCGGATGGTTGAACTTGATGATCTTATCTTCCGGTATGTCGGTTCGCAGCGGCGCATGGTCGAAGCAGTATCGTTTGTGATCTTCAAGCCGCTGCTTACCGGACAAGTTCAACTTATTCGGTTGGTTGTCAAAGTGAGCAAAACACCTCTTGCATACAAAGATCTTCTGCTTGTGCTTTGTTAGCTGACTTCGAACCAACCTTTCAAAATCTGCAATGTATGCATAGTGGCACTTATCATCTTCGGTCAAGTAGAGGAGATCGAAGTGGTTGTCTGCCTCCTTCTTGGCAATGCGGAGAGGGTAAACAATGTGGCGTACGTAGAACTGGCCAGTCCGTTTATCTTTCTTCTTTTCCTCATCCAGTCCATACACATTGACGCTTACACCATTCCTCTCCTCAAACTTGCCGATCTTGTCCAGCCTGACAGGAAAATCCAGACCCGAGAAATCAATGTTGGAACGTGCACGGAGTTGCGGAGTGAAGTTTGAAGCTTGTAGACGGTTGGAGATATTCTTGTAGTCAATGTATTTTGTGAGTATGGCATACATAAAGCATTTGTGGTCTTCATTATAAACATTAACTACTGCTTTTTTGTTGTCAATGGATTGAGGTAAAGGGACGAAGGAGCTGCCTTTGAGCGGGCGGTAGACATTTACTCTCACCTCCATATCTAACACCTGCACAAATGCCCATCCCGATCCCTTCATCTCACATGCTTCTTTTTCAGCAACCAGTTTGTTAAATAACTCACTGCAAATATCCTCCTTGTTATCATTTTGAAGTATTACGACATTCCTGGTCTTGAAGGCTCGTCTGCAGGTTTCTCCGTGCACGTCCTGAAATTCACACTCGACCCAGAGGTTAACCTTTACGCCGGTGACATGTTTTAAGACTAGGTGCATGAGAGAAACTAACTCATCAAAAACGTCCGTCAAGAAAGCTAACAGTGACACTTTGTCCGACTCTGGTTCCCGAAGACAGTATGTCTTGAGGCGGCCACGGAAGGCAGTTTCAACCTCAACAAACCGCCCTGAAGCCAGACCGCGCGGGATGTCCTCGGGTTCCTTGTCCTCAGCATCACTGTTGCTGCTGCTACTTCCTGACGGCGTAGACGGGGGAGGGAAGTCCACAGGACGATTCACAACAGGTGCAGACACTGGTGAAATAAAGCCAGGGCGAAGTGCCGGACAGCTCTGACGAATGTGCCGCGCCAAGTTGTCCTTCCTTGAAAATGCCTTCTGACACTTGGGGCACGAAACACCTGAAAGAGGCATGGTATCCGTCTGTTACCTGGTCGAAGGTTGACAATACAATAACCGGAGAGGAGAGGGAACGGGGTTTATATAGACTCACACAGACCTTTAAATCTTTATTTTGATACACAATGATATCTCACAACATTCATGGTTTTGTATTCCGTTTTTATTTCTGTCAAATGCAGTTTGCTTTATAAATTCAAACTGATTCATATGACAAACTATGTATTTTCAAATATTTCAGTTTTCCTTTTAATATGTTATCAGTTAATAATGATGTTTATTTCAAGGATAAAGTCTGCTAAAATTAAAAAAACATCTAGTTTATTATGAGAAAAAAAAGAAAAAAAGTTGTACCCACTTTGTGCCCCACCTAAATCAGTCAGTTTTCTCATATAGTGATTTTCATAATGAAATTTGAAATGTGATTTTCATTCATTTTACTTTAAATCAGGTTTATTTTCAATTTTATAATAAGATAATAAATTACCTGTTGGAACATCTGGGACTGATGACGGGACTAGGACAGATGATAGGCCGGGAGCAGGTCCACCAGTAGCAAGTGAATCTATAAACAATACACAATATCCATAAGTTCCCTATGTAGTTATTAGCAAAAACATTTACAAAAAGCAACTTACAACATCCAAGGTTTCATACTCAGTTTTGTATTTCTGTTAGATGTAGTTTGCATGTTAACATTCAAACTAATTCATAAGGTAATTATGAATTTTGCAATTTTTTAGTTTTCCATTTAATATGATCGCAAAACAAACATGATGTATCTTTAAGAGATACAGTCTGCTAGAATTAAAAGAAAATTAGTTAATTATGTAACAAAGGGTCGGACCCACTTTGGGGCCCACCTAAATTAGTTAGTTTTCTCTTATATTAATCTTCAGCATGAAATTGAAATGTGATTTTAATTCATATTACTTTAAATCAAGTTTATATTTGTTTTGTTTTTATAATAAGTTAATAAATTACCTGTTGGTACATCTGTGACTGATGATTGGCCGGGGATGGATGACAGTGTCGGGACAGATGACAGGCCAGGGGCAGGTCCACCAGCAGCAAGTGAACCTAAGAACAATACACAATACCCATAAGTTCGCTGTGAAGTTATTAGCAAAAACATTAACAAAAAGCAATAGGGATATTGGTTTAAGCTTTATTCTCAGTTTCATTATTTAAATGAATATTTTATTAGGATAAACATATTTTACACACCTGTACGGTCATCCAGGGTAGATGGAGAGCCGGTAGCAGGGTGTGTCGAAGGCGTCGGTGCATGAGCAGCACGCTGGTGACGCAGGAGGGCATCATGCCGGCTGAATGTCTTCATGCAGTCCGGGCACGAGTAAGAGTCCTCCGCTCCGCCGCGATGAGCCTTCATATGCCGTTGCAGATGGCATTTCTGCACAAAGTCGGCAAAACACACCCCGCAGACAAACCGACGTTTACACTCCATGTTGTACCTGAAAAATACAAAAATTCGCTTAAAACTACACATTTTCCAATTTTTGGCTTCGAAAGAGGTTCAGTTCTATTTTTGGCCGGGGGGGGGGGCTCATGTCTATTTTTGGCCGGGATGGGGAGGGGGGGGGGAGCTCATGTCTATTTTTGGCCGGGGGGGGGAGGGGGGGGAGGTGGGGGGGGAGGGGGGGGGCCCTTATGCCTACATGACTAACTACACTTCCTAATGGCTACTCTGAATTGCACAATAGTTCTATTCTACAATGATTTTAACATTCCTCAGCTAACTCTTTAACCTGAAATAAATACATTTTATTTTTACAAAACTCAGTCTTTGTTTTTTTTTTTTTATAATTATCTGATTTTCTATATATTCTGTTTCAGTATTTACATAACTTTAGTTCCACTATGTAAAAACAGAAAGGTTTTATGACAACAGTTTCAGTCTTAAAGGTTACAGTTTAACTCAATATCCAGATTTAAGTTTAAAATACTATTTAAATAGTATAAATCACTTATGTGCATTCAGTTTAATTAGGTTAATATTTAAAAGTAAACCTACCCTTTGTTAGATGGTGATTGTGTAATATCATGTTAAAGACCAATTGTAGTCTCAAAATCCAGAATAAAGTTATCAATACTTTTTAAAAAGTAAAAATCATTTTTAAGTTCATTTATAAATATTAATTATTTGGTTTAATATTAAATTTAAGCATGGACTTTGTCAGTTGGTGATTGTGCAATATCATATTTAAGTCCAAATCTCAAGCAAAATTGATTGAATTTATCATTATAGTTTCTTAAAATGTTATTATATATTCTTACAAATACTTATAATGTATTTACTTACAGATGAAATATCCAAATCGCACTATTCCACTGTTGCACAATACACTCAGCACTTGATCACTCTGTAGAGCACTATTCTCACGTCCGCACTAGCTGAGTACCACCACTAGACTGAGTAAACCAACGAGCGATGACACGTACGCCAAACTAGGTCGGCGCCCACCTGACGCGCCAGCTTTCACATTCCATTAGTTCCACCTGTCGCAACATGCTAACTTTCACATTCCACGGGTGTCACTGCACCAGCTTTCACATTCTCGGCATAGTGCTGTTTATGGTTTCGCTAATGAGGCTACTAGCTGGCAGTAAATACACAAATTTCAGCTTTAATAATTTAATTTTTCCAGTACCATAATTTTTGGGTAGAAATCCCGTACGCAATACGATAATATCGTACAGATACGATAATTATGTAAACAGTCTCATTAAGCATATCAATTAAGCTAATTAACATATTAATTAGCTCATTAACATATCAAAGTTCAATTCCCAGCACCATAAGACAAAAAAAAAAAAAAAGTAAGTTAAGTTAACATAGCTTGAGTAAAGTTAGGTTTACTCAGTTCAAATTCTATTTTTAGCCTCGGGGGGGGGGGGAGGGGGGGGAGGGGGGGGTGCTCTGTGGGATGTGACGTCATCCTCCTCATCCCACCTCCGGTGGGACCCCCTAAAACACCCTACTAAGAAGCCTTACAGAACACAAAAAACTTACAGCGAGGCATTAAACTGGGAGTAGACGTAAATATAATGGCATTTGCAGATGATGTTGTGATTTTAGTAGAAAACTCTGGAGACCTTTGCCTACTAGCTGAAAACTTTATTAAAGAATGTAAGAAGGTAGGGAAAGAAAAAACTAAAATAATTAACTTTAGTCGAATTGCTAACAATAAGGATGTAAATTTCAACATTTCCAACTATTCAATAAATTGTGTGGAGAGTTTTAAATATTTAGGAGCTACCATTAATATTTCAAATTCTGAAGATTTAGAGATACAAAGTAAACTGCAAATGCCAATAAGAGCATAGGGGCCTGTACGAAACTTTTATCATCCAAACTTCTTTCAAGATGCTCAAAATTAAGAATAATCTTAATTTTGAAGAAATACTTCAAAAGATATGCCAGCCAGGGAGTCATAAGACCATTATACAACCAGTGTTATTGTATGGAAGTGAAACTTGGGTCCTTTCCAAAAGAAATGAAGGACGTTTGATGGTGTTTGAAAACAAAGTACTTAGGAAAATATTCGGCCCAGTCTGTGAAGAAGGAGTTTGGCGTATAAGAAAAAACAGAGAGCTACGTGCCCTATACAAAGACCCTGATATAATAGCGCTTATAAAAGCCAAAAGAATTAGTTGGTTAGGTCATGTACTTCGGAGACAGGAAGGCACGAGACTGAGGGATGTTTGTGAGGCTGTACCTGCAGGAAGACGTCCGTTAGGCAGGCCTAAATTAAGATGGTATGATCAGGTCAAGAAGGATGTGAGCCAGTGCGGAGGAACAATCCAGTTGGCAGAGGATAGAGAAGAGTGGAGTAGGATAATCTACGAGGCAAAAAATCAACTGAGATTTGTGACGCCCCAGCAGTAAGTAAGTTGTAAGTAAATTAATGTTTTTCATACAAATTTCATTCAAACTTATTTTTTACCGTGGTCTTAGCCGTTGTTAATTGTGCTTTTGTTATTGACCTTTAAGGTAATTAATTTGGGGAACGTTTGATAAAGTGATGTGCTTAACATCTTCAGATCGAGCATACACAAAGTGATGGGAAATGTTTTAAGGAGTAAGACTGAAGATTGTCATTTGAGGTATGCAAAGAGATTGCCTATGCTGTCTTCTTTTATTGAGTTAGTCCAGAACAACTTTCCACTGTATAACAAGTGTATCATAAACGTAGTGAAATTGCTGCATCCAAATGTTCAAAAGTTAAGTTTTTATTAGAGACGAAAGATATATAATTATTTTGAATAAGCTAAATAATCCGAAATTTTTGACAGGAGAGAGATCCAGACGCTGCAGGCGGAGAACTACAGCCTGGAGCGGCAGCTGTTCAGCTACCAGAAGAGCATCGCGTACGCGCACTCGCGGGGCACGTATTCGTACGACGTACAGACGCCGGACGGCCGCGCCGAGGACGAGGAGGAGCCCTACCCCTTCGAGGAGCGCAGGTCAGACCCGGCAGGATATAAATAGTCATAATATATTAAATTAGATAGGTGTTTGTTTTTAAATCAAATGTATAAGAACAATGTAGTTCACATTAGGTGGGAAGGTAATACATACTTTTTCAATTTAATTTTTTGTTGGATTAATCTTAGATCGTTCAATAATTCGATTTTTTAGATCACATCATTTTTGTATTTTCCAGGGCAAAGTCAATGTAGCAAAGAGCTGCATTAATTGATAACGTTTTTCTCTCTCAATCTTGTGTGTAAATCTTTTATACTCAGAGGTTATTTCATCTCTAATATAATATAATCTTGATAATAATAATATGGAGATATAGAAGTCATTGTATCCAGTCCTAGACATTTCTCATCGAGAAGGATATATACAGGGTGTTTCGAAACTCTCTCCCGAAACTCCGTGGGCACATTCCTTAGGTCAAAACAAACAAAAAATGCCATATAAGTATATGGTCTATCTCGCTTCGTTTTCCGTCTGTGAGTCAGTTTGTGTTTTCCAATTAAAACTCTATAACTTAGAAGCGGCTTAAGATAAATTATTGAAACTTGGAACGTAAACTTTAGTTATTACCCCCAAAATCTTCACCAATTTTTAATCTGTCATCTTTTGACATTTCAGAATGGCGGCCTTATTAAAAGTTAAATATATAATATCAAAAAAATTTGACAAGTTGATAAGAACCTTCTTACCACACATTTTATTTGCCGTTTCATTACAAACACAACAACACTTTATTTATTAAAATCCGATGAAAAATAAGCGAGATGCAGCGATTTCAGTAAAGCATGTCATGTATACCTGGCGCCAATTCTTGGGGCCCACGCCGTCCATAAGTCCAATACTAAAATTAACATTAGTCTTATGGACGGCGTGGGCCCCAAGAATTAGCGCCAGTTTATAATATTCCACGCGACTAGCGCGAGACCGTCATTGTTGCAGCGCGGCGCGGGGCGCCACGGCTTCGCACGACGGACTCTGGATGAGTCGCGTGGAATATTCCAGGACATGCTTCACTTAAATCGCTGTATCTCGCTTATTTATTATCCGATTTTAATAAAATGTCTTTATGTTTGTAAAGAAATGGCAAATAAAATGTGCACTAAAAAGGTCAGTGTTAACTTGTCAACTTTTTGATATATTAATGAATTGAATTTTTAATAGGCTGCCATCTTGAAATTCCAAAAGATAAGTAATTAAAAATTTGTGAACATTTTTGCATACTAACTATAGTTTGCGTAACAAGTTTCAATAATTTGTCTTAATCAGTTCCAAAGTTATAGAGTTTTAATTGAAAAACACAAACTGACTCACAGATGGAAAACGTAGCGAGTTAGACCCTATACTTATGCGACATTTTTTGTTTGTTTCAACCTAAGGAACGTGACCACGGAGTTTCGGGAGAGAGTTTCAAGACACCCTGTATGTTAATTTAAAGTAAAAACAACTCTTAATATGAGTGATTACTACCTCCTCCCCCTTTTACGGTATAAATATGTTACGTGACATACACTGTAGGCACGAGAAATCAAGCGTTTTCTGCCTGAAGTTGTGGAATAAGTCGTTGCACGTATGGCATACAAGACCCAATCTTATCTAAACTAACATAACCTTTATATTTCAAACTAACCAATAGTTCAACAAGGACAACCACACGCCTTTTATGTATTTTATCTACGACCATTGCAATATGCACCAATTATGGTATTACAATAAACATTATAATGATATACATTAAAACACCAAAATCCAAGCAGTACTCTAATGACGACTTTAGAGTACTGGAGTCACTTTAGAGTACTGGTTCTAGACCAATGAGAGCTCGGCATTTGACGGAAGTAGTGTCATAATAACAATTACGCAATCCGCACATCAGATGATTGTTGCATTACGATTCATGTTTGAGTTTACTTATCCCATCAGCTGATTGTTCCACAACGATTCATGGTTCAGTCTGCTTATTTGCCTAACCTCAAATTTTAGTTGGCCTATTCCATTAGTAAAAGTCATGAGTTTTGTCTAACTTCGGGGGAAATTTTGTCGTATATTGTTGGTCGTAGATAAATTAGTGTATGAAACGATTGTATTATGCCTTTAAGCCACTCGTGAGATATTTAGAACACTCGCTTCGCTCGTGTTCTAACTTACATCTCACTCGTGGCTTAAAGGCATTCACTATACAATCGTTGCATAAACTACTATTAAAAGACCTCAAAATTTGTAAGATGTTTGTCAAAATAGATGTTAATAAAAAGTATTATAGTCATCCACAAATGGTTTTAAAATAAAAGTTTGTTATTAAGTAAAAAATACATTCTCAATCAAAGGGTAAAAAAATATATTCTCAGTCTCCACTGTAATATAAATGCGTTCAATCTAACCATTGACATAACGCCTACCCTATCGACCAGGACCCTCCCTAACTAGCTTAATATCCTATCAAATCAGGTCACCTAACCTCGGCTGTTGCAGCTACCACCACCACGGCCTAGGGGACCGCACTATGTCGTCAGACACGGAGTACGCCTGAGGGCGAAGGCCCGCCCGCCCGGTGGACCCGCACCCGCCCCCGCACCCGCACCCGCACACCCGCACGGCAGACCCGCACGGCCGCCGCGGCAGCGTGTGGGACACCATCGCCGGATACGTCTGCTCGCTCGGCTCCATCGCCGTCCACACCATCAAGCCCGCTCACCGCCGGATATTCGAGTTATACAAGACGTAATGACTAATTTACTCTTGAGTGAGGCCTTTCCTAGTTGAAACTTATGCCATTCGGTTTAATCTCTTTTACACTACGAGTTTTTCCCTCCCGTATTTAAGGGGAGCTCTTGATTTATGTTTATTCGGTCTAGGATATGCGTATGTCTCAAATCTCTTAATACATTAGAGAAAGTAATATTAAGTAGAAAAGTAAAATATGGATATTTAAAGCATAAAAACAGTAATTTGATAAAAGAAAATACCAACAAACTTATTACAAGTATTTATAATCCTGTTAATTTGTCTTGCAATCTATTAATTAAACACCATAGGAATTGCGGCAAAATAATAGTTATTCACACCGTTTTTTCATGAATCATACAGGTATGAAGTCTAAATAATACTCGTCTCTCGTACTATACAACTTCAAGATCAGGAATGAGGAGTTGAAAGTTAAACATAAATAAGCCTTTAAAAAGTGCTGTCCTCTTTATCATAAACTGGTTACATTACAACTTCAAGACAGTTATTGTAATGTTTCACTTTTCATATTAAAAATAATTATTCTGAACACTTTAAGAACTATTTTAATGTATATATATATTGCAAACACTTGAAATTAAGGACTAGAAATAAACTGAGATTTTTTCTATGTCTGAATATATTTACTGTACTCGTAGAGATATTTGTAATATTTGAACAAACATTGTAAATATTTTCCATAACATATATTTTTGAATTCTTAGATTTATCTTCAAATGGCATATTTCACTTACATTTAAGGAAATTCTAGTATCAATATGCATATTAAAATTTACGAATATATCATCGTTAGCCTGAAAACAAAGGTTTTACTGTTTAGGGAATTTTCTTAGCTCATAGACTTAACTGAACTGTTCGTAAAACACCAGTGTGGACTCGCCTTTGTGACTATTTTATTGTTTAACATACAATTATATAGTTATTGTTTAGCATAAATATTTTATTGTTTGTTTAACTCATATATATTTTGTAATAGCGACCAAGTTAAATAGTTGTTTTTCATTAAAATACTTTTATTAAAATAAATGTTTTAAAATAATTTCACGTACGACTGCCCTAAGGGGAAAGAAACGCTTCTTGGTGTTTCATATGTAACTCCCATGTCTGTTAAAGTTGATTTTAGGAGAATTTCTGAAGATTCGTTTTTTTTTAACTAGCTGGTGACCTAAAGGTATTTTCCGTTCGTTATTTATCGCATAATTTTCATATACAACTTTATTATTATTTAAAACATTAATAACTTTCCATTTATTTAATAGTGTGACGTACAGGTTATTTTATAGATGTACATACATTACATCATTTATTCATTTTATGGGACCAATAAAATATCAACCAGAAGTCAATTGTATAACATAAGTTCACACATATAGTTTGGTACATAACTATAGGTTTTTATTAAGTATGTCTTTAGTTTTTTTTGCCATAGTTCAGTTTAATGTAAAGATGTTTTAGTTTAAATTTTACTGTTGTTTAAAAAGCCGTAATTTCTTGAATAATTACTCGGTAATCAAAATTTCTATCCAATGTACCATAACTCAAAAGTACTTTGATTAAACTGTAAGTAAAAATATGATGAATAATCATAATTAATAATTATTATTTTACATGTCTTGATAAAACTTATTGTCTTTAAGTTTTATTTGTAAAGATTTAATGTTAAAGATGTAGGACCTACGTTTTGTTAGTAGTACATGCTTCGCTTGGCTGATTTTAGGAATTTGTTACTAAAGCGTTAACGTAATAGTATATTTCAGGGCTTAAATTTTAGATCATGAGTAACATTTGTTCACTAGATATCTTTGGTTTATTTGTTTGATTGGTCTGCCATACAATATCCTAAAGATACATTTTTTGACTAAGTCGCTGAAACACCAAACTAAACTAAAAATATACTATTCACTCTTTGTAGCCGTATTTCACTATATACGACAATCTGGAGACTTATGATCGAATCTCTTTACCTTGCTGTAGCTAATAACTTGGATAGCTAATGAATAATACTTGGCATTCACCATTCCATTACAACCTTCTGTATTTGATTATTACAGGTCATCGAAAAAAGGGACCGTGGATATAAAACCAAAAACACAGCCCTTAATTAAAATTAGAATATTTTCAAACGATAAAAATGAACAGAAAATTCTCTTGCATAGGTCCCTTTTGCCCGTATCTGTGGCCGGCCAATGTTAGCGGCAACTGTTTCTTGCCAACTCTTAATTCCTTTTCCCGCGCCATTTGAGAAAGATGTTTTCAGGAGAAAAAGAGTACCTTTCTTCTTGTTCGCCTGATTAGGAAAAGAAAGCAAAGAAGGAGGAAGAATATTCACGTTATTATTATTATTGTTTATTGTTTTACTCAAGCTAATTAATAAAAACTCAACACTCGCCAACTACATTACTTTTGGTAGGACTAGTCTCTTCAAAGTCCGAAATAGATACAGGAATAACCTTTTGCCAAGCGTTGTGTTTTCCTAATCTTATTTTAATAATCGATAATTGTGTTCTACCGAACACAATCGATAATTGTGTCTTCTGTATCAACACTATCGTCTATGAGCCTTTGCATACGTTTTTGATCCTCCTTTTGCTTTTGCCGCATATTTTTCCTTATTCTTTTTTACACCTCTCCATGTTCTTTCGTAGCACCTTCTTCCTTCTTTGTCAACTCCTGTTTCTGCTCTTTCACGGCATCATTCTCCTTATGTTGGCACTCATCATCCAATCCAACAATACAGTAACCAAATAAAGACTCGACCAAGAGGCTTCGTTTCCACAAATAAAGTGAAACACCTTCGTTTTAGCGACAAACGCGATACGGGCGCATGCGGTGGCCAGTAACTGTGGCGGGTAACAGTGGCCTAGTCTAAGCCAACATTGTGTCCCTTCGGACAACTGTGTCCGCCTGGTCTAAAAGGCTCCATAAGCAACAATGCCTCGTGAGTGGCCGAGGATCTGTGGCCGGACACAGTTACGGGTAACAGTGGACTAGAGTAAAAGGGGTCTAAAAGGTTGTTGTTAGTATTAACATTCTTTGCTGGACGACAAAGTAAACTGTCTGCTAATTTCACTCAGCCTTTGCAAGAGCCATGCTATGTTAATAGCGGTTTGTATCTCTGAACGGTAGCGTTTATTGCAGGTTTGTGGATAAAAAAGGAGTTCCTGAAGTGATAAATTTTAAGGTTATTTTTTAATTGAAAAAACCCAGTTTGGATATCTGAATGCTCAAGGTTTAACATCAACAAATATTTAAGATGTGCTTATATTTTATTCATCAGCGAGTATTCCATCCTTTTAAACGGTATTTTTCTCGAGATCACGGATTTTTTCGATGGACCTTTATTTTAAAAGAAGAAAACTTGTAAAACTCTAAAATAACAATTGTTGATTAACAGAACAGCAGTAACACAGCAGTAATTTTTCGAGAAACCCTGATGTCAATTTCGCTGTAGTTTATAAGCATAGAGTAGTTTTGGAGCACTTTTCAGAAAACCCCATGCCATATAACATAATACTTCCTACCTAGGCTAAGACTTATTTCGCGCTAGACTTGTAGCTTGTGATACAACTTAGTGCTGCACTTGTATATAGACTTGTAGGTTAAAGCTTCTAGTATAATTATAAAAAAATATTACGATCCACATATTCATGTACGTGTTCATAAGATGTCATTATCGGTGTGCCTTTCTTCGTGTGTTTCCCATGTTTTACTGCACTCACTGCTTCAGCTTCGACGCACGGCTTCCAGATCTAATCGCTAGTTTCCACCTATTTAGAGAACAGGGTATCGTTTTTTCCTAGTTGTAAAGACAAGAAATAAAAAAGAGCTTTTATTCGTTTGAAATAATTTCCGTCGCACAAGTAATTCCCTCTAATATAAGTGTAAATATAAAAATATTGGAACAAAACTGTAACGTTTTTCACTCTTTTTATCGATTTATTATTTTTTTTTTTACTATAACGATCATTAAATATAAAACAGAATGTCAAATCCTAGATCATTACAGTTTTGAAAATACGAAGAAGTGGAATAACGCAATAATACAAAACCAGTGGACAAGAACATATATTGGTTTCATTTTCGAAAAATAACCTACTTTTATGCACGCAGGAAGAAGTATTTAGTAAATTGTAAAGCTTGAACCAACAACAGAAAACAATCTGAATTAATGAATTTATTTCCCATAGTAATAAACATATACATACAGTCATCATATTTTTTGAGAAATTAACTGGCCACTTTAACAAGTTGTGTGACCAGTTGACAAACAGAAAAAAATGCAACTAAAAACTATCGAGTCTAGAATAATTCTAATAACATTAAATCTGCCTGCTGTAACGGCTGTAACATCTGAGGTTTTAATTTTTGATGTTATTAAAAAATTAATCCTTAACTATGTTACAATTTTAAAAAGTATTTATAATCACAGTTCTTATATTTATTTTCATTTTTACTATTATAGAGATAGTTACTTTTTTGTGTATTTCAAACAAGTAATATACATAATCAAGATGAATAAAAGATTCAATTAGTATCTTCATTTTGTTTATCTAATTCTTCAGGAATAATTTTTTACTATTGTTCTTGTTTCCTCATCAAGTTACATGTTATGGTTATGGTTATGTAGTGGTGAATTATATTTTTTTTTTGCTTACGTTTATTGATATACAAAAACGTGAAAATAACGTGATACATGTTAAACAAAAAGTTAACCAGAAAGCTACAAAGACAATCCAGTAATAACCTAAAAATTATTTTTACTTTTGAGATTTATCAAAATGATAACACTCTGAGTCAGCTTTTTATGCTTTCATGTACATTTAATATGTTTATGTTCTAGGGTTTAACAATGGAACTACTGTAATTATTCTTCATAAGTCATCTCAATGGCAGAAGACACTTTCCTATTAATTTTCTTTATTACTGTAAATATTTCTTTATTTACATATACTTAGATATTATTTTTTACTTGTAAAGGTTTTCATTGACAAAATGTTAAATGACACGTTGTAATCACACCAATACATATGTTAAGGTTAATGTAATTAAGTTGTTTTTTTATTTGCGCTAAAGAGTATCATTAGATTTGTAAAAATCACTATGTTTATAAATATAGTTCAGGTTACTAGCAACTAAGTTGTCTCAAACATGGATTTATATACTTCTCAATATATTTATATGTTCTTTCATAAGTCTATAAACTACATATATACATTATAAATATGAATATATTTTCTTCTTTTTATAAAATGGTTTAGTTATTTTGCAATCCAATATCCTGATTTATATGTGTAAGACTTTATTAGAGTCTTGCACATATAAATCTTACAAAATAGTCTTATACATAGAATTCAAGAGCATATATTAGCCATATATTAAAATGTACTACAGATATATTTGTCAAATACCACTCACCTATCATCGTACAGCACTTTACCTAGAACCTTGAGAATTTGTATGGACGTTCCTCTTGCGGCGTAGGCATCGCAAAGATCGGATTTTAAGACAAATCCTCAGAGCTACCCCCCACAGTACTTCAAAGTTTCAATGTTTAACCAGAGATGAGTTTATGAAATTGTTATGTAAACTTAATGACGTATGACAATTAAATTAAACTTTTAATCATGAAAACAAAGAAGTTTTTCAGTTTTTACTCGGGTGAAACCGGGATGACCAGCTAGTAAGTTGATAAACAAATAATGTCCTTATTCAGCAAGCGTCCATAAAATTTCAAGGCTCTGGGTTTCATGACAACTCTTGTGAAGCAAAATTTATTAATTATTTATATTAAAATAACTGATCATGTCGAATAAACTTGATAATGACACTTTTATTTACTCAATACAACTATACATATGATTCACTCAATAAAAGGGCGCTAATACAGGGCCGGAGAGAGCAGGTAATAAGAGCTCGTACTAGCTGCTCTCCCCGGCCGTGGCGGCAATGCAACGGTACGTATACTTGCTGTAAGTAACAAATAGTCAGTGTAGTCTAATTTGGAAAAAGTAGCTCCAATATTCGAGTAGAAATATAATAAAGACGACACACTCACTAAACGTTTTCCTATATTTCACTTAACAGTAATTTAATATCACAACAACGATACATTGTTTTTGAGCAAAAGTATGACATAAGGGCTTATAAACCATTCCCTTATTTGACCACACGTATTATTTGAGGAAATTCAAGCCTAATTATAAGCTATTATTAATTCACAGTTGCTTTATTAGTCACTTTTATTCCCATGAATGCCTAATTTTTTTAAAGATCCACTACTATAGACAATTCAACTCGAACTAATGAAGCAAAGAAGGTAAGTTCAGTAAAACTGCTAAAGCCTCCTGGATTTATTGAATGAGGGTTTTAAGAATTTTTAATAGCATTACAAAGGAGCACTTTCTACGTAAGGAACACAAACATTTGGCACATGACTTGATTCAATTTTTGCGTTCATTTGCCATCACTAGTTAGTAAAAACAAGTTTAATGACGTTTGGGGATCTGGGAACTGATCCCGTCTTCAGGTGGAAGAGAACCTTGGATATAATAAGATTTGTGACCCACAGCCAGGAGAACTTGGACAAAAAATTGCTAAAATAGATAACTTTAATCTCCGTTTTAGCTGTGCTTTTTGTCCAGGTTCTCCGATTTTTTACTGTGTGTGTAGACCAAATAAATTATTTTTGACCTTATATATTTCCTTAAAATGTGTGATTAATATAACTCTCAACGCACTATTCCATAAACCGTCCTACTATGCAAAAATGAAATGTACCATGATCACAACAAATCTCTTTTGTCTAAAGTACTGTATAGTCTTGTGAATACTCGTGACTGTTAAGATCAAAACTAGCTTATAACTTAATCATTCGCTCATTATTAAATCTTTGGCAAGTTTAATCTTTGGATCACTCTTTAATTCATTATGCTAATTAAAGGGCTCAAAATTGCTTATCTACATAAGTAAGTCAAAGTAAAATACTAGCGACTTTACGAATAAATCGTTTCACTAATTCTACGCATATATAAATTTAAAACAATCCTATTACTACAATTTATTTTGCTATGGTAGACTGTTGTACTGTCCATGAACAGTGCACATGAGCAATACTAAGGATTCACTTCTTACAACCTTATTATCTTTTACCCATAAAAAACAAGAAACATATTCCAATATCTGTAATAAACAAGGTAAAAGCATCAAAGAGAACGCGTTAACTAGGCGCCATCGGCCGTCGCGTCGTTGCTGGGGTGACAAAATGTCATTTGCCTGATTGGCCTGTGTTTGTTCCCGTGAAATCGTGAGCGTTGCCTAAACTTTATCAAGAACTGTGATGAAACTTTATCATAGGATATGTGAGATCTGGAATCATTGCCGATAGAAAATGAAGTTGATGAAGTTAATAGTAAACTACATAATTATTGAAAAAAAAAACACGGAAAATGGAGAATTAAAATAAAACCATGAATTATCGGTTAACGTTTCCTTGACAAAGTTTCAAAATTGTTATTGGGGTCCAGTAATTTTTATGGGACGCTATTGACCTTAGAAAATATTAGTTACAATGAACGTATTAAAATAAATTGATTAAAAATACAATAAATAAAATAAATAAAAATAAGTAAATAACTAGATGGGAATTCAAATCCACAGCAAACTATTTTTTTAACTGATGATCCATGAGTATTAATTCAATGGTATTATTTATTAAAACTATATAGATAATTATAAGTTACCATGGAACCACTATCCACTGAGACTTCACATCAGAGGGTCAACGATTAGAGCTCTAGTAAACAGAGAAAGTAAAGTCCAAAGTAATACCAGGGGCATGTTGCACAATAAACTAAAAGCTAATAATACACTTCCGTAACATACATGCGTAACATAACGTACAGTGATCAACCAACTCTGACTGGGTGATTCGCCTATATTATTAACTTGTAATTTATTGAGCCACTGGCCTCCGGTAAAAGTTTGAATGTACGTTAATAATTTAAAGAGAAAGTCCGAGCTTCAAAACAAAGATTAAAACATAACTATGCTCTTATTTCGAAATAGTTTTGTGTATTTCTAAACTCTTTCACCGCTTCAATAAAAAAATAGTCTGATTTGGCTGGATTAATTGTATGGAGTTATTGTTGTAAGCAAATAAAAAATAATGTGTCACTAATCAAAAGCACATATTATTGATGAATGTTAAGCATTTTAACAGTATCATGTAATAGCGTATTTTGCTGTAAGATATTTTATTTTTTATGTAATATTGACTAGATATCAATATTATTATTATTTGTAAAATAATTTTTTATTAAAGAGGCCTGTATTAATGATAGTAAAATGCATGAAATTAAATTTGCAGTTTTATTTCTGACAAAACCTGCTAGCCACTTTTTAGTTGACATATTATTCCTAATTACGTAAGTTTCAGTTCACAACTCTAATAAAAAATAATAAAACATACTAAGCATTCGTTTACTCTAATTTTAACGTTAAACGTATCAAAGGTAAAACTGAATGCTAATTACTGAAACTGAAAGCTCTCGACAAATTTGACACCCATTCAAGAGGATAATGTAGGCACGAGTTGAAAGCAAAATGTTATTCAAAGCCAAGACAACAGTATGGCCACTTCCAGCTCGCGCCTCGTTAGTGCCGGCCCACACGGACATGTAAGGGGCTCTTGCAAGTCCGATGAAAACTTGTTCGGTTAATTTATGTTTATGAAATGAATTATTGAGCTACTTCATTCATTTTTGTTTAGCTTAAATAGTAGTGAGGGATACCTGCCATTACGTTAATAGTATATCACGTTACTAGCCCGGTAAGTACGGTTTTGCCGTGCGAGCATGATAGTTCCCGCGCGAGCCGGTAGGCGAGTGCGAGATTTTCATGCGAGTTCGGCAAAACTTACCGGGCGTGTGAAGTACGATAATATACATCATCCTACCCAGACAAAAACATATTTATCAATCATAGCGTATTTCTTGCAAAAAACCATTACGTTTCTAAATTCTTCAAACCTAACCTAGAATAAACAAACATTTGCTACCGCTCCAGTGCTGCCACGATATTTCTCTGAAACAACCATTAAACATGCATTAAACGTTGGTTTGCTGCAATCAGCTGATTGTTCTGATTGTTGACTTCCGTTATTTCCGTTTCCTAGTGCACAATAAATTTACTGTGCACTGCTTTCCAGCCAAGAGTAAGGCACAGAAAACAGATGTCCCTTTGTAGTATAATGTAAACATATTTTGAACTATACCTTGACTCTCCAAACCTTTTTAAATAGGAATAAACGAAACGCGAATAAATATGTCACCCAGTCAAATGTTAGTATAAATCAAATCATTATCTTAGAATCACCTCATTATGTATTTGAAAATTCAGTAAGAAAAGATAATTACGGTAATTTTTTAAACAAGACTTTTCGAAATGTGACCATTTTTGGCCTATTCCACTTTTTTGTCAAGAACTTCCTCCTTTATTTTCACCTAAAAAAAGGCAATATATTCAATCAACATAGTAAGAAGTACACGGCAGGAAAGCTTTAACCGTAATCGACTGTTTATGCAAGTTGTGAAAAGTTTAAATTATGAGGTAGTGAGATGTTTTAAATTAAGCCGAGACCAAGATCTGTAAGTATTCAACGTACAAGGAAATTTTGATTCCAAGCAAGGCCTACAGAAGATCAACTTTAGCTTTTAGCGAAAAGTAAGTCGGTCTTGGAACAAATATTGCTATTGTCTATTTAATCTTTGCCGCCAGTTGCGCTTTACAGATATGTTTGATAATCATACATAAATTAAAAATAAATCATTTTTAAATTTTCATTTAAATAAACCTCAGCATTAATTTATTTGCTTTATATTAATAAATATTTGATACCATAAACAAATATAAACATTTTTACGAGGTTTAATTATTTATTTTGTTATGCCAAAACTTGATTAAATATAAAATATAGACTGTGATAATTTTTTTTATAATTTTGAAGCATTAAACATTTTACCCATGGCTAGAAGTCTTGTACTAATCGAATGAAGCAAGGAACACGTTAAATGTCTTGTTAAGTACAATAAATATAGCGGGGTTTTTTTATACTAGATTACTGTTAGTTGCTGCTTCGATTGCAATGGCATTCACAGCGTGGAACAAACAACAAATTACCTAGAAACCTTTTACTTCCTCAATCCAGCACCATACTTTGGGAATTGACTAAATACATGATAAAGAGTGAAAATCAGCCGAGAGGCAAGCTTAAAAATAATTATGACATGGGCAGAGACGTCAACAATATAGCATCTCAGCCTATTACAATAATGTCGCTCATCTCGGACACAATAAAACAGGATTTGACATCTGATATCTTGTTTCAAAGATCTAACTATTATCTATAATAGAGGTTATTACACTTTTAGCGTAAAAACTAAAGTTTTTTAGTATTTTTAAAATTATGAATTTTTGTAGATTATTGTATTTCTTTGTGTTTAAATTAAGTTTAAAAGAGACATGGTTATATTAAGAATAGGTATATATCTATTATTAACGTATACTTCATGTAAATATACCCAGCATAGATGTCATTCTTGAGAAATGACCTTCACAAGTACATAATAGGGTGGACCGATGTCCCATTTTAACATAGCGGCACTTTAGTCCCGTAAAACAATAATAATGGTGTCCAAAGGTCGGGTATTTGTGTTTTTTTTATATGTTGTTAGTGTTAAGCTAATAACATAAAATCCAATTTTTAGACTTCGAGCTTCCCCGGGTCCCCACAGGGTGCGCCACTTACTGGTACTTTTTTCACTTAGTGTATCCTGAAATATGGTCCTTCAAAGATAAAACATATTAATTATTCCATTTGATTAATTTAGGTCCAGTAGATTAACATAGGAAATTTCGTACATTTTGGAGGGCACTAGGGCAGAGCTCTAAATAGTTAGGATAGCTTAACAATAATTCTTTTGCAAACTTACATAAGTATACCATATTTGATAGTAAAAGTTCATACGGTTTCCATGCCAATTAATGTCATACAAACTCATTCTTATCATGTAAATGCATGCAAACCTGTTGAAAGCTACACAATATGTTATAATTTAATTGGTTCATAGACAGTTGGGCCGTTTAGTATTGAACTCGGCATACATAACTAAATTTGTAGAGGGAATTTTACTAAACCATCCATTTTGTCCTAACTATTTAGGGCTCTGCCCTAGAGGGCTTCGAAATTTCCCATGTTAATCAAGAGGACCAATATTTATCGAATTGAAGAGTGTTTTTATCTTTGAAGGACCACATTCCAGGATCCTCTAAAGTTACATAGCTGCAAAAACACTCAAATTGTAGAGACCTTAATCATCTTTAAATCTGCAACTTGATAAAGTCTTGAAGGATGCATAGGTTTTTATACATACCTTGAAAAAAAACCACGTTTAAACGAAAAATTAAGGCGCGCTCCATGAACACCCGAGGAACCTCAAGGTCGCAAACTAGTATTTTGTGATATCAGATTAACACTAACAACATATCCAAAAATCATATCTACTCTCACCACAATGTATTATCTTACTGGACTAAAGTGCCGCTGTTTTGATTTCGGTGCACTCTGTTATGTACTTGTGCAGTTAATTGCTTAAGAATGACACATATTTAGCCGTGTATAATATGCGGTATATGTTAACATTACATATATCCTTAATCATACCTTGTATTATTATTAAACTTAATTAAAATACATAAAAATACAAATATAAAAAAATTAATATTTTACAAAATACTTGAAACTTGTTTTTGCCGCTAAAGGTGTAATAACCTTCATTATAAATAATGGTTAGACATTTCAAAAATAAGATTTTAAATGTCAAAATCGGTTCTGTGGTTTCCGAGATATGCGAAGCTATTAAAATTGCCCGACCGGCCATGTTAATGACGTCACTGCCCGTGCCGTAACTATTTTTAAGCTTGCCTCCCGGCTGATTTTCACTCTTTTTTATGTATTTAGTCAACTCCCAAAGTATGGTGCTGGTTTCAGGAAGTGAACGATTTTCACACTTTTTTCACGCACTATCTCATGTAGATTTGCTGAAAACTGTATTTACTTCAATCACCTTTTTACTTTGACATGTGAGAATTGAGTTTTTAGACAGTTACTTTAAAACTGGAGAGCTTAAACAGTATTGAGAAAAGTTAAGTGTAAATTTATGCCTTTGTTAAGTAACCTCCAAATTCTTAGCTTCCAGAGTTATAAGTGATTTTCAATAACATAAGTCGACCCATACTTTTAAAGGTTTCATTAATTTATTTTTTTAGATGATCTACTGATGAAATCATGTTTTCATAACTGTTGTTCATTGACATGTTTATCCATGTTAAATTTTCCTTTGGATGTTATTTACGTAGTTTTGACGACCTAAAAATAATTTTCTACTTCATACAGTATATCATAGAGGGAAACTTTTTGCTGAGTAATAATTAATTGGCAAAAAATAAAATAAAACGTACTCTGACTAGAACACGTAGGCAAAGGTTGCAAAATGAGAACAGCTTTGCAGGATATGATTAACTCCAAAAGGTTGTTTCGGTGTTCATACGTATTTCCATCAAACTTTACGATAACGAGTTGAGGCAAACTTTTAAAATTTGTAAAGCAATACTCTATTCCTCGAAGGTATAATTTAAACTGGGTTTTCTTCAAGTAGAAGCTTCTTTTATAAGGTTCATTGTAATAATATTTAAGTCTAATACAATCTTGCCTTTTTCTCAGTCACACAAAAACACAATTTTTTTCAATTGCTATACTTACGCCTTTAACGACATTTCCTTCTTAATTTCAAGTTCCCGCATTCAGAATAACATCTTCTAAAACTGTCTATAGAGTGGTTAGCTTAGAGCAAAATATATAGAGGAACCCAGCTCTCCTCACCCACTTACCCTAATATAGATAGGATAAATGGGTCAGTAATTTCACCCTTTAGAGTAATTAACCTGTGTGTGTGTGTGTGTGTGTGTGTGTGTGTGTGTGTGTGTGTGTGTGTGTGTGTGTGTGTGTGTGTGTGTGTGTGTGTGTGTGTGTGTGTGTGTGTGTGTGTGTGTGTGTGTGTGTGTGTGTGTGTGTGTGTGTGTGTGTGTGTGTGTGTGTGTGTGTGTGTGACAAAAGATCAATTGAGATACGTTACAAAGAATGGTTTTATGGATGAAAAGACTTGTTCAATTTATCAACACAGCAACAATATTGACAAGATCCATTGTGATAAAACGATGCAGTTGCATTATTGATAGTTGTAGTTATTTTCAGATTGCTTCTGTTAACTTGACCTTAAAAATACATAGTGCAGGAAAATAGTGACGGACTCTGGAACTTTAATTTAATAGGTTGAAAATTCGTGGAAAGGTCGCACAAAAAGGTAAGATTATTACATCAAAATTCCCAAATAATCCCACTTGGGCAAAATGCCGGTATCTTGAAAAAACATTTCCGTTCCGTGTTTCTCTAAAAGATTTTTTAGTTATCATGAAAACCATAAGAGATACGAAGAAGTATAAAAATGGCGTTTTTTGTAGAAAATAAAATTTCCGATAAAATGAGTTTAAATATGTACAAGAAATATTGATAATAACTGTTGATATTATTAATTTTCTAATATGTTGTAATTCTAATATTTTTAATATATTGTTAAATTATTATTATATCGTAATTTGTTGTAATTCTAATAAAAGGGTAAGTAAGCTCACAAAAAATAATCCGTTATGCTATTATTTGTACAAAAATTCCTTAATAAATATATTTTTGTGAGCTTACCCACACCTTTATAGTGAACCAACTTCGATAATTAATTGAGGTGTCGAATAACTGAACTTT